>BSBM01000514.1:5727500-6103005 GCA_027924585.1 Larix kaempferi
TAATTAACATGAAGGAAAGGAGCATTCCTCGAATTACTCTATATCTAGTATAATTTTTATATGTGGATGTTGATTGTTTGGTAAACCATTGGAAGATAAAAGGGGCTCCATAAATTTATATAATATAAATACCAATAATAGCAAAGGAGAAATTGTGACACAAAATCCTAGAGGGTTAGCTCAAGTGGTTGAGTGTTGTAATCGCAAGCAAAAGAAATACCTAGGTGGCTATGCAGGGCCTCACTTGATGTCCAGGCTCAAATGATGCAAACATGATTATCGCTCCCCTAAGGCAAGACATAGCTCGTGAAAATGTTGTAATTGTCACTCCCTAGTAGGCTTGCAAGGAGTGACAAAGTTGTAATTGTCCCTCCCTAGTTAAGGAGAAAGGGGTGAAAATCCTTATACATTGGCAAAAATGAAGGTCCAAATGATGGGATTTCAACATACTAATTAAGGATTTGTAGAATTCAATGTGCCCTTGTCTCCCTCGTCCTTGGTCCAATGAAATCCCCAATAATTTATTCATTCATATATAGAGGATTAATAGTCCAAGGAAATCCCCAATCATTTATTCATTCATATAAAAAGGATTAATAGAGTTAAAAAAACGCATCTGCGATATATCTTACTTTCGATATATCACACTTGCGATATATTGCAAGTGCGATTTGTAATGAAATATATATATATATATATATATATATATATATATATATATATATATATATATATATATATATATATATATATATATATATATATATAAAATAGAGTGACTGCGGCCTCATTTTCTTTCATGTATATCCTAAAGGATTAATAGAGTTACAAAACACACTTGCGATATATCGCAAGTGCGATTTATAATGCAAAAAAAAAATAATATAAAACAGAGTGGCCGCGCGGCCTCATTTTCATTCATATATATTTAGGATTAATAGAGTTAAATAATGCACTTGCGATATATCGCAAGTGCGATTTTCAATGCAAAAAAAATAAAAAAATAAAACACAATGCCCACGCCCTCGGTCCCAAATTCATATATATTTAGGATTAAAAAACGCAATTTCATTTATAAAGTTAAAAAACGCACTTGCGATATATCGCATGTGCGATTTGTAATGCAAAAAAAAATATATATATATAAATCACAGTGCCCGCGGCCTCATTTTCCCAATCTACACAATGAATGATCGACGATATCGGGAGGGCGAAAAAACGCACCTGTCGATTTGCATTTGAGAGAAGGATGAGGCAAGCCATTTCACAATTCGGATAAAATGGAAGGTGGGTGGCAAGATTTACTAGTTTGTTAATTCCTTTTGAATTTTTCGTTATTGTGTTTGTTAATTTAAACTATTTTTTGTTTTTTTTAAACCAATTTAATAAAATTTGTTACATGTATTAAAAAACAAACAATGAAATTGATTAATTAAATTTTGAAATTGAACTGTTTTGTTCTTAATAGAGAGTAGAAACCCAGACACAAACCCAAACCCAAACCAAAATCAAGACACAAACCCAAACCCAATCCAAAATCCAGACACAAACCCACCAATGGAGGAGGAACACAATCGTAATTCTGAGATTTTGGCTCGTTTGGGTTCACTTAGACGCCTTAGCTCACTCTTTAGGGGGGGAACCACTTAAGACAATCTTTAGTGGAGGCCTTAGACTCCATAACAAATACAATTTCCAATGCCCAGGGAGCACTGTACAACATTAGCTTGTACAGAGATTCCTAGAGGCAATACTATTCCACTAGGTTGAGCTACAAAGATGTCAAAAAATTAAAGATAACCAAAGACCAATTGTTTTCCTTATTCTAGTACCCCAACACCAGATTGGTTCCACCCACCAGTCGAGCTCACATTTCCATAGACTGGTGCGTGGAACCAAATATTAAAGCCAATTGGATGGATCGCTGGTACATGGTCTTCGATGAAGACCCTCACGGGAATAGAGACATCCCGTTTTATTTCCTTAGGAAGCTGTATGCAGAATTTATCCTGGGGAAACATGTTAACTATTTTGACATTTTAGAGTTCTAGGGTGTAGGTCATGGGATGCCCCAAGATAGGGAAGGGGCTAGGACCGATCCTAACCATGTGCGACGCCCTCCACGCACACCAAACCCCCCTCAGTTATATCCTCCAGCGGGTCCAGTTCTTGATGATACACAGGAGTCCTTATTAGATTTGGCTGATACATTGCTTCTACATGGGACTGCCGTCCAAGGAAATGTAGGCCAAGGGGTTGGCACTTCCGAGGCTGACCCATCTGGGGTTGGACCATCTCATAGTCAGGATCCACCTTTTAGGTCCCTAGACCAAACCAGAGCTACACATCGCACCGGTGACGCGGAGTCTTCAGAGCATCGGGTTATTCCAAACCCTTGCACATCGTGTCGAAGCATATGTTATGGGACTGCTTCAGAGTTTCGGGGTGATGGATTACTCCGATATGTAAGTAATATTCATTCTTTACATAGTATACAAATTTTGTTTTATATCACAGTTTTCAATTGTTTCATAATTTATTTCTATTTAAATAATTATCTGACAATTTACATGAACAAATATACAGCTGGTGTCCAATGACACCCCAGATTCACGTAATCCGGCCGTTGATGCTGATGCCATTGATGCAGCGGTCAATGCTGCATATGATTTTGGTGCTTCACCATTAGCTGTAAGAACTTTATTTTTAATTTGTCATCGAGTAATTTACATATTTATAATTTAGAGACTGCAACATTAAATACGTCTTAAACTCGATAGAATATGTTTTATGCAAGGTGGGCACGATGAGTTTGTGGAATCCTAGGTCAGTCCCTCCCATGTAGAGGAAGATTCCCAGACTCAGGTATTCTTTTCATTACATGCTTTTAATTATATGCTTTTAATGATTTGAAACATGTATATGCGTTTAATTATTTAAAGAAATTTTCTAATTGTATCTTTATGTTTTGTTACGTAGCCTGGTTATGGTCAGGTTTTTTTTTACCATCTATTAGGGCCAATGTTTAGTATTCCACCCACTGGTGACCCTCTTCCTCCCCCCCAGGTACGTGTACATGTCTCGCTTTCTTTGAAAAAGCCATTTTCCGTCCATGTAGTATATATATGTAGTCTTGTTAGATCTTTTTATTTGTGACATTGACATATATATATTACCTTATGCAGGCATCTAGTGATGCAATGGTGCTTGAAGAGCACCCAATCGATGTTGTGTGTGACCCACCTATCCCCCCCCCCGCAGGTACGCGTATGTGGAGCTCTTTCTTTGAAAAGGTCATTGTACGTCCATACATAGTACATATATATACAGTCTCATTTACTTTGTATTTGCTGACATTGATCCATATGTTACTTTATGTAGGCATTTAGTGATGCAGTGGTGCTTGAAGAGCACCAAATCGACGTTGTTGGTGACCCACCTCACCCCCCCCCCAGGTACGTGTGTACATGTCTCTCTTTCTTTGAAAAGGTCCTTGTACGTCCATACATATTATATATAGTCTCATTTTCTTTGTATTTGTTGACATTGGTCCATATGTTACTTTATGTAGGCATCTAGTGATGCAATGGTGCCTGAAGAGCACCCAACCAAGGTTGTTGGTGACCCACCTCTGCCCCCCCCCAGGTATGTGTATGTCTCGCTTTTTTTGAAAGAGTCATTGTCCGTACATGTAGTATATATGTCTTGTTTTCTTTGTATTTGCTGACATTGACATGTATGTTACTTTATGCAGGCATCTACTGAGCTAGTGGTGCCTGAAGAGCACCCAATTGGGGCCACTGATGACCTTGCACGCCCCCCCCAACCAAGTACATGCAGTTTCAGTGCCGAGGACTTACACACGCATGGTAAGTAAAAATGTTATATTTTGTTGGAATTTGAACAAATGTACATCATGTGGTATTTATTTTTATAGCTTGGTAAACTAACTTGTAACAAATTTTGGTTTGTGTGCAGTCTCCGATATTGAGAATGCGTCCTCTTGCGGATTGTTGGGGCATGCCATCGAGCAGCCGCAAAAGAAAGATAGACTTCTCATTAGCCACTGACATTGGCAGTGAAAAGGGGGATAAATAGAAATCATGTATAGGGGGGGTACATATAGAATCCATGTTTAGGGGGAATACATAAATGTACCGTTTTGTTTGTATGTACACACAGATGTACACTATGATCCACAATTTTGTATTATGGCCATGGCATGCCATTTTTGAAAACATTATACATGTACATCTATAATATAAAGAAACGTTCAGATTTACCTATATATGGTTGACTTGATATGGGATGGAGACATGTGTATTATATGCCTTGCAGATATATGCTTGAATATGTTTTTAGGTTTATGGCTTTGTGTTTGTTGGAGAAGAGTTGGCATTGCAAATAATGAATGTAATGTGTTCGGTATAGAAAGGAAGGCTCTAGATGCCTTACTGTATGATGATGTGAATGTTGTTTCTTATAGTGACAAGCCCAATCTAGAAGTTTAATTTCTAATGAACAAACAAGTGACTTTTCATAGCCCCTTCCTCTCCTAAACATTCTTCACCTCCTAAACTTGTTTATCTTTACAATCATACTACAACTAACCCATCCTTACTATTGATGATACATTCCGAGTCCCACTCAACTCTAGCACTCATACGAGGTGACGAGGGGGCATGGGAAAAATGCCCAAAAAATCTAAAGGTGAGAGCGAGAAATGATCTCAAGCATCATCACACGCGTGGAAAACTGAATCCGACGATATAAGACACGTCAAAAATGGAAAACGGCCGATGTGGCACGCAAATCGAGGTGACGAGGGGGCATGGGAAAAATGCCTGAAAAATCTAAAGGTGAGAGCGAGAAATGATCTCAAGCATCATCACGAGCGTGGAAATATCAATCCGGCGGTGCAAATGGTGCGAAAAATGGAGGTCATAAGGACTCCAGAATGGTCAAAGAAAATAACTAGGTTAAAAAATGGCTACCAATAAAGGTGAGCCCACCAAGCCAATGATGCAGTGGTGGGGAGAAATGATAACCCCACTTGGGGAACACTAAAAGAACTTTGTAGCTAGGTAGTATTGGGGGGATAGGTGTTCCAATAACACCCCTCAGTTATTACATCTGAGACATAGAAGTTGTCCAATTAGGGAGCTAAAATCTCTTAGTACTTTTTGGCGCGGTCACAACCGGTTTGTGGGAAGGCCTCTCCCTTAGGAGGGTTGAAGTCGCGAGGATGGTTCCGGAAGCCTGAGTGGAATACCGAAATCCATTCAGTAACCGAAGGGCTACCATTCGCAGTTCTCGGGATATCCCTGTATTGGGATATTGCGATCAAAGGACCAAACGGCAGATTTACCTTTTCTCGACGCGTCATGAACGGAGTATCCTAGTAGCCTGTCTTTAGGATTGATTACCCGGTGTCCCTCCCGGTAGGGGGATATCTAGCCGTTGTCTCAACAATCATATTGTCTGACTTGGATTTCATCACCTTGCAGAGGATATCGATTGTTTGAGTCACAATAATTTTAGATAGGTGTTTGCATGATTCAACCCACCTTTGGTCTAGTTACACCTATTTTTTCTAGAAGCCGTTTGCATGTTGGTACTCTGACCATTTGTTGCATTCCTCCACTTATTGTAGCACAGTTGCTAGAATAAGTGCCTTTTTTGAGGTTGATTTTTTTTGGCCTGAGAGCCTTCTTTTTGCTCTCCCCTTCTTGCACCCTTGGTTGCATTAGGGTTTTGAGTCTTTTATATATATATCACCGCCTGATACTTAAACACATTTTTCACACAAAAACCTAATTCTCACCATTGAGAATTTTAGACGCTCTCGTCGTCTACAGGGCGAACTCCCAGAGTTTAGTCCACTTGGCTCTCCACGTCACGGACGCAGAGCCTTATCCCTTGATTCGACACATCGTCAATCAGCTGGACAGTCATCCAATTCTGACACACCTCACTTCACATTTGATTTGGAGGTAGAATCCGAAAACCCCACAGAGTTACCACCAACCACCATTATGGCTGGAACACCATTTGATCCACTCTTTACCAGCACCATAGGAGAGACGTCTACAGACCCTTCTACTACAGTGCCGTCCATCGCAACAACCACCCCCCTGGGTATGCCCAATATGGGCAACACTCCACATTTAGGAATGCCCAACACAGGGCCATCTCTTGTTATAGGAATTCCCAACACAGGTCCACCACCTGTTATGGGCATGCCCAACATAGGGGTCACACCCCATCTGGTTTCCACAAACCCTATCCCAGGAATCACCACTACTATTCCTAACCCTGGTGTAACCCATGTTGCACTAGGAAGCGCTGGCCCTTTCCAGACCAAACCTATTGGAGGACATATACCTTCAATACCTAGCATACCTTTAGGTGCTACTGGACCCCATACCACAATGACTAGGCATGTCCCAGTTCCAGTCACCACATCTGCTAGCTTACCATACATGGCGAGTCTGAACCTGCCAGACTTAGCTAGGCTCACAAATGACCCCATCAGACATGATCCTGCGTGGCCTCACATGCCCACCAAACTCCCCTCTGACATCCCTAAGTTTGAGGGCAAGGCAGGTGAAGACCCCCAGAACCATATCATGTCCTTCCATCTATGGTGTTCCTCCAACTCCATAGTGGACGACTCTGTCCGCCTCCGTCTATTACAGCGCACCTTCACTGGCTCTGCAGCCAAGTGGTATATCGAGCAGCCCCATGGGACGCATGCCACCTTTACCTCCCTTGCCTCGACCTTCCTGCAGTTCTTTCAGTTACCTGTCCGCTATGATGCGGGCGTCAAGATCCTACTGTCTTGCAGACAGAATACGGCCACCCACATCACTGACCACATTCATGAGTGGCGTCGATGCCGAAGCCTCTGCAAAATCAAATTAGACGACCGTATCTTCCTAGATTGGTTTCTAAAATCCCTTCTCCCTCTCATTGCGAAGGATGTGGCATCCGAAAGACCCCAGTCTGAAGAAGAGGCCATCCTCAAAGCCCAATAGTTTGATCTCATTTACTCCCAATCGGGTTATCTGTATACCATTATTCCAGACGCCCCTCGGGGCGAGTCATCCCAACATGATGCACCGGGGGCATCCCATGCCACTGATGGCATCATTGGTCGTATGGCCTCGCATCCCCAACCCTTTTCCATTACACATCCTAGCCATGGTCCCGACCTTTTGCGGGCTACATCTCAGTCTGGAGCAACGAGTTCATATGCTCCCATGGCACATCACCATCATACCCATGGACCTTCATGTCCACCTCAGTGTTTTGGTCATGCACCACATGCATACGCCCCCCTAGCTGCACCTCAACCAGTGTACTATCCACAGCATGCTGCGGCAGCTCACCCAACACCTCCAATAGCTCAGGGTTACCAAAAACCCCAGCAGGCAAATGGACCACCTCCAGCCCCACAGGCTTATTATCCACCACAACTTGCTCCCGCACCTGCGGTGAACCAAAATCCTCCCACTGCTCAAGGGAAAGTGTATACACAGCACAACCAGCCCCAAAACCAAAACAACCAGCGCAACCAAGGTGCGCAACAGAACCGTGGTAGAGGTCACAACCGCGGTAATAACCAACAACATCAGCAAGGTCCTCCACCTCCCAATCCTCCGCAGAATAACGATGCTGCTCCTCCCAACCGCAATCCGGATCGGAATCCTAAGCAGCCTAGAAATAATAAACTCAGAACAAACCACCCTTGTTCTATCTGCGGGGTCTATGGTCATTACACGCATTCTTGCCCACATTTGGAGCGAGCTTGGCAACTCTGGACCGACGATGCCCATCGTCAAGGGCAAGCGGCTCCTCAGCCGCCACCTAATCCTCCACCGCCTCAACATCAACCCTTGGTGCTGCAAAACCCCTTTCCAAACCAGGGTGTAGTGAACACTCAGCCGTTAGCCCCCCCTTAGGGCAACGTGCCACCACAGCAGATCACTTATGCATCCCCTGATCAACCCATGTTTGATTCAGGAACTCACCATTTGTTGATGATGTCGACTGCCGATGCCAACCTCCAAACTCGTCGGAACCAATATGGCTCCACTTCTGAAGCCCCTCCCGCCGACAAGAACACTAACGTTAATCCCACAGATCAAACGTTACGTATACCTCCGACTCCACTTGATGGTGCTTCCAAAGCACCTCGCTTCCCACTTCGTCGTATCAACAGTAATCCCAATGCTCGCGCTGCGTCGAATTACAACATTGTTGACGACTTAGCCCAGTCTCCTGCAGCCATGTCTGCTTTAGAAGTTTTGAAAAACTGTCCTTCGCAGCGCAAAACTTTGCTCTCTGCCATTGGCGCCATTGAACCCAATGATTCACAACTGATCGCATTCGATTCAGACCAATCTGAACCACGCCTGCCTTCCTCTTTAGCATTCCAAGTTTTCGTTTCTGTTCGGAATCTTGTCATCCATCGGTGCATTATCGATGAAGGGGCCTCCACATGCGTCATGTCCACATTCGTTTGGCAGAAGTTGGGATCCCCTACTCTCCAGCAGTCCACCACTGCATTACGAGCCTACGACGGCCGTTCGGCTCAACCCCAAGGTCTTTTAGCCAATGTCCCTGTCCAGCTGGCGGGTAAAACCGTGCTCATTGACATTGAGGTCATCAATGCCCAACTAGACTATAACCTTTTACTTGGTCGCAGCTACATGTATGCCATGCGGGCTGTTGCCTCATCCGTATTTCACACCCTGCAGTTCCCCCATGAGGGACGCGTGGTCAAGGTCGACCAGCTCACCTATTACGATCCCAAGGCCCCCGCCACACCTGAAAATGTTCTCCCCATGGTTGAACAACCTATTTGTGGTGCGACTACCTCATTCATTTCCTCAATAGGACCTGGAATTTACTCCGAGGCACCGATGACCTCTACTTCCTAGGCCATTCCACCACTGTCACCGGAGACCCACGTCGTGAACCTCTGTACTCTTTCACAGAATACACAACCACCCGGTAATCAACCACCTTTGTTCCCTAAACCACCATTGGTCCCTAGTCACATCGCTGTTACACCCATCCACACAATCCCCTTTCTATTCCCTCCTTCGGGCGTAGTAAGCGCTCCGGTTATGGCTACCCTTAGTCTCCCCGGGTTAACATTGGGATTACCTGTGTGGTATATTTCGCCTCCCATTCCACCGCCGACACCAAATGTCATCCTGCAACCGGTGCAACCCATTGTTACTTCTACCCAACCACCTCCTGGTATCACTACTCCTTCGACATCGACGAATCCCCCTCCACTCATTAGACCCACTAGGGGCAGAGGCCCGCAGCCATACACTGCAGTACCCCCACCCAAGGCAGTTAGACCTCCCCCCGTATTTCGTGCTCCTCAAAAATGCTCATTGTGTGATGAGTTAGGCCATCCAACTCATCAGTGTCCACAGTTACTTGCATTGCAGGAACACATGCAAATGCTGGACGACGACCCCAACATCCCGGTTGTCAAACTCGATCCAAACCCCATGCCTCGTGATAAATCACTGCGTACCAACCACCCATGTGCGATATGCGGTATTTACGGCCACTACTCACATCACTGTCCTGACATCCCAGATTACAGAGCATCTCTCTACGAGATGAACAATTTGGACCTTGAGACGGCACCCCCTACTATCGAGGAGATCTACCCTCCCCCATCATCCTCATCCGGAGATATTAAGACCATCTAAATGATCTCTTCGACTACCACTACCTCATTATTTGATTTGACAACTCAAAGCTCCCGCAATGATGAAGAAATTCTAGAGGCTCCTACTGCCCTTAACCATCCATGGGAAGACATGCACCATCGTCCATACTTCCTCCCGGAAGAGACTTCATCCACCACCACTACGCAATCCGCGGTTGAGTCCAAAGAGTTCTTTCCTACTAGAGTCGACTGGTTAAAGGATCCGATAGCCGATATTTCTCCCGTCATCCACATTGACATCTCTGACCCACTTGGTGCCCTTCATACCATTACATTAGGAGCCTCCCACAGTGAGCATGAGATCGGAGAATACCAACGACTGTTCCAAGAATTCACTGATGTCTTTACTTGGTCAGATACCGAAATTCCTGGCCTTGACCACACCATTTACACGGTTTCCACTGGATACCCCTCTGTCCGGTCGACCCCTTCAATTGATACCTTAGACACACATGTTCAACCCTTTCAAATCGATGAGGAAACCACATGTCCACAACATGGGGGCAGGCCCAAAACCTTGCTTACTCGTCATCATCGTGATCCTCGTCGGAGATACTGGGGGCATCCACCCCACAAAGGGAATCCATGATCATCATATCATCACTTCAGTATGCCACCACGACCCACAGCCTCATGGTATAACACCCCGCCAGCAGTTGCTCAATGCCCTATTGATATCTCTCTGAGACAACATCTGCACCACATTGACACCTCTGAGTTAGGGGGCATAATAGATTACCTCGACCTCGGGATAGGGGGCATGATCAATCATTTTGAACCTACCCCATCATCTCTATCTCAACACCTCAATGAGCCCATCGTTCAAACCAACACACATGTGATCCACAATCACAAACCCCATGCACATAGCATGGGGGCAGGTCATTAACCCTGCTCACTGTTTCATATTCGTGATCTCAACCTTTTTTGAGGTCACGTGTCACTTGTATATTTGAGTTGATACACATAGTGTTCTTCCCCGCGGGTCATCATTTCTCCCCACCACTGCATCATTGGCTTGGTGGGCTCACCTTTATTGGTAGCCATTTTTTAACCTAGTTATTTCCTTTGACCATTCCGGAGTCCTTATGACCTCCGTTTTTCGCACCATTTGCACCGCCGGATTCATATTTCCACGCTCGTGATGATGCTTGAGATCATTTCTCGCTCTCACCTTTAGATTTTTTGGGCATTTTTCCCATGCCCCCTCGCCACATCGGTTTGCATGCCACATCGACCGTTTTCCATTTTTGACGTGTCTTATATAGCCGGATTCAGTTTTCCATGCCCGTGATGATGCTTGAGATCATTTCTCGCTCTCACCTTTAGATGTTTTGGGCATTTTTCCCATGCCCCCTCGTCACCTCGGTTTGCGTGCTACATCGGCTGTTCTCCATTTTCGACGTGCCTTATATCACCGGATTCAGTTTTCCGCGCTCGTGATGATGCGTGAGATCATTTCTCGCTGTCACGTCCTGATTTTCAGGGCATTTTTCATGCCCCCCACATAGCCTCGGTTTGCATGCCACATCGGCCGTTCTCAGTTCGGGGCATGCCTTATATCGTCGGATTCAGTTTTCCGCGCTTGTGATGATGCTTGAGATCATTTCTCGCTCTCACCTTTAGATTTTTCGGCCATTTCTTCCATACTTACCCGTCACCTCGGTTTGCGTGCCGCATCGGCCGTTCTCCGTTTTTCGACGTGCCTTATATCGTCGGATCCAGTTTTCCGCACCGATGACGATGCTTGAGACCTTTTCTCGCCCTCATCAATCCATTTTTGTTCGGTATAATTTTACCCCTTTTTCGGGCCGAGCAACCCCTTTTACGAAAAAGGCACTTAGGGAGTTTCTGTTAAGCTCTTTTCTGACTCTTAAAACAATGAAAAGATTGCCGAGCAACCTTGCTTCCTTTCATGCTCGTTAAACGTATCTGAAAGGGCGTCTACCTAGTATAAGTTTACCCCTTTTCCGGACCTTGTAGACTAATTACGAAAAAGGTATACTCTAGTCACATCGGCTAGAAGAGTTCTCCATCCGCATCATTTTATGCTTTTTCAGGCCTTGGAGACTAAAATTACGAAAAAGAAACACCAATAGAGTCCACTTACCGTTTTCAGACTCTCTAAACATGAAAGCAACCATGAGCATGAGCTGTCCTGGGCTCAAAAAATCCAAAGGACCGTACCATTTCAGAGCACACTTTTATCCCTTCTTGGAGCTCATTAAAACTACAAAGAAGGAATCAATGGTGCCTCTTGGCGCCACGACAGATCAAATCTACTCATCAGGCAGCTTCCCCATTCTGGTCGCCTTTGTTCAGAGTATTCTGTAGTATGTCACCTTGATAATCCCTCGACGGCACCTACCAGCTCGTCCTCCCCCCCAGAGTCAATATATACCATTCAGTCAAAGCAATGATCCCCACACCTACAAGTCAGTCCCCCATGCTGCCAGGTCAACCATGCCATCATGCTCTGAACAAAGGAAGTTTGAGTCTACCCACTTTTTGACAAAGTTACTTCCCATCCCCACAAGTATGTCAGTCCTACCATCAGTACTACCACACTTCAGTTCTACACCTCGCGCTCCTATCAAGGAAACATCATTGCCTTGTTAGTTGCTGGTCTCCCTCTTTCGACAACAACAAAATTTATTCCAGAGGATAGACCTAGAGGTCCCTGTGTCTTGGACTCATCACCATTTATGATGAGTTCCTATGAATCATTTCAAGAAGAGTCCTCAGTGCCTCTCCAAATGGTTGTTTCTCACATGCTCGACTTCAACACCTTGATCGCATCGTTGAGACTCGCACAGGGCATTCGTCCGCTCAGTTATTAGTCGAAGACCCCGGATACCTCCTGACTCCTCCACATTTGAGAGTCTTCTTTATGTATAAGTGCCTTCTTTATGTATTAGATCCCCCTTCTTGGGACTAATTGTGATGTATATGTCTTGATACGAGCATGGGAATGCCCGCCTCGTCCATTATCAAAGATTATACCTCATTCATATTGAGGCCATGTAATATTTTTTGTTTTTGCAGCTTCCAAGGGCCGTGGCTCCAGTCTCCAATCGGTCTCTTCTCTCTCCCAAACTCCTGAAAAAAGACAAAAGAACTATGATGTCTATCGGCCATACGATGAGCTCCTGCCCTCACACATCAGGGGGCAATCTGTTAACACCTAAAAAGTGCTCACTAGCTCATTCCCTTATTCACATGACCCATTTGTCCACTTTTCCACCATCTGAGCCTCTGAAACCAACAAAAGGTCAACAAAAGACCTTAGTACAGCCCTTTTTCCATTAAAAAAGATTATTTTTCCTGAAAAGCATAAAAAACCCTCAAAAAGGGTCCAAATTCCCAAAAATATTAAAAAGAGAATTAAAATATTATTTTTATTCAAAAAAGGAAAAAGGAGGGAAAAGTACCTAAACCATGTTGGTCAATACCATTTGGTTTCCACAAAACCACAAATGGTATTCCCCACCACCAAAACCTATAAAAAGGTGGTAGGGGCTCCTTATTTCCCATCCATCCATTATCTCATCCTTATGCTGCTGAAATCTCCCTTGAGCATTTTAGCCATTGAAGCAACCTTGGAGAAGGAGACCTCTTGGAGTTTGGAGCTACTCATCTTGGGAGTTGCTCAACATCAACCTTCACCATTGAAGGTATTATCGCAAGCACTTGCTTTCCCCCCCCATTTTTCAATAAGTGGAGGAATGCAACAAATGGTCAGAGTACCAACATGCAAACGGCTTCTAGAAAAAATAGGTGTAACTAGACCAAAGGTGGGTTGAATCATGCAAACACCTAACTAAAAGTATTGTGACTCAAACAATCGATATCCTCTGCAAGGTGATGAAATCCAAGTCAGACAATATGATTATTGAGACAACGGCTAGATATCCCCCTACCGGGAGGGACACCGGGTAATCAATCCTAAAGACAGGCTACTAGGATACTCCGTTCATGACGCGTCGAGAAAAGGTAAATCTTCCGTTTGGTCCTTTGATCGCAATATCCCAATACAGGGATATCCCGAGAACTGCGAATGGTAGCCCTTCGGTTACTGAATGGATTTTGGTATTCCACTCAGGCTTCCGGAACCATCCTCGCGACTTCAACCCTCCTAAGGGAGAGGCCTTCCCACAAACCGATTGTGACCGCGCCAAAAAGTACTAAGAGATTTTAGCTCCCTAATTGGACAACTTCTATGTCTCAGATGTAATAACTGAGGGGTGTTATTGGAACACCTATCCCCCCAATACTACCTAGCTACAAAGTTCTTTTAGTGTTCCCCAAGTGGGGTTAAAAGTGTGTTTAAATTAGGGTACGTTTTAAGGCTTAATTCAATTAAGTGATCGAGTGAGTGCACGTGAGGTATTGTAAACTGAACTTGAAAGAAGTAAATGCTTTATAGGAAATTTTCAAAAAATAAAGGATCTTTCAAAAATAAAAAGCAAATATTTATGACTTCTTTCAATAAGTGGAAACTAAATGCTTTGCAAAATTAACTTAAAAAACAAAGAATCTTTTGAATTCTGAAAGCAAATAATAGACTTCTTTAAAAGAAATAAATGGATTTCTTTTTTTTTTTTTTTTCAAGGAAATTGCTAAGGGCAAGATTTTAAAGAAGTAAACAGGAAATTTTTTTAATCTAGATAAAAATGCAGAAATAAGTCTTTCTTTCACTTTCTTGAAAATTTTTAAAAATATTTCTAGATATGCATTTTAAATAGTAAAAAGTTTTTCAAAGCTGTAAAATATGCAGAATTTAATACTGTAAAAAATGTTCTATGGGCAGAAAGTACAGTAAAAATTAATTTTTAAAATCGGGATGGCCGAATGAAAAAATCAGAAGCGCGGGTTTTGAAAGAAAAGCCGCGATGGACCGCGCGGGTTTCTGTCGCACAGTCGAGATGGACCGCGCGGGATTTGGGCACACAGTCGCGATGTGCAGCGCGGAAAAAATCCGCGAAGCCGCGATATGCAACGCGCAAATAGGCTGCGAAGCCGCGATGAACCGCGCGGAAAAGGGGCCGCGCAGTAGCGATGTGCAGCGCGGTAAATGATCGCGATGCCGCGATATGCAGTGCGGAAACCGGCAGCAAAGCCGCGGTGAACAACGCGGAAAAAAGGCCAAAAGCCGCGATGGAACGTGCGGAAAAAAGGCCGAAAGCCGCGATGGACCGCGCGACTGTCAGGCTAAAAACCGCGAGGCGAAAGCCGTGCACGGAAGCCAAAAAACGAACCCGAAAATTAAGAATTCCGGGCTGTTAATGGCAATAGATGAGGCCAAAACTTAGAGCAGCAATGGATCTGCTGTCTAAGATGGCAGATCTATGGATCTAAAGGTTAAAAACTAATAAAAAACTAAGATTAAAAGCAAAACTAGAGATCTATTGTTCAAAACCAAGCGGAGTTGAGGACTATCCCTACGCCGGCATGGATTACCAAGGTGACCCAGTTATGCCTCGTGCCCCAGGACAGGCCTGGAGTTTAGGACTATCCCCACGCCCTCTCATTGCCTCGGTTTGAGTGCCACATCGATCGTTCTTTGTTTTCGACAATCCTTATGTCACCGGAACCAGTTTTCCGCACTAATGACGATGCTTGAGACCTTTTCTCGCCCGCATCAATCCGTCTTTGTTCGGTATAATTTTATCCCTTTTTCGGGCCGAGCAACCCCTTTTACGAAAAAGGCACTTAGGGAGTTTCTGTTAAGCTCTTTTCGGACTCCTAAAAACAATGAAAAGATTGCCGAGCAACCTTGCTTCCTTTCATGCTCGTTAAACATATCTGAAAGGGCGTCTACCTAGTATAAGTTTACCCCTTTTCCGGACCTTGTAGACTAATTACGAAAAAGGAATACTCTAGTCACATCGGCTAGAAGAGTTCTCCATCTGCATCATTTTATGCTTTTTCGGGCCTTGGAGACTAAACTTACGAAAAAGAAACACCAATAGAGTCCACTTACCGTTTTCAGACTCTCTAAACATGAAAGAAACCATGAGAATGAGCCGTCCTGGGCTCACAAAATCCACAGGACCGTACCATTTCAGAGCACACTTTTATCCCTTCTTGGAGCTCATTAAAACTACGAAGAAGGAATCAATGGTGCCTCTTGGCGCCACGACAGATCACATCTACTCATCAGGCAGCTTCCCCATTTTGGTCGCCTTTGTTCAGAGTATTCTGCAGTATGTCACCTTGATAATCCCTTGACGGCACCTATCAGCTCGTCTCCCCCCCCAGAGTCAATATATACCATTCAGTCAAAGCAATGATCCCCACACCTACAAGTCAGTTCCCCACGTTGCTAGGTCAACCATGTCATCATGCTCTGAACAAAGGAAGTTTGAGTCTACCCATTTTTTGGCCCAGTTATTTCCCATTCCCACAAGTATGTTAGTCCTACCATCAGTACTACAACACTTCAGTTTTACACCTCGTGCTCCTATCAAGGAAACATCATTGCCTTGTTAGTTGCTGGTCTCCCTCTGTCGACGACAACCACATTGATTCCAGAAGATAGACCTAGAGGTCCCTGTGTCTTGGACTCATAATCATTTATGATGAGTGCCTACGAATCATTTCGAGAGGAATATTTTGTGCCTCTCCAAATGGTTGTTTCTCACATGCTCGACTTCAACACCTTGATCGCATCGTTGAGACTCGCACAGGGTATTCGTCCGTTTCACTTATTAGTCGAAGACCCTGGATACCTCCTGACTCCTCCACATTTGAGAGTCTTCCTATGGATAACACCAGTTACACTTTTTCTATAGATATCCGGGTTGCGCATGGCGACAGTATTCAGATGTACCCCAGTTTCATACTCCCTTGAGTATACAGTTACATTATTTCTTAGAGATGACTCATAGTCTTTGAGTCCCTACAGATGTTGGACACCTTCAGTTTCAGCAGTTCCTCAGTTATTCCAGTGTATCAGTTATTGAGATCCGTTATGATCAGGAGTACATCCCAAAATAATGTCCCCCCTGGACCATTATGGTGTACCAGTAGATTCTCTATGTATTAGATCCCCCTTCTTGGGACTAATTGTTATGTATATGTCTTGATACGAGCATGGGAATGCCCGCCTCGTCCATTATCAGAGATTATACCTCATTCATATTGAGGCCATGTAATATTTTTTGTTTCTTGCAGCTTCCAAGGGCCGTGGCTCCAGTCTCCAATCGGTCTCTTCTCCTTCCCAAACCCCTGAAAAAAGACAAAAGAACTATGATGTCTATCGGCCATACGATGAGCTCCCGCCCTCACACATCAGGGGGCAATCTGTTAACACCTAAAAAGTGCTCACTAGCTCATTCCCTTATTCACATGACCCATTTGTCTACTTTTCCACCATCTGAGCCTCTAAAACCAACAAAAGGTCACCAAAAGACCTGAGTACACCCCTTTTTCCATTAAAAAAGATTATTTTTCCTAAAAAAGCATTAAAAACCCTAAAAAAGGGTCCAAATTCCCAAAAATATTAAAAAGGGAATAAAAATATTAATTTTATTCAAAAAAGGAAAAAGGAGGGAAAAGTACCTAAACCATGTTGGTCAATACCATTTGGTTTCCACAAAACCACAAATGGTATTCCCTACCACCAAAACCTATAAAAAGGTGGTAGGGGCTCCTCATTTCAGATCCATCCATTATCTCATCCTTATGCTGCTGAAATCTCCCTTGAGCATTTTATCCATTGAAGCAAGCTTGGAGAAGGAGACCTCTTGGAGTTTGGAGCTACTCATCTTGGGAGTTGCTCAACATCAACCTTCACCATTGAAGGTATTATCGCAAGCACTTGCTTGCCCCCCCATTTTTCAATACAAATTCATTCTTTAAGATTTTCTTGTTCTTGTTTTTAAATGTTTAAATTATTTGCTTAGATTATTACATAGATCCATGATTAGTTTAGATTAGTTTAGCTTATTGTTATTTAATTCCATTGAAACTGCTGCTACTAGTTAGCAGGTGCCCATAGCACTAAGCCTGGTTGCAAAACCGGGCCAACAGTTTTTGGCGACTCCGCTTGGTTTTGAACAATAGATCTCTAGTTTTGCTTTTAATCTTAGTTTTTTATTAGTTTTTAACCTTTAGATCCATAGATCTGCCATCTTAGACAGCAGATCCATTGCTGCTCTAAGTTTTGGCCTCATCTATTGCCATTATTAGCCCGGAATTTTTGATTTTCGGGTTCGTTTTTCGGCTTCCGTGCACGGCTTTCGCCTCGCGATTTTTAGCCTGACAGTCGCGCGGTCCATCGCGGCTTTCGGCCTTTTTTCCGCGCAGTCCATTGCGGCTTTTGGCCTTTTTTTCGCGTTGTTCACCGCGGCTTTGCTGCCGGTTTCCGTTCTGCATATCGCGGCATCGCGGTCATTTACCGCGCTGCACATCGCGACTGCGCGGCCCTTTTTCGCGCGGGTCACCGCGGCTTCGCAGCCTATTTGCGCGCTGCACATCGCGGCTTCGTGGATTTTTTCCGCGCTGCACATCGCGACTGTGTGCCCAAATCCCGCGCGGTCCATCGCGACTGTGCGACAGAAACCCGCGCGGTCCATCGCGGCTTTTCTGTCAAAACCTGCGCTGCTGATTTTTTCATTCGGCCATCCCGATTTTAAAAATTAATTTTTACTGTACTTTCTGCCCATAGAACATTTTTTACAGTATTAAATTCTGCATATTTTACAGCTTTGAAAAACTTTTTACTATTTAAAATGCATATCTAGAAATCTTTTTAAAAATTTGCAAGAAAGTGAAAGAAAGACTTATTTCTGGATTTTTATCTAGATTAAAATTTTTTCCTGTTTACTTCTTTAAAATCTTGCCCTTAGCAATTTCCTTGAAAAAAAGAAAAAAGAAATCCATTTATTTCTTTTAAAGAAGTCTATTATTTGCTTTCAGAATTCAAAAGATTCTTTGTTTTTTAAGTTAATTTTGCAAAGCATTTAGTTTCCACTTATTGAAAGAAGTCATAAATATTTGCTTTTTATTTTTGAAAGATCCTTTATTTTTTGAAAATTTCCTATAAAGCATTTACTTCTTTCAAGTTCAGTTTACAATACCTCACGTGCACTCACTCGATCACTTAATTGAATTAAGCCTTAAAACGTACCCTAATTTAAACACACTTTTAACCCCACTTGGGGAACACTAAAAGAACTTTGTAGCTAGGTAGTATTGGGGGGATAGGTGTTCCAATAACACCCCTCAGTTATTACATCTGAGACATAGAAGTTGTCCAATTAGGGAGCTAAAATCTCTTAGTACTTTTTGGCGTGGTCACAACCGGTTTGTGGGAAGGCCTCTCCCTTAGGAGGGTTGAAGTCGCGAGGATGGTTCCGGAAGCCTGAGTGGAATACCGAAATCCATTCAGTAACCGAAGGGCTACCATTCGCAGTTCTCGGGATATCCCTGTATTGGGATATTGCGATCAAAGGACCAAATGGAAGATTTACCTTTTCTCGACGCGTCATGAACGGAGTATCCTAGTAGCCTGTCTTTAGGATTGATTACCCGGTGTCCCTCCCGGTAGGGGGATATCTAGCCGTTGTCTCAACAATCATATTGTCTGACTTGGATTTCATCACCTTGCAGAGGATATCGATTGTTTGAGTCACAATACTTTTAGTTAGGTGTTTGCATGATTCAACCCACCTTTGGTCTAGTTACACCTATTTTTTCTAGAAGCCGTTTGCATGTTGGTACTCTGACCATTTGTTGCATTCCTCCACTTATTATAGCACAGCTGCTAGAATAAGTGCCTTTTTTGAGGTTGATTTTTTTGGCCTGAGAGCCTTCTTTTTGCACTCCCCTTCTTGCACCCTTGGTTGCATTAGGGTTTTGAGTCTTTTTATATATATATCACCACCTGATACTTAAACACATTTTTCACACAAAAACCTAATTCTCACCATTGAGAATTTTAGACGCTCTCGTCGTCTACAGGGCGAACTCCCAGAGTTTAGTCCACTTGGCTCTCCACGTCACGGATGCAGAGCCTTGTCCCTTGATTCGACACATCATCAATCAGCTGGTCAGTCATCCGATTCTGACACACCTCACTTCACATTAGATTTGGAGGTAGAATCCAAAAACCCCACAGAGTTACCACCAACCACCATTATGGCTGGAACTCCATTTGATCCACTCTTTACCAGCACCATAGGAGAGACGTCTACAGACCCTTCTACTACAGTGCCATCCATGGCAACAACCACCCCCCTGGGTATGCTCAATATGGGCAACACTCCACATTTAGGAATGCCAAACACAGGCCCATCTCCTGTTATAGGAATTCCCAACACAGGTCCACCACCTGTTATGGGCATGCCCAACATAGGGGTCGCACCCCCTCTGGTTCCCACAAACCCTATTCCAGGAATCGCCACTACTATTCCTAACCCAAGTGTAACCCATGTTGCACTTGGAGGCGCTAGCCCATACCATACCACACCTATTGCAGGACACATACCTGCAATACCTAGCATACCTTTAGGCGCTACTGGACCCCTACATCATACCACCATGACTAGGCATGTCCCAGTCCCAGTCACTACATCTGCTAGCTTACCGTATATGGCGAGTCTGAACTTGCCAGATTTAGCCAGGCTCACCAATGACCCTATCAGACACGATCCTGCGTGGCCTCACATGCCCACCAAACTCCCCTCCGACATCCCTAAGTTTGAGGGAAAGGCAGGTGAGGACCCGCAGAACCATATCATGTCCTTCCATCTATGGTGTTCCTCCAACTCCATAGTGGACGACTCTGTCCACCTCCGTCTATTACAACGCACCTTCACTAGCTCTACAGCCAAGTGGTATATCGAGCAGCCCCATGGGACGCATCCCACCTTTACCTCCGTTGCCTCGACCTTCCTGCAGTTCTTTCAGTTACCTGTCCGCTATGATGCGGGCGTCGAGATCCTACTGTCTTGCAGACAGAATACGGCCACCCACATCAATGACCACATTCATCAGTGGCGTCGACGCTGAAGCCTCTGCAAAATCAAATTAGACGACCGTATCTTCCTAGATTGGTTTCTAAAATCCCTTCTCCCTCTCATCGCGAAGGATGTGGCATCCGAAAGACCCCAGTCTGAAGAAGAGGCCATCCTCAAAGCCCAACAGTTTGATCTCATTTACTCCCAATCGGGTTATCTGTATACCATTATTCCAGATGCCCCTCGGGGCGAGTCATCCCAACATGATGCGCCGGGGGCATCCCATGCCGCTGATGGCATCATTGGTCGTATGGCCTCGCATCCCCAACCCTTTTCCATTACACATCCTAGCCATCGTCCCGACCTTTTGCGGGCTACATCTCAGTCTGGAGCAACCAGTTCATATGCTCCCATGGCACATCACCATCATACCCATGGACCTTCATGTCCACCTCAATGTTTTGGTCATGCACCACCTGCATACGCCCCCCCAGCTGCACCTCAACCAGTGTACTATCCACAGCATGCTGCGGCAGCTCACCCAACACCTCCAATAGCTCAAGGTTACCAATAACCCTAGCAGGTCATTGGACCACCTCCAGCCCCACAAGCTTATTATCCACCACAACCTGCTCCCGCACTTGCGGCGAACCAAAATCCTCCCACTGCTCAAGGGCAAGTGTACACACAGCACAACCAGCCCCCGAACCAAAACAACCAATGCAACCAAGGTGCGCAACAGAACCGTGGTAGAGTTCGTAACCACGGTAATAACCAACAACATCAGCAAGGTCCTCCACCTCCCAATCCTCCGCAGAATAACGATGCTGCTCCTCCCAACCGCAATGCGGATCGGAATCCCAAGCAGCCTAGAAATAATAACCTCAGAACAAACCACCCTTGTTCTATCTGCGGGGTATATGGTCATTACACGCATTCTTGCCCACATTTGGAGCGAGCTCGGCAACTCTGGACCGACGATGCACATCGTCAAGGGCAAGCGGCTCCTCAGCCGCCACCCAACCCGCCACCACCTCAACATCAACCGTTGGTGCTGCAAAACCCCTTTCCAAACCAGGGTGTAGTGAACACTCAGCCGTTAGCCCCCCCTCAGGGCAACGTGCCACCACAGCAGATCACTTATGCAGCCCCTTATCAACCCATGTTCGATTCAGGTACTCACAATTTGTTGATGATGTCGACTACCGCTGCCAACCTCCAAACCCATCGGAACCAATATGGCTCCACCTCTGAAGCCCCTCCCGTCGACAAAAACACTAACGTTAATCCCACAGATCAAACGTTACGTATACCTCTGGCTCCACTTGATGGCGCTTCCAAAGCACCTCGCTTCCCACTTCGTCGCATCAACAGTAATCCTAATGCTCGCGCTGCGTCGAATTACAACATTGTCGACGACTTAGCCCAGTCTCCTGTAGCCATGTCTGCTTTAGAAGTTTTGAAAAACTGTCTTTCGCAGCGCAAAAATTTTCTCTCTACCATTGGCGCCATTGACCCCAATGATTCACAGTTGATCGCATTCGATTCAGACCAGTCTGAACCCCGCCTGCCTTCCTCTTTAGCATTCCAAGTTTCCATTTCTGTTCGGAATCTTGTCATCCATCGGTGCATTATCGATGAAGGGGCCTCCACATGCGTCATGTCCACATTCGTTTGGCAGAAGTTGGGATCCCCTACTCTCCAGCAGTCCACCACTACATTACGAGCTTATGACGGCCGTTCGGCTCAACCCCAAGGTCTTTTAGCCAATGTCCCTGTCCAGCTGGTGGGTAAAACCGTGCTCATTGACATTGAGGTCATCAATGCCCAACTAGACTATAACCTTTTACTTGGTCGCAACTACATGTATGCCATGCGGGCTGTTGCCTCATCCGTATTTCGCACCATGCAGTTCCCTCATGAGGGACGCGTGGTCAAGGTCGACCAGCTCACCTATTACGATCCCAAGGCCCCTGCCACACCTGAAAATGTTCTCCCCATGGTTGAACAACCTGTTTGTGGTGCAACTACCTCATTCATTTCCTCAGTAGGACCCAGACTTTACTCCGAGGTGCCGATGACCTCTACATTCCAGGCCATTCCACCACCGTCACCGGAGACCCAGGTCGCTAACCTCTGCACTCTTTCACAAATACCCGGTAATCAACCCTCCTTGTTACCCAAACCACCATTGGTCCCTAGTCAAATCGGTGTTACACCTATCCACACAATCCCCTTTCTATTTCCTCCTTCGGGTGTAGTAAGCGCCCCGGTTATGGCTACCCTTAGTCTCCCCGGGTTAACATTGGGATTACCCGTGTGGTATATTACGCCTCCCATTCCTCCATCGACACCAAATGTCATCCTACAACCGGTGCAACCCATTAATACTTCTACCCAACCACCTCCCGGTATCACGACTCCTTCGTTGTCGACGAATCCCCCTCCATTCGTCAGGCCCACTGGGGGCAGAGGCCCACAACCATACACTACGGTTCGCCCACCCAAGGCAGTTAAACCTCCCTCCGTATTTCGTGCTCCTCCAAAATGCTCGCTGTGTGATGAGTTAGGCCATCCAACCCATCAGTGCCCACAGTTATCTGCATTGCAGGAACACATGCAAATGCTAGACGACGAGCCCAACATCCCGGTGGTCAAGCTCGATCCAAACCCCATGCCTCGTGATAAATCACTGCGTACCAACCACCCATGTGCGATATGCGGTATTTACGGCCACTACTCCCATAACTGTCCTGACATCCCAGACTATAGAGCAGCTCTCTACGAGATGAACAATTTGGACCTAGAGACGGAACCCCCTACTATCGAGGACACCTACCCTCTCGCATCATCATCATCCGGAGAGATTAACACCATCTACATGATCTCTTCGACTACCACTACCTCATCACTCGATTTGACCACTCAAAGCTCCCGCAATGATGAAGAGGTTCTCGAGACTCCTACTACCTTTGATTATCCCGGGGAAGACATGCACCATCGTCCATACTTCCTCCTGGAAGAGACTTCATCCTCCACTGCTACCCAATCCGCGGTTGAGTCCAAGGATTTCCTTCCTACTAAAACCGACTGGTTAACGGATCCCATGGCCGATATTTATCCCGTCATCCACATTGACATCTCTGACCCACTTGGTTCCCTTCATACCATCACATTAGGAACCTCCCACAGTGAGCATGAGATCGGAGAATACCAACAACTCTTCCAAGAATTCACTGATGTCTTTACTTGGTCAGATACCGAAATGCCTGGCCTTGACCCCGCCATTTATATGATCTCCATTGGATACCCCTCTGTCCGGTCGGCCCCTTCCATTGATCCCTTTGACACACAGGTTCAACCCTTTCAAATCGACCAGGAAACCACATGTCCACAACATGGGGGCAGGCCCAAAACCTTGCCTACTCATCATCATCGTGATCCTCGTCGGAGATACTGGGGGCATCCACCCCACAAAGGGCATCCCCCATCATCATATCATCACTTCAGTATGCCACCACGACCCACAGCCTCATGGTATAACACCCCGCCAGCAGTTGCTCAATGCCCTATTGATCTCTTTCTGAGACAACATCTGCACCACATTGACACCTCTGAGTTAGGGGGCATAATAGATTACCTCGACCCCGGGATAGGGGGCATGATCAATCATTTTGAACCTTCCCCATCATCTCTATCTCAACACCTCAATGAGCCCATCGTTCAAACCAACACATATGTGATCCACAATCACAAACCCCATGCACATAGCATGGGGGCAAGTCATTAACCCTGCTCACTTTTTCATATTCGTGATCTCAACCATTTTTGAGGTCACGTGTCACTTGTATATTTCAGTTGATTTGATACACCTAGTATTTTTCCCCCACGGGTCATCATTTCTCCCCACCACTGCATCCTTCGCTTGGTGGGATCACCTTTATTTGTAGCCATTTTTTAACCTAGTTCTTTCCTTTAACCATTCCGGAGTCCTTATGACCTCCATTTTTCGCACCATTTGCACTACCGGATTCATATTTCCTCGCTCTCACCAGGACCAATATCAACATTGTGTCCCGACACCTTGTCGCCCCAGTGTGCGTATCACTTCGGCCGTTCTCCTTTTTTCGAAGTGTCTTATGTCGCCAGATTCAGTTTTTCGCGCTTGTGATGATGCTTGAGACCATTTCTCTCTCTCACCTTTAGATTTTTTGGGCATTTTTCCCACGCCCTCTCATTGCCTCGGTTTGCATGCCACATCGATCGTTCTTCGTTTTCAACAATCCTTATGTCAC
The DNA here is from genome assembly GCA_027924585.1 of Larix kaempferi. Lineage (NCBI taxonomy): Eukaryota > Viridiplantae > Streptophyta > Pinopsida > Pinales > Pinaceae > Larix > Larix kaempferi. The sequence goes on from BSBM01000514.1 coordinate 5,752,520, forward strand.
CGGAACCAGTTTTCCGCACTGATGACGATGCTTGAGACCTTTTCTCGCCCCCACCAATCCCTCTTTGTTCGGTATAATTTTATCCCTTTTTCGGGCCGAGCAACCCCTTTTACGAAAAAGGCACTTAGGGAGTTTCTGTTAAGCTCTTTTCTGACTCCTAAAAACAATGAAAAGATTGCCGAGCAACCTTGCTTCCTTTCATGCTCGTTAAACGTATCTGAAAGGGCGTCTACCTGGTATAAGTTTACCCCTTTTCCGGACCTTGTAGACTAATTACGAAAAAGGAATACTCTAGTCACATCGGCTAGAAGAGTTCTCCATCTGCATCATTTTATGCTTTTTCGGGCCTTGGAGACTAAACTTACGAAAAAGAAACACCAATAGAGTCCACTTACCGTTTTCAGACTCTCTAAACATGAAAGCAACCATGAGCATGAGCCGTCCTGGGCTCACAAAATCCACAGGACCGTACCATTTCAGAGCACACTTTTATCCCTTCTTGGAGCTCATTAAAACTACGAAGAAGGAATCAATGGTGCCTCTTGGCGCCACGACAGATCACATCTACTCATCAGGCAGCTTCCCCATTTTGGTCACCTTTTTTCAGAGTATTCTGCAGTATGTCACCTTGATAATCCCTCGACGGCACCTATCAGCTCGTCCCCCCCCCAGAGTCAATATATACCATTCAGTCAAAGCAATGATCCCCACACCTACAAGTCAGTTCCCCACGTTGCCAGGTCAACCATGTCATCATGCTCTGAACAAAGGAAGTTTGAGTCTACCCATTTTTTGGCCCAGTTATTTCCCATTCCCACAAGTATGTCAGTCCTACCATCAGTACTACAACACTTCAGTTTTACACCTCATGCTCCTATCAAGGAAACATCATTGCCTTGTTAGTTGCTGGTCTCCCTCTATCGACGACAACCACATTGATTCCAGAAGATAGACCTAGAGGTCCCTGTGTCTTGGACTCATCACCATTTATGATGAGTGCCTACGAATCATTTCGAGAGGAATCTTTAGTGCCTCTCCAAATGGTTGTTTCTCACATGCTCGACTTCAACACCTTGATCGCATCGTTGAGACTCGCACAGGGTATTCGTCCGTTTCACTTATTAGTCGAAGACCCTGGATACCTCCTGACTCCTCCACATTTGAGAGTCTTCCTATGGATAACACCAGTTACACTTTTTCTATAGATATCCGGGTTGCGCATGGTGACAGTATTCAGATGTACCCCAGTTTCATACTCCCTTGAGTATACAGTTACATTATTTCTCAGAGATGACTCATAGTCTTTGAGTCCCTACAGATGTTGGACACCTTCAGTTTCAGCAGTTCCTCAGTTATTCCAGTGTATCAGTTATTGAGATCCATTATGATCAGGAGTACATCCCAAAATAATGTCCCCCCTGGACCATTATGGTGTACCAGTAGATTCTCTATGTATTAGATCCCCCTTCTTGGGACTAATTGTTATGTATATGTCTTGATACGAGCATGGGAATGCCCGCCTCGTCCATTATCAGAGATTATACCTCATTCATATTGAGGCCATGTAATATTTTTTGTTTCTTGCAGCTTCCAAGGGCCGTGGCTCCAGTCTCCAATCGGTCTCTTCTCCTTCCCAAACCCCTGAAAAAAGACAAAAGAACTATGATGTCTATCGGCCATACGATGAGCTCCTGCCCTCACACATCAGGGGGCAATCTGTTAACACCTAAAAAGTGCTCACTAGCTCATTCCCTTATTCACATGACCCATTTGTCCACTTTTCCACCATCTGAGCCTCTGAAACCAACAAAAGGTCACCAAAAGACCTGAGTACACCCCTTTTTCCATTAAAAAAGATTATTTTTCCTAAAAAAGCATAAAAAACCCTAAAAAAGGGTCCAAATTCCCAAAAATATTAAAAAGGGAATAAAAATATTAATTTTATTCAAAAAAGGAAAAAGGAGGGAAAAGTACCTAAACCATGTTGGTCAATACCATTTGGTTTCCACAAAACCACAAATGGTATTCCCTACCACCAAAACCTATAAAAGGGTGGTAGGGGCTCCTCATTTAAGATCCATCCATTATCTCATCCTTATGCTGCTGAAATCTCCCTTGAGCATTTTAGCCATTGAAGCAACCTTGGAGAAGGAGACCTCTTGGAGTTTGGAGCTACTCATCTTGGGAGTTGCTCAACATCAACCTTCACCATTGAAGGTATTATCGCAAGCACTTGCTTGCCCCCCCATTTTTCAATACAAATTCATTCTTTAAGATTTTCTTGTTCTTGTTTTTAAATGTTTAAATTATTTGCTTAGATTATTACATAGATCCATGATTAGTTTAGTTTAGTTTAGCTTATTGTTATTTAATTCCATTGAAACTGCTGCTACTAGTTAGCAGGTGCCCATAGCACTAAGCCTGGTTGCAAAACCGGGCCAACAGCCACTCTAGTCCTTAGAAATGGAATCCAAAAGAACCTCATCTCTTAGACCTTTTTTAATCACTTACAACTTCCTACTACCCCACAGGATTCACCTTATCAACTAGGTTGGGTCCAATAATACAACCATTGTCTTCTAATAAACAAATATATTATGGCGTATCACTTCAAATTTTCATTCATTTTTTTCCATCGAAAAACATATGATCTAGAGCAAAGATGGGGACCTAAACTACACTTCCAATGAGAGCAACCACATAAATGATAGATAGCCTATTATTTATTACCTCAAATCCATTGACAATTTGAAGATCCATTCATCACACTGATCATAAAAAATAAGAAGCCTTCAATTTATTGCTAGCCTCAACAATCCATAAGAACCAAGAGATAATTCATTAAGTCTAGTGGGATTTCTCCTCCAATCCAAACATGAGAAATGATTGAGGAAGAGGACTTGGTTGGAAGAATCCAAACATGAGAAATGATTGAGGAAGAGGACTAGTGTACTCAAGAACTACAGTTTCAACAATAATAAGTTTCGCTCAGTTTGGACTTGAATGGGTCAAATGATGACCAATTACCAACTCTGATGGAACCAATCCAAATGTGGAAGATTTAGATTAAAATTTGAAGATGGACATGATTGTATAATTGTCCAAATAAGAGCTTATTACATCAAACTTCAATTACACTTCTCTGTAGAATCCCAATGCCTCTTCCTCTTAAAATCCTATGTGGTTTGTGTTGGGAGTCCAGTCTAGGGAAATGGCAATGCACACCATATTCGTTGGAATTTCCCAAAAATGGCATTCAATGCAAGCTTAGAAATTCCATCGCAACCTTCACGCTACTTGGATCTATTACTATGAACTTTCAACATTAGGGCTGAATCTGAAATACAAATTAAAGCAATATATATTTCACTTACATCTAACAGATTTGAAAATAGCTTATTACAGTAGATTTATACCAGCCATAAATTTTCCCACTTAGCTTTGATAATTTTGTCAAATAACTTAATCAGATCAAAGGTTTCATTGAGGGCTGGTCAAAGAAGGCTTATATCATTTGGAGAGGTGACTTGTTGTAAGCCCTTGTTCACTTGGAAGGGTATTAGTTGAGCTGTCTTGCATTATCTTTTGGAAATCATTGGATATTTGGATGGGTCTAGGGGGGTTAGGTCCAAAGATCTAGAATTCCCTTCATGGTTTTGGATTTTTCTCCTTGGAGCGCTATCTTGGAAGTGTGAGCTTGATGTAGTTAACAAGTGAACATATGTGATTGGTTCCTTGGTCAAACTATTTGCATTGTGGGCAAACATTGGTGGAGTGCCCCTATCCTTGTTGGCTTTTGTGAATTAGAGATCTTTCTTTGAGTTGGTCCTCTTTTAAGCATACAAATGATTTCCAGTTATGTTTTGAATTTCTTTGTCATCGGATTTTGTATTTGATTTCCAAGGTAACTATAGTAGAAGAATACTTGTTTCTTTATGTTTCCTAATTGTGGGGTTGGAATTAAATGGTTGAATGTCAAGTGTACAATCTTGCTATTTTCCATCCTTTTGTACATGGATAAAAAGGTTTTTTATTATGTCTTGGGGTTTAGAATATTTAATACAGTAGATAATCACTATAGCATAGCCTACATGCATGTATTAGGAGAGACAATGTCTAGTAGGATACAATTATAAGGGTCCTTGGTCACATAATTTTGAAAATAAGATGAATGTTAAGAGTGAGTACAAAATGTCAACTGTTGTCATTAAAATTAATATCAATATATCTTTGAAAATTCCATCCAAGGCCAATACCACGAGTCATCATGAATATTGACTTGAATGATTTTTTATTGCATCAGGTCCCTTTGTTCAATAATTCAGCATGAGAGATGCTTGCATAGTTGCAGATATTTCATATGAATTATGAGAGACACTCCAATACTACACTATTGTATATGTTACCACATGTGAGCATGTGGCACATCATTATGACATGCATCCATTTCATTTCCTCACATACAACATGAAATCGTATCGATTAATGGACATTAATCATGGATAATATGAAACATAGTTCTTAATTACCAAAATAGGGTGTAATTTACCCTATAAATATACAAACTAAGACATGATTTAGTAATACACATTATTAATTATTATAAGCTTATTAAGGGTCACACAATAATGCCTTGTATTACCAACCTTTCAAACTTTGCCATTATGGTTACTTTACTTCTTGTCTCACAAGTAACAACCATAAGGTTTGTTACAGGTGGTATCAAGGCCATGCTCTTCTTGCTACTTGATAGCCCATATGTTGTTGCAAAATGTGGCACACTGTTAAACAAAATTACCATCCACAACAGAGAGATCAAAGAATCATCATGCTCCTTGGGTCAACTCCGCAAAACACTCAACTGAGACAGTGTTGGCAGCGGTCCCACATCGGCATTGCCCATACACACTACTGGGATCCAACGACATGCAATCTTGTCGCTCCATTTATTATTTTGCTCCCGGACCGAAAGTCACCAAGTGTCCCTAAATGACATTTTCATGCGACTTGCAACTCGACATAACTCGACAACCGGAGGTCGGATCGATGAACCGTCGATTCCGTTGCTCTCCTGGCATGCGATTACCTCTAGGTAGCCTCCCCTCCGTGTTTCCATGGCCTAGTGACTTCATTGTGCATTCATTTTGTAAACTAGGGTTTTGCTCAGTTTCCATCAATGCAATATCGCATTGTTGGGTCAACTCCACAAAACACTTCACCGAGCCAGTGTTGGCAGCGGTCCCACATCGGCATTTCCCATACACACTACTGGGAGCCAATGACATGTAATCTTGTCGCTCCATTTGTTATTTCGCTCCTGGACCGAAAGTCACCAAGTGTCCCTGAACGACATTTTCATGCGATTTGCAACTCGACATAACTCGGCAACCGGAGGTCGAATCGACGAACCATCGATTCCGTTTCTCTCTTGGCATGCGATTACCTCTAGGTAGCCTCTCCTCCGTGTTTCCATGGTCCAGTGACTTCACTGTGCATTCATTTCGTAAACTAGGGTTTTGATCAGTTTCCATCAATGCTATGTCGCATTGTTGGGTCAACTCCGCAAAACATGTTGCAACATTAAGAAAACACTATGTGTCTAGAGATCACAGGCTATACTATTCTTGTACCAACGTATAATCCAACAAGAATATGCCTAAGCTACACTTACAAATTACAAACCAACTAGGGTTTCATGAACTAGACACCGCATAATAAAACTAGGGTTCACAAATTGAGACATGGAACTAAAAAATAGGGTTTTATGAATTCTCTAGGTTTAGATCATGTACCTAGGCTATGTACATACATGAAACAAAATGAATAGGCTATGCATGTATACATGAAACAAAAATTCCATATACCTAGGCTATGCACATACATGAAACAAAATGAATAGGGTTGAAGATGATGAAGATAAACTTGACTCGAGAGCATGTTATTTTCCGATTTGTATTTGGTGGTGTCTAAAGACACCGGTTGTTCTTGGTGCCTCCAATGTGCCATAAATAGTGTTTGTATGCTAGGCACAAGAAAGGATAAACATTAGTACTCTCATAAGAAAATAAGGAAAATGTGCAAACATTATTTATAGATAAATCACCTGAGGTTGTAGGATCATGAACTTATAACTTGTCCAGTAAATTAAGGATTAAATTTAACGCACCTGACAATCTAGCCACACTGAACAATCTAGTAACACTTGACAATGCACTCACTTGAGTAGGCCATCTGGATCATCTTTGCTGCCGATGGTGTCCATCAATCTCTCATGCTCTAAATGAGGTAGCAAGTATTGTACATGTGACCTATTTTTTTTCAAAATTGTGCGCAGCTTGATGTTTATACCAACTACCAGGTTGGTGAAGTGGTATACAATAGCTCCTGGTTTATAATCCTGATATACATACCCACCCTTCCTTTTTTGTTGTGCTGCTAGTGTCAGGTACTCCCCTTTTATAACCATCGAGCCAGTTGGGTATTCAATATTTTCATCATCTGTAACAAGTTCGAGAAGGGTTTGTTTCCCCTCTAAGCAACGTGCCAACCAATAGTCAGAACCCCATTCATTATTTTTTGGGGCAACCACTGCATATATCTGACCTGTGAAAGGAAATAAAAAAGGTTAAAAATACATTTAACTATTAAAAAAGGTCTTGCATGTAACATAAATAAATTTTCTTTCAATGCAAGGGCTTGTAGTGATTTAGGTACTACTAATTTACTTTTTTGTACCTGCTTGTATGAGATCTGATATGTGATCATACTCTGCAGAAATATATGTCTGATCGTCTTCCAAATGGTCTATTTCATTAACCCCCTTGAAATCAGTGCCAAGTGTCACTCCATCCCATGTATCAACTGTATCTGTATACTCACAATCATCCCATTCATCTATGCTACAGGAAATGCAAAAGCAAGCCTTCAATCTTGTCCCAATTTGTAGGGCCTAGTTGTCTGAGCTTCTAATTGAATGAAAACCTCCAGTTCCATGCACTGTGTTCACCCGATGTGTTTGGGATCGGTCCACATCTGTCACCTCCCAGAATATTCTCTGCACTAGGTGTTTCCTTGTTGCTTGTTCTCCCATCACAGATGCACACCATTCGACTATAGATGAAGCGTCTCGAAGGCGAGCACCTGTAAACTTCATCTCTTCCCTTTGAAGGGCATTTTTTATGCACGCACCAGCACCATCGTGCTCTCCTTTGCCATGACCTGTTTCAAAGTAGTTCCATGTATGTGGCACCTTGTATTTTATGTGCAACAAACACAACCATTGAAATAAACGTGCATTCTTGAACTGCCTAGCACAACCATCTGACCAAATCAAATGACGATAAAATGGTATATCAATAGCTATCACATGATCATAGAACAACTGAAAGCAATGTTGCACGTAATGGATGTCATGGGTCCGGTCGTCACTGATGTAAAAGTGACTCTCTTTCAATATCACACGTTTCTCTTCATTGCTATATGGCCCATGTCGATAAGTGATATGGACCATTATGCTCACCTGCTCTGAGTGATAGTATTGACTTTGTATTTCATTTTGTGGTTGTAGGGTGTAATTTTCCACAAAGTCAACCACTGATAGCATTGTTCCAAGAGGGAAGGTGTCCCGACACATTCTGAATTGCTCATCTTGCCACCGTGCCATATTGACATGCTGAATGTACTGTTGGATCTTTCCACGGAACTTTGGAATAAAATCACATACTTGCACATGGTGGAAAAAATAAACAATGTTATAAAACAACATAAAAATATTTACGTGAATATTAAAATATACATCAATATTTAAAACAATGTTATAAAACAACATATAAACAATGTACACTCAGTTAAATGAACATTTTTCGTGTATATTTTCACCTGTGAAGTCACCAATTTAATCTTCTTGCTTTCTTTCCCATCACGTAGTTGATATGTATCATACTGAAAGTTCTGCTTCTCGACAATTGCATTACCAAATGCTTGATCTTCACTCTCATGGATGTAATCGGACCATAAAGATAGCCCACCACAATTGTTGCAAGAACCCTCTACACATTGTTTTAAGTAATGTGTCTGCCCATCTTGCCTCGGACACATTATGCTATGGATGAAATCTCTATATGACATTGGCGGTACTGTACTTGAGCATTCCTGCACATGGTTAGGCTGCAAAAAACAACGTATATGTGCAAATGTATGATAATATAGATCAAACTCTATGTGGTATATACAACAACAAGTGTTCCAGATTCTATTTATTCTAACATACCAAGGATTGCATTTTTCAAAAGATCTTTGCCCGAGCCTTAGCTCTACGTGGGAAACTTTAAACATCTCGAACAGTTGAGTTTGTGTCATGTCAAGGTAATGTTTAACATGCCCTTCATTGTTCATAGAACCCCTACAACGTTTTAACACATCCTTTGTGTTAGAATAAGGCCTAGTGTTATCGTGCCAAAAAGTGTGCACTAGTCCCTTCACTGCTTCGACCAACTTCATGTATTTGCAGGGCAACCTACCACTAAATTCCCATAATGTATCCATTTTTCCCTCTACATCAGGTTTGTCTCTTCTTACTGAATATTTTTTAAGTGTCTTTGGATGTAAAGGGACAATTTCTGATGCGCATTTAAGTAAACGACATTGTCTTGTGGATCTAGATACAATTGATTCAGCCAATACATGGTGAGCCACATTACAGTCTTTTGAACGAGTTTTTTTACCAATTGATGGGAATGCAGCAGCAAGAGATTTAACAATGTGATTACTTGATTCGGTATTCTTCAATGTTCTTATGCCTAACGTTTTTCTAACATTTTCCATACTTCTAGATTCAATCAAAGCTAAAAACAATTGACATTTACCGGCTTCAGATTTTGGTTCAAAATATTGTTTCATTATTTGAGAACAATGACGAATGATTGTGCGTTTAGCCACCTTACCTTCCATGGAAGTTAATTCGCTCTCGTCCACTTGTATGCGTTTAGAAGTTCTCTTTCGTTTTGATGCGAGATTTCTTGTCGTTTGAAATACTGGAGATACATTTACATCCACTGCAGGCTGACAATTTCGATTAGGAGATTGAACCACCTGGCATGGTTTTTTCCAGAGTCTCGTCAGGAACATAATGATTGAGCTCTACAGAAGGTTGTTCGGTTAATAATGGACCAAAATTTTCATCTTGGTTATAAACAGATTGCATTAAAGTTGCAATATCTTCCTCAGCCTCTTTGCCAGGTATCTGTTGAGCGGGAATGGGAAGTATTTGCTCATCCAATGAATGCCGACGATTTCTTGAATGTTCCCTCTTCTTTTCTTTTTTAATTTCAGCTTCTTCGGGTGTAAGCATCTTCCTCGCTGACTTCCGAACTCTATCAGGTGGATTCCCCATTGAAATCCACCCAAAATTGTACAAAACCTATGGATCTGTGTAATAAATGATTAAATTGCAGGTTGAACAGTACGCTCTGCGCGAGTTTCAGAAGAATTATGTATTTTCCTGTACAGTAAAAATGGCCGACGACACGCAACCCAAGATTATTTATTAAACAAATATCGCATATGTGATATAACGCATCTCCGTTTTAACGCATATGCGATATGAACTATATGCTTTTTACGCTTTTTACAAATGGTCGGTTTGTTAAAAATGTGATCACTACATCGCATATGCGTTATATCACATATGCGATATATCGCATATGCGATTTAGTGCATATCAACTATTGAAACCTCATTTAACCATGAACCATGAAAATATCATTTAATCCCTAGAAGATTGGATTTATCCTTGGACCATGGTACAGTGTCTTCAGAACTATGTTTTGTCTAGAAATATTCGTAATGGTTCCTATATGACCATGGTCAACGCCTCGAGAACAATCTTCAATGCATAAAATAGTCTAATGGCACATATATCCCATATTAAGGCTAAATATCCCCTTTAAAGGGCATGTGTAGTGGTTTAAGACTTGTTTTTGTTACACTTTTGTCCCATTACCATGGTTAAGACCCTGAGACCCATCCTTAGTGCATAAAACTCATAATGACACCCATATCCCACTAAAGGCCAAATATTCCATCTATAGTGCATGTGTGTTGATTTAGAGACTCATTGGACCATCTTTTCTTCCATGGCTATGGTCAATGTCCAGAGACCCATCCCTACCATCCAAAACCCTATAATGTCACCCTTATCCTCTTATAATACAATTTAGACTCCAAAGATTTCATCCAGACGATCTATGGAGTGGCTCATACCCCAACATTACATTGATTAAAAGCTAAAAGAGGTGTGGGGGGAGTCAAAGGAGGGAGAGGAAGTTGTAGAGGGAATCATGGGAGGGAGGGGGAGAGTCAGAGAGAGAGAGAGGGGGAGAGGTAGAGGTAGAGAGAGAGAGAGAGAGAGAGAGAGAGAGAGAGAGAGAATGATGGATGGAGGGATGGTTAAAGGGTGAGAGAGTGGGATACTAACAATGAGAGAGTAGGGATTTAGGGAAATGAAGGATGTTCAAGGATGGTTACACCGAGGGATAGAGATGAGAGATTGCGTGTGTGTGTGTGTGTGAGAGAGAGAGAGAGAGGGAGAGATCATGGATATTAAGGAAAGGAGATAAAGTTGGAGAGATGAAGGAGGGATGAAGGCTTGAAGGTGGAGAGAGGAGTCAGGGGGAGAAAGTGAGGGATGGAGTGAGTGATAGGATGGAACACATGGAGGGAGGGAGGGAGGGAGGGAGGGGGGAAGAGAGAAAGAGTTTTGGCGGGAGGGAGGGGAAACAAAGGAATTGTTTTAGAGGGTGTGTGGAAGTGTGTGAGAGAGAAGGGGGTGGAGAAAGAGAGAAGGAATTATGGGGGGAGAGAGAAGGGGGTGGAGAGAGGAGGTAGGGGGATAAAGTGAGGTATGGAGTGAGTGAGAGGATCAATCATCAAGATTTCTAGTTAAATTATTTGTTGAAAAATTTATATATAAATGATTTGTTGTTTTTGAATCAATAGTGTAATGTGATTAAACTATTAAAGATCATATAGAAACAAATCACATTAAAATTTCATGTGTACACCCACATTTCATCCCAAATTCAAAATATTTGTTACAATACCAACCTTCCTAACATTTTAACTCATCAAAACTATGGTGATTTATGAATGTTTCTCTTAAAAGTTTCGAGCACAGAAATATAATTCTAAAGAAAACCAAGTGACTCCTTACCTTTTTAAAGGTTTGATAGATCAAAATTGGTCTCAATGGACATTAATAACAACGATAATCATCATCAACTCAAGTAGAGCATTATTAAGTTATATAATAAATTTGTCATTAAATAAAAAACCCTACTTGAAGTCATTTAACTACACTAATATCAAAGAAAGTTTGATTAACAAAATAAGTGCAATGTTGGTTCTCATCAATAACATCAATCAATAGATGCATAGTGAACTATAGGTCAAAGACACAAACTTCAACTATCTTAGTGTAGTAAGGTGAAGTTCTATATTAACGAGACTACACAATAGTGAAGATGGAATTCTCGAGATATATTTGAATCGATTTTTCTTCAGTGCATATTAAATCTCATACCTAGGGTAGGATACAAGGAAAATTATTAAAACGACGAGGATGAAATCCTTAACCCTTGAAAATGGATTGAAAACCAAATTATACTCACCACGATATCCCAATTACTTCATCAATAACAATCCACCATTTGGCTTCTTAGATGTCCCATTCACTTTGATGTGAGTTTATACTTTATACCATACTACCCCATACTACCTAATATATCAAATATAACTTAGTTTAAAATAGAGATGTATTGTTTCCGAACCCATTTGCCATGTTAAACAATGTTATATTAACCATGATGGGATGCTATCTTACATTTCAAAAGAATAATATTTATGCCACTCTTTTATCTAATAATCTTTATTCTCTATTTACTCTTTTGTACTAAACCAAAACGCATATCCGTTATATCGCATATGCGATATGGATCGCATATGCGATTAGAACAAGTCTAAACCGCATATCCGTTATAACGCATATGCGTTAATTTAAAATTTAAAAACTGGGCGGGAACAAGGCTTGGGATGATGTTCGGAAATAGCTTCGGACTGCTGAACCTATTGGCTAGAACAAAAAAACCAGGGCCATTGCCTGTATTTTTGAACTCTATCAATATGCTCAGTTTCAATGGCGTGTTTTGCTATGAAAAAATCAATATTTTTTTATGAAAATATATAATATTGTAGAGTACGATCTGACGATTCTGAATATGTAATTTGTTCATAAAAATGTATGTTTTATTGATTTATTATTAATTTTCTAAATGACACACGTCATTTTTCGAAAATACATACATCAATTCGTTTTTATATAACTTTTGATTGCCTTCACCATTTCCCAAGAAAACTATATGGTGCACTAGAGGAGACTGAGCTCTACAATCTCATATATAGAAATCAATGATTTCATTAAATTTTGCCCCTAAAGTGTTGCACCCGCACATAACGTTTTAATTTCAAGGTTTTATGACTTCAATAATTAATAATAAAAAAAATAATTCATGAAAGTTTTTGAAAAAATAGTGTTGCACTAGACCCATATGTCCTTTATATGTCTGCAGGATTTTATCCAAAATGGACATCATTTACCTCAATAAGTGTTGCACCCGCACAAACATATATGTTATGATGCGCTGAAAATTTGAAAACCCAATTTAACGGAAACTAATTTTATAATCATTTCCACAAAGTTTTTATAGATAAATGTTATATATTATGAAAGCTGATTCAATTACCTATCTTTTGTCTTTTTACTTCATCTTCAAATCCGTTATGGAAGTACCCCTAATTGTCACCTAAAGTCAGAGGTTCCAGGTTTTTTCAGTATTGTGTGGCATCTAAAGTGTCTTTAAAGGAGTCCATGATTGTGCATCGGCCCCTATAGTATCTGTTCTTTATGCCACTTATGATTACTGATAGGTCATAAGTTAAGTGCCCTGAAAAAGTTATCTATGTTATTTGTTCTTTATGCTTAGTCGTAATCACCTATTGTTCTCCATGCCTTAACTACTTGTTATCTTCTTTTATTAAATGAATTGTCTATCTATTATTGCATGAGCTACCAATTATGATGCAACATTAGCTACCATTATTTTTTAGTTTTTTTTTATAATTGTCTATATATTTTTTCTTTTCTTTCTCTTCCATTCATTAGAAAATATGGATCATGAAGATCTTCCATTCTTTTAATAACTCGTAAATCTAGTTAACTTGTGGCTTGTCATAAGTTAAGTTCTGTGAATAAGTTATATGTGTTATATGTTGTTTATGCTTAGTTGTAATCACCTATTGTTCTCTATGCCTGGGCTACTTGTTATCTTCTTTTATTAAATGGGTTGTCCATCTAATATTGCATGAGCTACAAATTGGCACATCAATATATTTTATAAGTTCCAAAGGATTTATTAAGTGGTTTATTTAGATGAATCATATTATTTATGGTTTGAATATTAATGACTTGTATGTAGAGATTGTCTATAATATAGAAATGTGATGATGAATGCATGCATGTATGTATGCAATGTGTAATTGGTATGCAATTGTAAGAAAGAATGTTATGATGTAAATTTGTTATGTGTTTATACAAGAATGCATGTGGAGATGTTATAAAATGATGTTCAACTATAGAGAAGTGTATGGATGTATATGTACACATGTATGCTACATTTAATAGTCCTAGATACAATGCCTTCTAGAATTGGTGGCAGTGACAAATTGGTACATCTAGTACTTCTTTTATTTCGATGAATTGTATTATTTATGGTTTGAATATTAATGAATTGTATGTAGAGATTGTGTATAATATAGAAATGTGATGATGGATGGATACATGTCTGCTATGAGTAATTGCTATGCAATGATAAGAAATAATGTTATGATGTAAATTATTTGATTGGTATATGTTTATATGAGAATGTATGTGAAAATTTTATGAAATGATGTTCATATGTAGAGAACTATATGGATGCATATGCACATGTATGCTATGTTTAATGGCCTTAGATACAACACCTTCTAGCATTGGTCTTCTATTATGTAAAAGATGAATCTTATAATGGATCTATAGTTTGTAACTTATGTCTTAATGTTTATGTTTTATGTTTAATGTTCAAACTCATTTATGTTAGAGATCTATACATTATAATAGTTTGTTATGAACCTTAGATTTCAAACAAACCTTAAAAAAACAAGACGGATTATACTAAATCCAATAGGACCCTCACTAGTTGATCCTTTTTCATTGGCACTCACCCTATCCTAAAAACACCATTAACAATCACAATCCAAACTTGATTTTTTCCTAGACATTCTACATTATTAAAGGGATTGTACTATTTCATGATTAATAGGTCAAATCATAACACAATAGATATGCATATGACTTGTACATCATAATTCAAATATCATTGTGGAAAGATAGATAAACAAATGTAGGATGAATTAATAGTTGTAGGGTGGTCTAGTAAGACCAAAGACAAACGACAGATACTTCAAATCAAATTGTTTATTTTACAAAAATGTTTGAGATAAGACTATTGACAACTAAAGGTCAAAAGAAAATTTTCGCTGACAATATTATTGTCTCGTCCCTTTAAGTCCTTTCATACATATGGGGACCCAAATTGATAGTTTTGGCTGACAAACTAACACAATACAAAGTACATGACATGGCATGCCTATTACATTCCATATTCAAGTTAGAGATTAAATACACATCATTATATACCATAATTGAATACAACCAAACAAATTATGGACAAAAATGTTTCAAAAGAGACCAACCACAAATCCAACAATCAACAATTCCCATCACAAATGAAAAATACATTAGTATATCAAAAAGCACATTGTTTGGTTGTCACAATACAAATCCAATTAAGATATAACACTACATATCCATTATATGTAATGTATAATATGCTGAGTTTGAAATATTGTTTAGAAACATCGCAATGGAATATCCTATTCAACTATCCGTTCATGATCATATTCAACTATCTGTTCATGATCATATTCAACTATCCATTCAAATTTTTCTTCGATGGAACTTCTATTAAGTTTATTTGATCTACACATACCAAATGATTATATTGGAAGCATATGACACCGGGTTTATAGTCTTGAAAGTAAATATAATTTCACTTTGATGGGTTTATTGGGATAAAAAATAACCTTTTAATATAATGGATCCTCTCTCATACATAAATCCTTTTTATTATAGTCCTTCAACAACTTCATCTTCCTCTTAGTGCATCGCATCAAATAATATTTCACTTTTTCTTTGTTGTCTATGGGTGCAATCGCTACGAAGACATCTCCTAGAGTCAAGGCCATTTTTAAAATGCATTTTCGATATAAAAAAATAGTTCTCTCTCTCTCTCTCTCTATATATATATATATATAATGAACAATGTTTAATTATTATTTTTTGCATTTGTGTATTACCTTCTCTAACAAGATCAGAGATTCTATTTCCATCAATTGATACTACAATGTCCTATGTTTCTAACTCCTCCAAGCTTGCGAGTGGAATTTTCCCCTTTGGATTAATTTTTGTATGTTTCCAAGGTTTAACATAGTTTTCCATTATGTTTTTGCAAACCTATGTAGATTCAGTGTTTTCTATGCAACTTGGACAAAAGCATGATTACTTTATACTATCAAATGAAAACACATTTTGGAAGGATTTTGTTTTAGTTGAGTGAAAATATCTACTCCCATGTATGGTTCTAGTGTCATATGGGATTGATTTATCAACATATTGGATTCCAATAAGCCAATAAAACCTATGAAAACAATTTGGGAAGGAAAATTTTTAATGTTAGTGTACATGTTAAAGACTGATTTAAGACTTATAAATATTATTTTTTAAAATTTAAAATTAATAAAAATTTCAAGAACAAAATATGTACATATCTGCACACATGTTTTGATTGTTGATTGTATTCATGGCTTAGATTGAATGACACCAGTTAGCAAATTGAGCAATTGATTGAAACGGATTGAAGTAATGGTTCATTTTCCACTTTCGAAGTGTTCATTTTACACATGCTCTTGCGTCATCATGCTCTCCTTTTCCATGGATAGTCTCAAAGAAATTCCAACATTATCTAATGCTCGATGTTCTATCAAGTCGAAATAACCAAAATAATGATCATGAAGATTTAAATTGTCTTGCAAATCCATTTGACCATATCCAATGTTCTTTGAATTCATCTTTACATTTTTTCAGTGACTCATAGAAAACATTGCCAATACAATGTTGTACAAAATGTGTATTGTTGGCAGGCGGTTTGGTGGAGTGCTATCACAGCATCTCCGATGCTGCGACAAGGCAAAAGATGGTGCGAATGGCGAGAAGATGACGCAAATGGTGATGAGTGGAAGATTAGTTATGTATTTTGGGTCAATTGTACCGTGGAATGCGGGTTTTGGGTCATTTGGACCACACATTATGTAATGTTGAGTTAGTTATACCGCAGAATGCGGGTTTTTGGTCAGTTTTGTAACAAGTTAGTTAGATATTGGGTCACTTGGCCAAATGTCGGTTAGGAAGTTGTTAGTAAGTGGACAAGCATTGTAATGGCAGAAGCCTATATATAGATAGGAGTCGTAGGTATTGAGGGACGGGATTTGGAGGTGGAATCTTGGTGAAGAAAAGCACATGTTTGGGTTGTTTCTGCGCATCTGTGAGATATTGCCGAGACCTGATCTTTGAGGAGATATTGTATCTAAGGTTTTGCAGTGATAATATGATAAGATGAAATAGTTTTGGTGCAATTCCTGGGTTCTTTCTGTTTGTTTATGGTAATGCAATGTCGCACTTCATGAATAATGCTATGTTTCCTTGATGCAATATTACTTTACTGTTACTATTGCTGTGATAATGAATGATGCGATTGAATAATGTGTTATGAATACATGTCAAATGTTTGGGATCCTTGTTTAATGTTGCGATAGAGTCAGTTCATATAGCTACAACCCTCCTCCTTCCTCGGCGGAAACATGGTTCCGTCTGCTCTTCCTTGACGCCTCAGGTGAGACCTCATCTGCTCCGCAGGTGTTGCTGGGTGGGATAAAACCTGCCTGGGCCAGTGCCTAGGGATACTATGGCATGTGTCGACAGTGAAGTGGAACCCCTGTCGACTGGAGTCGTGTCGGTCAACATGTATCATGTGTACTATCATCACTAGTATACAAGTGATATTATTTGATCACATATCGATTGTCATTCATTATTTCTATCACATCAATATTGTCTTGAGGATGTCTATATAGAACATGTACAAATATAGAAACATGGTCACAATTATAGTATTCACTTTGTATCTCTTTTTGTGTAGAAAATGTGTAGTTTTCAACAAAATCAACCGCAGAGAAAATTGTTCCTAGTCGAAAAACATCACAAGTTTGTTTATTTGAAATATAGATCTTGCCATTGTGCTCTATGCGAGTTCTTGGTGTATTTATAAATTTATTTTTCAATTTTCTTCAAAACAACTGTCACACATATTTTATCGTCTCGCAAATCTATTCTTTTGGAAAGAGCATACGTAGAACTTGTAGCATTTCACTAGTACAAAATGAGAGATAAGTGACTAGGCGACTAAAAAAGTTAGTCACCATAGTTTTTTCAAGGGATAAACGACTAAAATTGAGCAATTTTAAAGAAGCCAACAAAAACGACTAAGATAAATGACTAATTTAGTCATAGGATAAAATATATGACTAGATAACAAGTGACTAAAATAAAAATGACTAACATAAATGACTAATTTAGTCACAAGATTATAAATATGACTAGCTAACACCTATTAATGTGAATTAGTTGTTTATGTTAGTCATTTTTAGTTGTTACACTGACAATGGAAAATTAGAATTTTGATAATGAATTTGTACAATATTTTACTAAATTTTAACAATGCAGATGGATTTAGAGACCCTAACTGTCACAATGACTAACCGGTGGAGATATGTTCAAAACACTGGTACAATTTCCTTAGTCAAATGTAGATGGTGTACTGACAGCGGATACAATATTATGTGTCGTGTTCAAGGGTGACAATGACTAACTATTTCCATTTTCTTCAAAGTTTATAATATGATGTGATTCAAGTCTCTCCTGTTTTGGATTTTTGTGTTTTTTAATTTTTATGCTTTTAATTTTTATTTTAAAAAGGAATAAAGAATGTTATGATACATAGGAGGAAACGAGTGTTGCATGGGTGTATTCCTATTTTTCAAGGGCACGGGTTAGGCCAAGGAAAATATCCATATTGCAAACAAGGGCTAAGCTAGTTGTGCACACTCTTACAGCTGTTCCCTCCCAGGGTAGGCTATCTGAAGCAGGATTATGTGTCGACGGACGGTGAAGTAATACCATGTGACTGAAGTTATCCAATTTGGGGAAATGACCAAGTAGGAATGGTTCAATGAGGTTTACTTCAGCTTGAGTCTTGTGAAAAATTCCCAAATCATAGATCATCATGAATCATGGTCTGTATCAACTTCCTAAGTCAAATAGTTCAAACTGTTAAAGTATTCAAGTCCTGAAATCAAAACCATTTCACTACCCAACAGTTTAGTTAGAAACTGGTTCAAATGTGCATTTAATATCTAAAAAGTTAGCTAAAATTGGGGAATTATGCATCTTTCTATCATTCAAAAGGATACGGTATGTATGAATAAAAGATAAGTAAGAAATACTCATGATTTACCATATGCGTTTGTAGTGTAGCCGATGTATGAGAGGAGGCATCCCCTTTCAGCTTGAAATTCTAGAAGCTGTGAACCTTTAGTATTTGATCTGCCAGTGGTAGGTTAGTTTTGATGTCGAACTAGAAAATTTTCAAACAGTTTCCCACGTTTTTGAAATTTTCCAAATTTTTTCATTTTTTTACGAATTTTTTTTTGGGTGTTATCTGTAAGAAAAAGAATCAAAAAGAGAAAAGTATTTACACTATTCTTTTTGGTGTGTGCAAAATTTACACACTTTTTAGGTTATGATGTAAGCTAGGTTATTTCGGTTTTACTTATGTCCTTAAATGACGTGTTCAATTAAATTGGCCATGAAATAATGTACATGCTTGCTTTTTGGTATGATGTTAATGACTTAGATGCTAACCAAGTACATAGTTGGCCAAAGAATCAACCAAACTATTTAGACTTCTAGGAACGTGTATATATTCAATAAACTCGAACTGACGCTCTAAAAGACGTACTTGTAGAAACTTTCTAAATTGTGTAGGATGTCGAACCTGATACTAACCATTTAACTGGGTTACAACTAATTCTGAGTCCATTTTGACGATCATTCGTCGGATACCAAGGGTGATAGCCTCGACAAGAAGCTCAATGAATGCGCTATATTATGTAACATTGTTGGTTGCAGATACGAGAAAAATGCCTCCTGAACTAAGAACTTCGTTATTAGGTGTGAAAACGACCCATGCATCAGAAGCAATGTTCCGATAACTATGGCTGGCGCCATCCGCATATCCCAAATATGTGAAAGATTCTTGTGCCATCTGCCAAAGTGACAATGCCAAGCAAGATAAGTGTGTGCCCGAAATAACTAATGTACAAAAGTTTATACAAAGAATACAACATAATACAATAAATGGTGCAAGGCATCAGTGCCTACACGAAGTATTTCTTCAGATAGAGACCATTTCTGATCTTCGACATGGGTTCCCCATCAAAATTGACCAATTCATAAGCTCACTTTTTTAACACAGTTTTGACAACAAGTGGGCCAAACCATTTAGCTACAAATTTCCCTTCTCCTATTTTATCTTGGTTTTGGTCATAAAATAAAACCATATCGCCTTTAGAAAAGACTCGGGGATGGGTACACTTGTCATATTGTGTTTTAACCCTGTTCTTGTGTGCTTCTACATTTAGAGAAGCTTCCCTTCTAGTTTCATCCAAAGAATGGAGATGGAGAAGCCTTTCTTCTTCTGCGGAAGTGTTAGGTAGGAGTTCGACTGCTATCTTTAATGATGGGATTTCACACTCAATCGGCAACACAAATTCCTCTCCATAAACCAGTTGGAAGGGAGTGAATCCGGTTGCGGTTTTAGCAGTCGTTTGGTAGGACCAAAGAGCAGTAAACAATGTCAAGTGCCAGTTATTCTTGTTTTTATTAATTGTCCTTTGTAACATAGTTTTCAAAACCTTGTTAATGGCTTCTACTTGTCCATTAGATTGAGGGTAATATGGCGAGGAAAAGTCCTGTCGCAATCCTAATCGGTCTGTAAGTTCATCCATACAAGAATTCCTAAAATGACTTCCATTGTCGGTAGTGATCTCTTTGGGTACACCAAACCTTGTTATTACATGATTGAATAGAAAGTATGCTGCAATTTTACCCGTGCAATTGAATGTAGGCATCGCCTCAGCCCACTTGGTGAAGTAGTCCACTGCTACGATGATGTAGTGGTGGCCATCGGCTGAAGGTGGGTTGACTGTCATAAAATCAATGGCCCATTCTGAAAATGGACCCATGGTTACTATAGGGTGTAAAGGAGCAGGATGTGCGCGCATTTTTATTGTGTAAATTTGGCAAGGATGACACTTTTTGATAGCATTCATGTAATCTTTTAAAATTGTAGGCCAAAAGTATCCAGCACGCAAGATTTTCTGGGCAGTTGCCAACCCAGAAATATGACTGCCACATGCCCTAGCATGGAAATCATTCAACACTTTTTCAACTTCATCGTGTACTAAACAATGTCTTAATATCATGTCTATTCCTCGACGGTACAAAGTATCCCCGATGATGAGGTATCTTCGAGCTCGATGTCGAATGAAACGTCGTTCAATACTAGAAAACTGAGGATCGATCCTTTGGGTTTGGAGATATATGATGATTGTTCCGTACCAAGGATCAAAAGTTGCAATGAGGAATACATGTTCATCTGCCCAATATTCAACAGATACAGTACCCTCCTTCTCAATGGGTAACTCAAAAATTAACTCAGCAAAAGCTAACTATTTCTCGGCTTTGGCATTTTTTAATTCGAGGTCGAATTCTTGTAAAATTACTATCCATTTTGAGTATTTGCCACCAATGATATGGCGGGACAAAATGTGTCTCATGGGGTTCATTTCAACCACTATGGTTTTTTTCCTTGGAAGTATGTAATGTCTAATTTGTTGGACAGCATGGACTGCTGCCAAGGTTAACTTCTCGACCTGGGAATATCTCAATTCGGGACCTGCAAGGCCCTTACTAAGATAGTAAATAACATGTTCTTGAGATGATTCGTCCTCTTGTGCTAAGACCATTCCAATGGTGGAAGGAGATGCAGCCAAATATAGCAGAAAGTCTCTATTGTAGTTCAGTGGACTAAGCACAAGGGTGGAGACCAAAGCTTTCTTTATTTGATCAAATGAATTTTGAGCTTGGCCATCCCATGTGAATATTGCATCTTGTTTTAAGAGACGCATAAAACCTTTAGATTTTTCAGCAAAATTCTCGACAAATTTCCTCAAGTAGTTAGATTTCCCTTGAAGGATTTGAAGTTGAGTGATTGTTTTCGAGGAAGGAAACTAAAGTATTTCCTCAACCTTGATGGGATCAACCATGATCCCCTTTTGGGACACTAAGAACCCAAGTAACCTCCCAGAGTCCACACAAAACATACATTTATGTGGATTTAACCTAATGTTGTACTTGCAGCAACAGTTGAAGATGGCTTGTAAATGTGCACCATGTTCAACTCTCCTTTTAGATTTAGTTGCCAAATCATCAAGGTAAACCTCAATGATGTTCTTAATATCGTGAAATGCGTAGGACATAGCTCTTTGAAAAGTAGCTCTGGCGTTTTAAGGCCGAATGGCATTTTCCAATATGCAAAAGTCCCCTAAGGGCATATAAAAGCTTTTTTATGTTGGTCTTCCTTTTTTAGTTGGATTTGGTTGTAACCGGAGAAGCCGTACATAAACGAAAAGATTTCATTCCCAACACATTCATCGATGATTTGATCAATGAAGGGTGTGGGATAGTTATCCTTACGACAAGCCCAGTTTAGATCTCTAAAATCGGTACAAACCCGGATAGTTCCTTGTTTTTTGTTAACTGGAACAGGATTGGATACCCAATCAGTCAAAGGAACAGGATAAATGAATCCATCTTTTAAACGCTTTTCGGCTTCTGCTTTAATGGAAGTTGATTTCTTAGGGTTCATTGGACGTAGTTTTTACCGCAAAAGTTTAACATTGGGATAGGTTTTGATCTCATGTTCTACGATACTGGGATCGATGCCTGGCATTTCTTCATAAGACCATGCGAACACATCACAATTTTTTTTAAATAAAGCAATGTAAAATCCTATTTCTTCAGGAGAACAATCTGCACCTATGTTGATGTGCTCAACGATGCCAGTTTTGATAGATATATCAATTCAAATGGTTTTCGAATTTTTTTCCAAATTACATTCTGAACTCACATTGTGTATTTGGACAGGGTATTAGTACTTACTGATGTTATCATCAAAGTAAAAAAATTTCGCCAAATTGCTTGCTAAACTTACATTGTGTATTTGGACAGGGCATTGGTACTTGCTGATGTCATCATCGAAGTAAAAATTTTCAGGTTTGACTTCTAATGAGTCGATCTTAGGAAGAAACGAGGATTTGTGATGCATATCCTCCGAGGTTCGTTCCGAGATGTTCATGACCTCTAGGATGGCTTCATCCGAAGAGAAAGTATGATCTAGGAGATCATGTGTACTATGAGAGTTCAAGGCCCAAACATGTGAAGTATAGGGATCATATTCCTCCATCTTGGGAGGATTTTGATCCGGTTCTACTGAAGCCATTTGAATAGCTTGATAAGCGAGCTCTACGACAGAAAATGGAACACTACTCTCTGTTTCCTCAAGGTGTGCAGAAGTATGTGTATTTCCATCATTATTTTCATTTAAGATGTTTTCTTTGGAGGTTCCAACTGATGAGGTGGAACCAACCTCCGATATGGAGTTAGAAAAAACTATTAATGGAAAGTACACTTCTGATGTAATGGTGAAAATCAGAGCAGTGTTAGGGATCAATATTGGTGGTGGGATTGTGGAAGTTCCCATAAGGGATGAGTATTTAAACATTCCTACCCCAATTTCCTGAATCACCGTCGTTGAATCCCCTACAAAAGGTACAATTGAGTGGAGACCAGTTTTAGGTGTGCAGTAATCTGGTTGATCGATTGTAACAATATTCCCTTGGTGGGGGAACCGAATGACTTGGAATACGGAAGATACTACAACCGTCATCTTATGTATCCAACTACGACCCAATAGAAAATTGTAGTCTATGGGTGTATCCACTACCTCAACATCTACTTGAACTGTTTTTCCCCCAGTTCAACTGGGCAAGCCATGATAAGTCCATGAGGCGGGAACGAATGACCATCAAATGCCTTGAGAATTGTGTGGGATGGTACTAAGGTGGGTGATCCCAAAGCTTTCCAGCAAGCTAGTGACATGACACAAGTGGAGGCTCCTTCATCCACAATAGTTCGAAATATATTCTTACCATGTGAAATTACTTTAATTTGGAATGCAATTTGTGAGGGAAGCCTACATGTGGACTGTTCTAAGTCAAATGTGATCAAATTAGTGTCTGATGGATCAATAGCGCCGATGGCAGACAATAGTGCTCTCTGTTGAGCAAGACAACTTTGCAACACTTCCAAGGTAGACATTGCACAAGGAGCTTGAGCTAAATCTTCAACCACATTGTAGTTTTGAGCAGTTTGTGCATTGGGGTTGTGTGTTATTTGCGGAGGACCCCTTTTGGAGGTAGAGGCACCATGTCTATGGTTGGTTTTTCAATATTTAGAAAAACACTAGGTTGAGATCCAATTGTTTTAGCATATTTTGAAGGTATGTCATAAGAACGATCCCTTGTTTGAATATGGATGTCATGCTCACCAATTGTGAAGATATTAGCATTGGGTGCATTGCCCCCTTGTGGGGGGTTTGCCTGGTTTCCTCTTGGTGGAGGTACTGGTGCCGCAGTAACCATTTGTTGTTGCTGGGGGAAGGGTTGAGTTAGGACAACAGGTTGTGGTTGTTTCCCCCCTCGTTGTTCTAACATGCGATAAATGTCATCCATATGAGGACAAAGATGAGTAGGATGATCCTCTTGGCAAATTTTACAAGGGTACTTGTTTTTCCTATTTTCATGATTTCCTCCCGTAGGATTATTCACCTTAGGTGCATCTCCTATTCTAGGGTTAACATTGGGTTTCTTCTTTTTTCCTTTTGGGTCCGCAGTTTGAACTGTAGGTACTTCAGAAGTTTGGGTAGGAGTTGCAGATTGCTGAGTTCCTGGCCAGCTATGGGTTGCATATTTTGAACTGACATTTGTCCCAATTGTTGGGTAATCTATTCAATTTGGTTTACAGATCCAATCATACCATTGGTATGAGGTCCTTTTGGCGGCCTAGATGGATCATACATAGGTCTTACAGCATGGGGTATTAAGTCATAAAGTGTGCCCGATTGGGAATATACGAAATACATATGGTGAGTACTCTGAATGAGTTGTTCTTCAATCATGGCTCCTGACATGGATACATCTTTGGAAAGAGTAGGCAATAGTGATTGATGAACCAATCTTCTAAGAATTGATCAGGGATTTCAGCTTGTATAAGCCTTCGACGTCTCCTCCACTCGTGGATATGATTCGAGATGTGAGTAGCGGTGGATTTCCTAAGTGAAGTTAAAAGTTCGGTTCCCGTCTCATAGCGGATAGGTAATTTAAAATGTGTCAAAAATGCCATAGCTAAAGATGAAAATTCTGTGAATGTATTACGGGGCAACTCAATGTACAATTTCGTAGCATTTCCCATTAGGGTCTGCTGAAACAACCTCAACCTAATACTATCATCAACTAGGGAATTGGATGAACACCACAAATGGAATGTCATCACATGATTTGATGGATCTTCCCCTAGTTTTCCGTCAAACTTGGGTATGTCTGAGGGTAGTTTTGTTGGTATGGTTGACCACCCATTCAAATGAAGAACAGGGTCATTATTCAGCCGGGATAAATCCAGTAGAATCAATGTGGCTATAAATGGTGACTTGGATGGTGCCGAAGCAAACGTTTGATGTCCAGGTGAAGCTTGATGGCTCCACTATTGTGGTCCTTGGGTTTGAAAAACAATCCAAGCAGGATTACCTCCTTGCGGAAATTGCATCCAAAAAGGTGGGTTACTTCCTGAAGGTTGTCCATTCCATTGTGGAATAGGATGCATGTATGGATTTCCCCCTTACGGAGGTATGTTCCATTGAGATTGGTTACTTGGTGGAACATTACCGCTCCATTGTGGCATAGGATTAATGGGTGGATTTTCCCCTTGCGGGGGTATGTTCCATTGAGATTGTTTATTTGGTGGAACATTACCACTCCATTGCTGGTTAGGATTAATGGGTGGATTGACCCCTTGCGGGGGTATGTTCCATTGATATTGGTTACTTGGTGGAACATTACCACTCCATTGAATGTTTCCTTGGTTTGGATAAGCGTTCCAAGGTTGATTGCCCCCTTGTGGGGGTGGTGCCCAAGAAGATTGGGTACTTCTTGGAACCTGTACACTCCATGGTGGAATGGTCTTGGTGGATGGGTTACTGCGTATAAGAAGTACTTAACCAAATGACTGATCCCCTGCCTTCATACACAAGACTAAATGTTCACCATTCAACTATTCATACGGAACTTAACATATCATTTCCATACTTCTCTAATGGCAAATGCATATAAAAGCTCTTTCATAACAGTATGCAAGGAAACATCTAGACATTCATTGACAAAAAACACAAGTAATCATTCATTCATAAATCACAATCACACAACACGAGGTTTAATGTGGTTCACTCCCCCGGGTGGGAAGCTACGTCCACAAGAACGGTTGGCAATATATTTATTTAAAAGGAATGGGGACAACCGTTCTTAGTTTGCGCACTCAGCTGCAGACTCTCCTTCCTCTTAGATAGGTCTCTGCGCACACAACTGCAGAGCCTTTACAATCTTCTTAGGTTGAGAGATTTTACAATACAATAATCCAAAATTGTAATAGCAAAAGTAAGGTGTAACCCAAAATGTATCCCAACTGTTACAAAAACAACAATTAGAACCCCATCCCATACAACAATTAGAACCCCATCCCATACAAAATTGTCTTCTTAAATAGACCATGCCCGAAGGTCATGTCTTTACAATGCTGAAGACCTAAACCCAAAAACCCTTAGGGTTTATAAAACTGTGCCGGTTTCCCTAAACCGACTTGCTGGTATCTGGTAGCGTCTGCTTCATCGTGGCGGTTCTCCACGTCTTCCTTCTGTCGCTACCGGCCTTCCTATCGCACGCGTACCAACAGGTCGCTTTCTCTAAACCATTCATCTCTAACGGTTTCTCCCACCAGGCGAGCCAAGCCATCGCTTTCCCCGAGGTTTCCTTTCCTTAACAAACTTGTGCATTGGCCGCCTACCTGATTTGCTCGTGCCCGCCGCTCGACACTCCTAGAGCATCTTTCCAAAATTAGACCACTACTGGTCCATCTGATACCTCCACCTGATCCTTGTCCCGCACTCCGCTTTTCTAGCTCCACATGGCCTGACTGCTTCGCAGCATTTCTTCCTCGCAGCGCTGGTCTTCGCGGTGCTTCCAAAACTTAGATGCTGCGCACAGCTTCACAGCACCCTCAACACTTAGACAAAATTGCATCTTTGCCTGAGCTGCGCATAGCTCAGCTTTTCCTGCTTATCAAAAATGTTACCAAAACTTTTTCCCAACCTGGTCCCAACAATACAGATGTATGGAGACCAACTCAAGTACAATATCTTAGTGGCTCTCATTATTATGTTACATTTATTGATGATGCAACTAGGAAAACTTGGGTTTATTGCATTAGACAGAAATCTGATGTGTTTGCTACTTTTAAGAAGTGGAAATCTTTGGTTGAGATTGAGACAGGAAAAAGGTTGAAGTGTCTCAAATTTGATAATGGAGGTGAGTACTGTGGCAAGGAGTTTGATAGTTATTGTTCATACCATGGGATTCGTAGAGAGAAGACAGTCCCAGGAACACCACAAGAAAATGGTGTGTCTGAAAGGATGAACAGAATGATCATGGAGCATGCAAGGTGTATGAGATTGCATGCAGGGTTGCCCTTATAGTTTTGGGTGGATGCTGTAAATACTGCTGTTTATTTAATAAACAGAGGACCTTCAAGTGCTTTGGATGGTGGTATTCCAGAGGAGGCATGGACAAGTAAAAAGGTAAACTAATCATTTCTCAGAATGTTTGGTTGTGAAGCATTTGTCCATATTGATAAAGAAAATAGAACAAAACTTGAAGCTAAATCCAAGAAATGTAACTTTATTGGATATGGGGTTGATAAATTTGGTTATCGTTTATGGGATTATGAAAATAACAAAATCATCAGGAGTAGAGATGTAATATTCAATGAAAATGTCATGTACAAAGATCAGTTGTAGGAAAAAAAACAGGAAAAGGAAACCACAGAGTACACAATACTTGATGAAATTCAAGAAAATGAAGTTCCAAAGGTGCTAGAAAATCAAGAACAATAGCAAGTACCTGAAACTCCTGTAACGACAAGAAGATCTACCAGGTTAAGTAGACTCCCTGAGCGATACTCTCCTTCAATGTATTATTTGTTGATGACTGATGCTGGTGAACCAGAATGTTATGAAGAAGCAATGCAGGTGGAAACTAGAAAGAAGTGGGAGCAAGGCATGAATGAGGAGATGGACTCATTGGTAGGAAACCAGACTTGAGATTTGGTTCAGTTGCCTGCTGGTAAAAGAGCATTGCAGAACAAATGGATTTACAGGTTGAAGGAAGAAGAAGGAGGTAAGAAGCGGTACAAGGCAAGACTTGTTGTAAAGGGGTTTGCAGAGAAGAAAGGTATAGATTTTGATGAAATATTTCCTTCTGTTGTTAAGATGAATTCAATTAGGACTATCTTAAGTATAGTGGTGGTAGAAGATTTGCATCTTGAACAGTTTGATGTAAAAACAACTTTTCTCCATGGGGATTTGGAGGAAGAGATATATATGCAGCAGCCACAAGGGTATGAGGTCAAAGGTAAGGAGAATTTGGTATGCAGGTTGAAAAAGAGTTTGTATGGCTTGAAGCAAGCTCCAAGGCAGTGGTATCTAAAATTTGACAGGTTTATGATAGAACAAGGTTATAGTAGATGTCATTCTAACCACTGTGTTTATTTCAAGAAGCTAGACAATGAAATATATATTATCTTGTTATTGTATGTGGATGAGATGCTTGTTGCAGGGTCTAACATGCAGGATATAAATGTACTCAAAAGGAAGCTAGCTAATTCATTTGCGATGAAGGTTTTGGGTGTTGCAAAGCAAATCCTTGGTATGAGAATAACGAGAGACATGAAAGGTTCATAATGCAGAATGCAAAACCAGTTAGTACACCTTTGGCCAACCATTTCAGTCTAAGTAAGGAAATGTGTCCCAATACACAGGAAGAGACAGATTACATGTCCAAGACTCCCTATCAATCAACAATTGGCAGCTTGATGTATGCCATGGTGTGCACAAGACCAGATATTGCACAAGTAGTGGGAGTTGTGAGCAAATATATGAACAATTCAGGTAAAGAACATTGGAAGGCAATACAGTGGATTCTCAGGTATTTGGGTGGTACTACCACTCAGGCATTATGTTTTGGAGGTTCAGACACTTTCCTACATGGATATGTTGATGCAGATATGGTAGGTGATAAGGATAGCAGGAGGAGCACCACAGGGTATGTGTTTATTGTAGGTGGAACAACAGTAAGTTGGATTTCAAAACTGCAAAAGGTTGTTTCACTTTCAACAACGAAAGCAGAGTATGTTGCTGTTACAGAGGCTAGTAAAGAGATGATTTGGTTGCAGAGGTTTATGGAGGAATTGGGTAAGAAGCAGAAGGATAGCAGGTTGTATAGTGACATCCAGAGTGCCATTCATATTGCAAAGAACTCAGCATTCCATTCCAGGACTAAACATATACAACTCAAGTACCATTTCATACGCTTTGTTCTGGAAGATGAACTGTTAAAGCTAGAAAAGATACATACTATCCAGAATCCTGCAGACATGTTCACAAAGGTAGTGACCAGAGATAAACTGAGTTTCTGCTCGGTGTCAGTTGGCCTTCTAGCATGAAGGTGAAGAGGAGAAAGTTGTCAAGTCCAAGTCCAGCAAGTGCAACAGTGGTGGAGTTGTTGTGATCAATCTCCAAGTGGGAGATTGTTGGTTGTGGAGCCTGGTATCCAGATTCAGAGATATTGTTATTTCAGCCGTGTCCGTACCCAAGGTTTGGTTATGATCCCAGCATGATCCCCAGGGGGTCTGGGGGTCTCGAGGGCCAGTGGGCCCCCGTCGGGGGCAATGCCCCCGAGAAAGAGGGTTTGGGGGAAACACCCCCGAGAAAATGGGGGTTCGGGGGCATAGCCTTTGAGAAACATTTTTGGGGCTGTTTTTGCCACCAGTTTTCAGGCCCATGGTTTTGGGTAACCAGTGGTATTTTCCCATTGTATTTCCCTGATAAAAGAAAAACATTGTAACACGGCTAGGGTTGATGTATTAGTTTTTATGCATTGTAAATATTTATGAGATCAAAAGAGAGACTGTGAGATAGTGAAGAGGAAGTGTAGCGGTTGTGCTGCAGGTTATATCCCTTCACTTTGCTGGACGGAATAATAATAAGGATTGGCAACTTCAGTGTGGACGTAGCCCAATTTGGGTGAACCACGATATATCTGTGTCTCTCTTGTAATGTGTATGTGTGATTGTATTTGCATTTCTGTTTATTGTTATTGCTCTGTGATCCTGTTTTTCTAACACCTCCCTCTTGCTCTCCAATCACTACTGCATCATCTATGGTCTTACCTTTTGGCCACCTGAGTACTTGGCCATCCACAAAAGCAACTCTCATTCCCTTTGCATCCAAAGATGATATGGAGAGAATATTCTTCTTAAGTCCAGGTACATATAAAACATCTTTCATTTTTATAGACTTCCCAGAGTCTAGTTTGTAGGAGGCTTCACCACTTCCTTTTATGGGATATTGATAGTCATCCCCAAGTTTCACCTTGTGATTTGACTCATGTTCAGATAGCTCCATGAAATATTCTTTAAACCCATTCATATGTTTAGAAGTCCCACTATCAATAAGCCAATCATTACATCCATGAGAGATAGTACTTGTGAGAGCAGAGATTAGAACATATTCATCTTCACTTGATGAGTTATCACTTTCTGCTGTAGCCTTCTTCTTGGGAGGTTCATCATCCTCAATAGCATGAGCATGATATCCTATTTTGTTGCTCTTCTTCTTCTTGTTGAAGTTGTTTTGTTGCCCCTTTTGTTCTTGGGACAATCTGAGGCAAAGTATCCTTTCTCATTGCAATTGACGCATCTCAAATCTTTCTTCTCTTTTGGATGGTAGTGAGAAAATTTGTTGCGATGAGGTGGCTCCCTCTTGAGCTTGCCTTTCTTGGTGTGACTTGTGAGAGCTTGATCTTAATTTTCCATATTTTCTTCTCGGGCCACAAGCCTAGCCTATTCTTGTGAACACTCCTCCCATAGTCTACTAAAGGAGACCAATTTTCTTCTTACACAGATTCCTTGGATGAAGGAGTCCCATGACCTAGGTAGGCCATTCAATGTGGTCATTACAATTTCACCATTCTCTACTACTTCATCCATAGCTTCAAGTTGTTCCTTGATTTGAGAGACCTTGGAAAAGTAGGATTGAATGGTCTCTCCATTCTGAAGCTTTACCCCTTTCAATTGGTTCTGTAGAGTCATCTTCCGATTTATGTTCTTTCCTTCAAACAACTTGGTCAAGGAGTCAAACATCTCCTTAGGTGTCTTTAGGGAAGACACATGGGGTATGAGATGGTCCTTTATAGAATCAGCAATGATTCTCTTCCCCTTGACCAGGTTCTTCTTGTGTAAGGTCTTAGCCTCTTCTTCTTCTGGAACTGGGACCTCTTTCTTTATGTAGTTGTCCAACTCATTCTCTTCTAGGATTAACCCAATCCTATACTTCCATGCTCGGAAGTTATCAGCCCCTTCAAGATTATCCTCAAGCTTGGTGTGGTGAGACATCTTAAAGAGTACTTCAAATGGAAATAGAAAATATTTAGGTCTTACCACTTGATTTGCTGAAAACTAGATCTGGAGCTGGATTAGGGTTTGTTAGAGAAACCCTAAAAATTCAAAATGTGAATTTAAAAATTATGAAAGGATAGAAAGATGCGCCTTGATGAGTTGATCATCCTGGTATACTCAGAAATTGAAAACTGCAAAGATTTTCCCTTCAGAAATGTTTTTCAATCTCCCGGATTCACTAGGGAGGACCCTGAATTAGGGTTTGAGTTTCTCGGAGCTTCACCCAACCAAAAAGTTAGATCCAAAGCTCTAAACTTTGATTTTTCCAAGGAGCTTCCAGATATGTCCTCCGATTTCAGAAATTCCTATTTTTATGGAAACCCTAATTTTTAGGGACAAAACGGAAAAAGCTCATAATTGAATTTTGTCTCGACAGAAAGATGCACCCTTCCAAGGAGATTCAATCTAGCCTTTTGACTTTGATGATATGTGAAGAGAAACCCAAATATTAAGAACCCCTAGCTTCTGTAGCTGCATAGTGCCTTCTTCTTAGGTTAGCTCTGATACCATGTTAATTTTTCGATAATTTCATTCCATTATCATAAGGATCTCTAAGAGAATAACATGTACAACATATCAATCATAGACATAAAAACAATCACACAAGAGACACAGAGTTTCACCAGGGAAAACCAAGAAGGTGAAAAACCCCACAACTTCCTCAGAGATAAGATAAGCCACAATACAAGATCACAATGATCAAACCCAATAATATGTCTCTAGCCGATGCTCCTCCTCCTCCACTAGTGCACCACTTTCTCTCTTAGCTATGTGAGCTTGAGTAGTGAGTGAATGAGATAAATGAGAGACACAACCTCTCTATTTATACATTGACTTGACCTACCAATAATCCACTAGGACCGACTTGCTAATCAAGCATAATAACCCAACCACATGTGCTAATCAAGGCCAACCCCACATTGGTGGTCTAATAACCCATCAATACAAATGACGACACTTGTCGATGCACATGACGACACTTACAAATACAAATGATGACACTTCCAATTAGAGGAATAATACATCTCTGTGGGATATACAATAAAGTACAAATGTAATACATAGAAGAATATCTTTCGAACTTACAAATACATCAACAGTTTCTCAAATTCTATTTGATACTCTCTCACGATTCCAATTTGGAGAAGTTTAGTGAGTGCTCCTGTGAAGTCATCAGAAGCACTAGGACCAAATCGTTGCAAAAGGCGTTGGCAAAAATCTGTCGTGGCTCGTCATGAGCCTTGATGTACCAATGGTACCATTGAAGGGCTTCCTGTTCCAAATGAAAGAATGCAAGTGGAGCTTTTTGGACATAAAAAGTATTATGCAAACTGAAATATTGTTCTACTCGATATAGCCATCCAGTTGGATCATTTCCATTGAAATGAGGAAAATCAAGCTTCAGCCCATGGAAATTGGGGGAATGGGTAGAAAAACACAAACATAAGTTTCTTTAGTAAAGGAAAATTTAGAATCGGGAAAAAATCTAATGGGTAATTGGGGTTTGACTAGGTTTGGGACACTTTTGAATGGACATGGAAGCAGAAAATGAGGATTTCGGAAGCGGGGGGAAGGAATGAGAATACATGTCAGAGAGGGACAAAGAAGCATAAATAGGAAATGAACACTGTGGAAAAATTTGAAGGGTATTGGGTGAAAATCAAAGAAGTTACGGCAAACACTAAAAATATACAAATGTGGGATTTCTGGCTTTGGGAAGTGGAATTTGGGATAGGGTCCTCAGGAATGAAATATGAAGAATGGTATTACAGGGGTGTCAGTGAATTTTCAAGGGAAACAGAGGTAAAAGAAGGGAGATATGACGACAAAACATATATATATATATTTTTGTTCGGAATGGATCTGCAACGGCGCGGAAGTGATTGACAATAAATGGATCTGCGATTTAGCAGCTGAAAATAGATATGGACCCTAGGTATGCTCGGCTTCCTAACAGTTCATGGGATTCACTCGAACACCAATGTTGTCTAACGATTGCGTATTGGGGTGGTACCCCTCACTCCACGGCTCAGGTAAAATTGATAACCACTTTGCCACAAATGATAGCTCTTGGTTTACCTCACAGGTAGGAATTAGTCAATTAGGAAAGGGTCATTCCCCTTTTCGTTGGCAGGTCCTCTCAATGGGCCAACTACTTTGGGGTTCCTCTAGTACTCCTCACAATGAGTTTTAGGGCTTATGCCCAAGTACTTCCCACAGTTAAGCATATAGGTATTAGTCCCAGATCCGAACTTGCAATAGATGTGAAAAACAAAATTGGCAGAAATTCCACCCAACGAGCCCAAGAAAGTGCTATGATACCATATGTGAGGAACCTGCAATAGTTAATTAATGAAAATGCATGAGATATCAGAAATAATAGAACTCAGATTCGATTTATTGATCACGGGCCACTTCGAGGGGGAAACCTCCTTTGCGCAAGCTCAATACAAATAACTTCATGGTGCCTTCATTGGACTCAACACGCACTTATATACTAGATCTACGCCCAATACTATGGTTCAATACCATAGAACATATAATACTACGGGATGACTTACAAAGCATATGCGTCCAATACTATGGGTCAATACCATGGGATAATACAAACTATGGATCAACAAATGCTACAGGACGACTTGCAAAGCATATGCATCCAACAACAATATACTAACAAAATAAAGAGAAGGGTTGACACGGGTTCCTAACATTCTTCCACATAACCCTTAGGATTTGGGTAGGCCAACTTATTTATTTATCTGAAAATAATTTAATTGGGGACATGACACTTTTCAAGTCAAAATTAACCGGCAATTGGTCATATTAACTAAAAAAACCTTAAACCCAACCCTCCTTCTGATGTTTTGTTAGTACAAAACTCTCAAGGAAACCAACAACCTGGAGGGAATAAAAACAAGAATAAGAAAAATAGGAATAAGGGGGAAAACAAGTCCAATAATAACAACAATAATGTTAGTGGGGATAATGAAAAATCTAAGATGAAATTCCCTTTCCTGTTATGCATGGAGGATCATCTAACGTATAAATTCCCTCATATGAAAATGGCACAAAAATTGTTGGCTCAGCAGGAAATGTCCTCCCAACCCGTTGTTTTATCCAATCCATTTCCTCAACATTAGCAGGAGATGATTGTTGGTGTTCATTCAAAACCTACAGCCTCTTAAAGTGGCAACCAGGGAGGCTCCTCTCAAGGGGACAATTTAGGCTATAGAAAAGTTTTCATGTGTGAACGACATTTGTATCTCCATAATAGGAACAAGAATTATGAAACTAATTTATATGGATCAAAAGGTAAGGAACCTATTAATGCTGATAGTGACAATTATTTACATATAGAGAATCCTCCCAATGACACGATGCCTCGAATACCGAAAGGTGTTCTTAAGAAATCAACATTCAATCCTAATGCATGTGTCACACATAATTATAGCATAGTTGACGATTTGATGCATGCTCCATATGCAATGTCTACACTTGAGGTCTTGCAGAGTTGTCCAACTCAAAGGAAGACCTTAATTTTAGATTTAGGGTCTCTCGATCCTACAAATAGTTAAGTGATCACTTTCAATTTTGATAATTGGAATCCTCGTTTACCCTACCATGCTACTTTTCAGATCCAATTCATATATGGAAATACTAAGATTCATAGGAAAGTTGTAGGTGAGGTTGCCTCCACATGCATTATGTAGTTATCATGCTGGAAGGCTTTAGGATCACTTGACGTAGTTCCTCGGGTCACCATGTTAAAATATTTCGATGGCCATCTTTTTAAACCTCATGGAATTATTTCATCATTTCCAATAGAGTTGGGGGGAAAAGTAGTCAAAGTGGATGTGGAAGTGGTAGATTCCCCAATTAATTATAATTTTTTACTAGGGATAAATTGGACTCAGGATATGATGGCAGTAGACTCTTCGATATTTTGCATCCTCAAGTTTCCACAAAAAGGAAAGATTGTAACATTTGACCAACTACCCTTAAGCAGTAATGAGTTCAATCAAGATCATAGATCCAATATTCCTTTAGTTTCCCATACCGCGAGGGGTTGTGAAAACATCGGTGTGGGGATGTACCCTTCATTAATGGGAACTTTGAATCTTCCCCCACATGAGTTGCAAGCTAATGCATTGCCAGTGCACACAATTTCAATAGTTGCCACACCTTCTATAAATAAGGAGTCTCAATTTAAGTCTTCAAACTTTATGAACCCTTGGAAGTGTTCGGTCTCTGAAGTTGAGTACATACTAATTTCAACCAACCTTTATATCCCTTGGATATAATTGTTACTGAGAAGAAGCCTATGAGTTCGTGCTTACCTTCTCTAGACTCGATTCTGGCAGTTGACAGAGGATCCATCCAATAGGGTCATCGAAGCTTGATCTCCACCCTGTTGATCCATTTGAATGTGTAGATATGTGTTCCATCTGGGATGATATACTTCTTATTGATGAAGTTTTCCAAGAGTATATAATGAAATCTGCCATTCATTTGTATGTTGATCCAGTTGCAATTATGTCAAGTCCCAGTTTGACTTTGGAGTCTGATAGTGGCACTATTGAGTCTTTCGACTCTCCCATAGATCCACAAATCGATGTTCTCATTGAGTTTGATTCTTCTTCTAGAATTTTTAACTCCTGTGATGATGAATTTTTTCTTGGAGATTCCATCACATCCTTTGAATTTTATCTTCATCTTGAAGTTGATCTTGTTGATTGCAGGTCTTCAAGATTTGGTACTATAGAGCTTCCTTTTGTTAGCTCTACCTACATTATGCCCATTGTCAATAATAGTGAAGTTGAACGTATTTCTACCACAATGACCTGTATTGGATCTTTATTTACACATTTTTAAATATGATATTGGTACTGGTTTTTCTTTGAGATAAGATTTTTAGTTGGACTCATGATTGCTTACTGGTACTTTGAGACACTTTGTTCAATCATGTCAAGTATATTCAGAACCTTTCATATAGATTTAGTTCTTCCTGTTGTTATGATTCATTTGAACCTTCTTCCATATGAATTCACCATAGGGTCGAACCTGTTGGATATTGGTGTGTTAACCATATTTATATGCATTGTGCACCAGTCTAGCAACAAAGCCTACCTAGCATGGGTCACCCTAGTCAGCACCCTTATGTCATTTTGGTTCCCATGCTGAGTTTTTATCATAGGCTCGGGAGTCTTTCTAGATTCACCATGAATTTGAGAAGAAGCCTCATGTATTTGCTCCTCATATATTTCTGTCCATTCCTTATATGACTCCCATTTTTGTGTTTAAGTCGCATATGCATTTGCTTTGATCCTGCTTGCGCTTATGAGCCTAATGTTGGCTTCCATGCTTTGAGCTTGTTATATAAGCTTACATATCGGATCTCATTTCCTTCAAGCCATGTATGATTTTGTTGTTTCAATTTGATACCTTTTACCCGGAGGAGACACACCCTGAGTGTCTTTATCTTTCTCATGTTCCTTGCGTTATGCATAATTTTGTTCCATGTGCTTGGAATTAGTCTCGCATGCCCCTGACACTCATCTCCTCCTATTATGAGCATTCTTCCACCCTTCCTTTGACCTTTTTAAAAACAATAAGGAGGATATGAGCATTCTTCTATCTCTCCTTTGAGCTCGTTAAAAACAATAAGGAGGTCATAAGTTTACTTTTTTGGGATCGTTAAACTTTCACAAAAAATGATTTTTATGGAGTTCTCTTTAAGCTCTCTTAAGACTCCTTAAATAGGAAAATAGTGCTGAGCCATCTTGTCTCTTTCATACTCGTTAAAGTACTTGAAAGGTCGTCTCTACAGTATAAGTTTAACCCTTTTCTAGACCATTTAGAGTATGTACAAAAAATGAATACTCTAGTTATATTTGGCTAGAAGAGTTCTCTCTCGCATTGTTTTATCCTTTTTCGGGCGAGGAGACTACATTTACTAAAACGTACCCTTTGGAGTCTTCTTTAGGATTTTTAAAATCTCTAAATATGAAAACACTGTGAACATCTACCAACTCGGGATCGATGTAAAATCCACGAGAGGCTGTCTAAGGTTCTTGTTTAAGTTTTCCAAAATCTTTATATATGAAAACATCGGTGAGAATGAAGAGATCCGGGCTCGATATTAAAATCCACAGATTAGTATACTATTGAGAAATCTTCTATCTTATGTTCAAGCTCTTGAAACAAAGAAGAAAGTGTTGAGTTTCCCTTCCATGGACTCATAAAATTACACATGGTTGGATCCTTAGCGAGCATGCTTTAGTTCTTTTTCAAGCTCGTTAGAAAATGAAAAAGGTACCTAAAAAGAGAAAAGGGAAGGGAAGAGTGTCAAATGCATTTCAATGTAATGGGAGCAAGTCAACTATGTCCTTGATCAAAGCATTTGTTTTGAGTCTATCCAAAAAATTGGGTTCTATTTTTGGCCTTAGGATAAACTTGATCTCAGAGTTTTTTACTCCTCCAATTGGTTACTTTTCCAATTATATGGAGAAGCTCTTAATGCCTCCTATATTGCAGATTTATATCTTGGTCCCTTTGTGTTCAGAGCTTCCTAAGTCACTCAAGATTACTCCAATATTAATAAAATAAGTGTATTATTATATAAACTTATTTTCAAATACTAATAACATTAATAAAATAATATTATTTTATTATTACTTTCATTATAATATGTTAACAACATTAATACATATTAACATAGACATTGATGAATGTTAATGTTAATAATTAACCTCATATATTTGACACAACAAATTTAATTATTAATGTGATGTATTGAACACAATAATGTTAGTCATTAACATGATATATTCGACACAATAATGTTCATTATTAACATTATATATTTGACACATTAATGTTAATTATTACAATTAATAATAAATTAATAATTAACATTATACATATATTCTATATTAATAAATTCATAATGTTTTATTATTATAATATAATTAATAAATATATAAATAAAAAGTAATTATTTTAATATTATATTAATTATCAATATTATTTATTAAATAACAATATCACTAATATTACTAATTTTTAATTAATTAATATATACGTTAATGAATTATTAATTAATATTATCATTAACTAAAAGAAATATTATTAATACCCATTAACTAAATAACAATATTTGGAGATATTC
This sequence comes from Larix kaempferi, assembly GCA_027924585.1. NCBI lineage: Eukaryota > Viridiplantae > Streptophyta > Pinopsida > Pinales > Pinaceae > Larix > Larix kaempferi. The sequence goes on from BSBM01000514.1 coordinate 5,790,970, forward strand.
ATTGATATTATGATTAATTATTTTGTCTAAATACTTATTATAAAATAATATTAGTGTTTAATTAATAATATTGATTTATTTATTAAATTCATAATGTTTTAATATTATAATATAATTAGTAATTGCATAAATAATAAATAATTATTTTAACATTATATTAATGATCTCATTACTTATCATTATTATTAACTAAATAACAATATCACTAATATTATTAATTTTTAATTACTTAATATATACGTTAAAAATTTATTAATTAATATTATGATTAACTAAATAATAATAATTGGAAATATTTATTAATATTGTGATTAATTATTTTGTCTAGACACTTATTATAGAATAACAGTAGTGTTTAATTAATAATATTATTAATTAATTATACAATATTAATATGATTAACATTAATTAATTAATATGATTATTAAGTAATAATAATAATAATAATAAATATGATTTAATTAATTAATTAATATTAATCATATTGTTTAATTAAACAATATTATTAATTAAATGTATTTCATTAAAATCATTGAACAATATTAATCTATTAATATTTTAAAATTAAAATTAATTAATAAATTAATATTATTATTAACTAAGTAACAATAATACGGAGTAAATTATATTATATTTATTTACTTTAATTAATTATCATAAAATAATAATATTTATTAATTAAAAATTATTATTAATCAAACAATTAAAATATGTATTTCATCAAAATTATTAAACAATATCATTCTATTAATATTTTAGAGATATGTGTAATTGCTAACAACAACCACATTAAAAATATTAATATGGTTGTTAAATATCAATATGGTTGTTGTTAGTTAATTGCTAGTAGTAGCTAGGTAGATAAGAAAATAAAGATAAATAATAAATACTACCTAAGAATATAAATTATATGGATAAATAATAAAGACCACCATCGAAAATATCTCAGATAAAAAGATATCGATAGGTGGTTGCAATTACTAAAGTCGGTGTGTATAAGTGATTGAAAAGTCGACAGCTAAATGCAGTGTCATGTTGACACTTCAGAGGTTTGTCTTAAATGAAGTGCTGTAATGATATTCATTGCACTAGGAGTCTCGTAGATTTAAGCCCTTTTGAGCCTAGTAGCAGCTTATTAGTCCAGCGTTTTCATCAACTTTCATCCTTCGTTTTATACGTGAGGAAGTCTGTGGAAGTGTGTTTAGGACATTGGGATTTTTTATTAAATTGTTTTCTACGAATATGGTGAAGGAAGAGACATTCATGTCAATAGAGATAGAGGGATCTGATCCTACTGAAGGATTCCATACATTCTCTCTCAGAGTTCTCAGAAGACTTTCTGACTTCTTATATTCTTTGAATCTGGGATACCATTACCTGATAAGCAATGCTCTCTATTTATTAGTCATTCCGGTTCTCTTTCTAATATTTAGCTCAGAACTAATTAAAACCCTAGGAAAGTATGATTTATGGATATTATGGGAACATCCCAAGCTTGATTTAATTAGTATTCTATCCATATCCGGACTCATAGGTTTCATTTTTCTTGTTCTCTTCGTCTCCAGTCGAAGGACAATATATTTGGTAGATTTTGCATGTTATAATCCCTCTGATGAATTTATAGTAACCAAAGAATATTTCATGGCACACTCTAAGAAATTCGGCTTCTTTGATGATGGAAGCTTGGAGTTTCAGAAGAAAATACTGGAGAAATCGGGGATTGGAGAACGCACGTACTTTCCAGGTGCTATTTTGGCCTCTCCACCTCGTTTCACAATGAAAGAAGCTCGTGCAGAAGCAGAGATGGTGATGTTCGGTGCCCTGGATGAGGTCTTTGAGAAATGTAAAATCAGGCCAAGGGATATTAGTATCCTTGTAGTGAATTGCAGCTTGTTTAATTCGATTCCATCTCTTTCTGCCATGGTTGTCAACCATTACAATATGAGAGAAAACATTCTGAGCTTCAATCTCGGAGGAATGGGCTGCAGTGCAGGAATCATAGCACTGAATCTCGCCAAAGACATGTTGAAAGTCCATGGGAGTTCATATGCATTAGTTGTGACCACTGAAAACATTTCATTGAATTGGTACCATGGGACCAACAGGTCAATGCTCGTATCCAATTGCTTGTTCCGCATGGGGGGTGCAGCTATTCTTCTATCCAACAACGGAAAAGATCGAAGAAGAGCAAAATACGAGCTCTCACACATTGTTAGAACTCATAAAGGATCAGATGACAGAAGCTACAAATGCGCTTTTCAAGAGGAGGACGGTGATGAAAACAGGGGTGTCACCCTATCCAAAGAACTCATGGAAGTTGCAGGCCATGCACTCAAAGCGAATATAACAACTCTGGGTCCCCTGGTTCTTCCCTTATCAGAGCAAATTATCTTCCTGGCCTCCTTGTTTTGTCGCAAAGTTCTGAGAATGAACATGAAGCCCTACATCCCTGACTTCAAATTGGCAGCTCAACACTTCTGTTTGCATGCAGGAGGCCGATCTGTGCTTGATGCACTGCAGAAGAATTTATCTCTAAGTGAGCACAACATGGAGCCTTCTCGGATGACTCTTCACAGGTTTGGCAATACATCGAGCAGTACAGTGTGGTATGAGCTTGCATACCTTGAAGCCAAGGGGAGAATCAAGAAAGGGGACATAGTATGGCAGGTAGCATTCGGCTCCGGATTCAAGTGCAACAGCGCGATTTGGAAAACTCTGAGAACTGTTAAAATGCCCACTAAAAATCCATGGTTGGATTGTATTGATAGCTACCCTGTAAAAATCCGAGAGTTCGAGAGGGTCGGGTATTGAATGTATAAAAACAGTATGGTATCATTGTGCAAACTGATTTCCATCTGTTTTAGGTTGGTTGTGTATTTCAGTAACAAATCTTTGCTAAACTTAGGTTCCATGGATTTGATTAGCAACTTTGTTCCGACCTAGTGTCAATAAAAGGCTTTTGCTGGTTTGTACAGGACCTAACGCAATTGCGTGTACTTATTCAAATTAGAAAAAAGCTAAATTATAAAAATCTCAGGGTTTTTCTAGTTTAGAAAAAAAAAATATAAATTAAAGGATTGCATTGTGGAGTAGGTCATATATAATTACACCTATAAGTGTTTATATCTTAGAATTTGGGGTGGACTACCATTTACCTTTTTTCTAGATTGAAGGAAGATAGGACAAGTGTACTGTTCAAATTGATTTTATAGTTGCCATTCAAAATTCAAAATAAACAATTATAAAAGAAAGAAATATAAAAAATAGTTGGTAATTGATGCATGGATAACTCTAACTTATCCATATTTCCTGGGAAAAAAAAAACTCTAACTTATCCATGGATAATAGGTAGTGAGAGACAATCGATTTAACTCAAGAAGTAACAAATAAGATAGTTGAGGCATACACAACAAGTGATTACAACTAAGCATGGAGAACAAGTAAGATATAACTTGTTTATGGCAATTAACTTGTGACCTATTGGTGTTCACCAACCACAAGTTAAGTGGTTGTGCTAGTTTAGTGTGGCAAAACCTCATCCATTTTATATTATTGTGTAATAATTTTCCTTCGTAGAAAATAAAAAACTTTTTACATTTATAATGGTTAGGTGTTTATATCTTAGAATTTGGGGTGGACTACCATATATGCTTCTCCTAGATTGAAGAAGGATAAAACTAGCACAACCACTTAACTTGTGGGCTACTCGTTATCACTCACCTTTTTCTAGTTAAACGAGAGCACCTTATCCATGCATCAGCTAAGAGTTATCCATGCATCAGCTAAGAGTTATCCATGCAGCAGTTACGATTGATCCATGCATCAACTACCAGTTATTTTTTATATTATTTTTTCTTTTATAATTGTTTATTTTGAATTTGGAACGACTGCCATAAAATCAATCTGGACAATACACTTGCCTCATCCTCGTGCAATCTAGGAAAAACATAGATGCTAATCCACCCCAAATTCTAAGATATAAACACCTATCAATGTAACAAATAAATATAAAAAATAATTGGTAGTTGATGCATGGATAATTCGTAGCTCATTCATGGGTGACAGGTAGTGATGGACAATAACTACAGAAAGTGATTACAACTAAGCATGGAAAACAAATAACATATAACTTGTTCATGGCACTTAACTTGTGACCTATCGGTGTTCACCGACCACAAGTTAGGTGGTTCTGTTAGTATCTTAGAATTTGGGGTGGACTACCATCTATGTTTTTCCTAGATTGAAGGAGGATGATACAAGTGTACTGTCTAGATTGATTTCATGGTCGTCGTTCAAAATTCAAAATAAACAATTATAAAAAGAGAAATATAAAAAAAATAACGCGTAGTTGATGCATGGATAACTAGTAGCTCATGCATGGATAACAAGTAGCTCATGCATGCGTAACACGTAGTGATAGACAATCAATTTAACTAAAGAAATTGATTACAACTAAGCATGGAGAAAAACAACAAATAACGTATTAATGGCACTTAACTTGTGACCTATCGGTGTTCACTAGCCACAAGTTAAGTCAATTGTGCTAATTATAAATACTTTATAGGTCATAAATTAAGATGGATTTGTGTTGGATTATATTGAAATAAAATTTTAATCAATAATGTTATTATTATAAAGTTAACATTTATATAGCAATAGTCAATAAATAAGAATGAATGAGCCTGATGCCATGAAAATGTGATGACAATGTTATAGATGAAATGGTAAAAATGTGAAGTTCAAGACAAAAAACCATGATATTTGACAAATAGAAATAAAAAATACGTATCATATGAAATCACACATAGGTACATACATACCCTTATCTATTGAGATGTGCTTACTTCAATCCACTAGTGTGCCAATCATAATGGATCTTATAACTTAGTTCCTTTTAAGTTCCTTCGTATTCCCTTTGAATGTTAAATAATTGGCACTGTAAAAAACAATTAGAGCAAAGAAATACATAATCCATACAAATAACACAAGATTTACCCTGGGAAAACTCACTGAAGGGAAAAACCCAACCAACAATGAGGACTATGTTATATATGACATGGTGAAAATGTGAAATTCAAGACGAAGAAGCATGACATTTGGAAAATAGAAACAAAAGGTACGTAGCATATGAAATTCACAATTGGATACTTACATATCCCTACCCATTGGGACATGCTTATCCACTCTACCTGTGTGCCATGTTCCTGTATAAACCATCCAATGATGCTACAATACCTCATAGTTGTTGCTTAATTTTCATTGATAGTTTACTGAAGTTCACGTCACCTCAACCTGGAGGTATGACATCACTAGTATTTCTAACGCTTAGGTGGAACTCTTGGATAACTGTTAAGTTTAGCATAAATTCACAAACAAGATCACTGAAAGAAACACAATCACAAGATAGACAAAGATTTATCCTGGGAAACCCTCATGGGTTAGAAAACCCAGCAAATCTTTCCTCAATATAGATGGTCAACATTTACAAAGATGTAATCCCCAAACAAGAGCTCCTTCTCCTCCTATGCAGATCTCTCTCTCTCCTATGCGGAATTCACAAGTGAGTGAATGAGTGAGTTAAATGAGGAACACACCTCCTCTATTTATACTCAACTTCTATTTGACTTTTCACCATAACTGGGCTGACTTCTCCTAGGAGAGTCTAATAACCCTTGAATAGCTAACTCAGGGCCGACCCCACTAGGGAGGTCTAATAACCCTAGTTACAACATTCTCTCAGAGGAATAAACATCTATGGATATATGATAATGTCCCGATGGAGGAATGAAACATCTCCAGAATAATAATATTCTTAGAAGTTACAATACTTCAACACTCCCCCTTAACGAGAAGGATATCATAATAACATCTGCAGGAGCAAGGAGTCATCAAAATCATAGATGATACATCTATAAATCATTGGAAGCTTTCTTTAATCATCATCAGTAACTCAAACAGTTACTGGTACATAATCAATACTGGAACCTCAATATCTTCAGTACTGAGTCTTTATCTTCTGCAGCACTCGATCATCATCTGGATCTTCCGATCAACAACATCATCTGGATCTCTCGATCAACAAAATCATCATCTGGATCTCCTGATCAACATCATCATCATCTAGATCTCTTGATCAACAACATCAACATCTGGATCTTCCGATCAACAGCCTCATTGTCTAGATCTCTTGATCAACAGCACCAACATTTGGATCTTCTGATCAACAACCTCATTGTCTGGATCTCTTGATCAACATCATAATTTGCAACACACATGATTCAATTACGAGATGATCAAACCCTCTCACTTTAGGACATAATTCCAAGGATGATACATTCCTGATCCACTTACGGGATGATCAATCCTTATCAATTTAAGACACCATATCATGTCTAGGGATGATTCAATCCAGATCTACTTACGGTATGATCAATCCCTATCAATTTAAGACACCTCAACATGTCTAGGGATGATGAAATCTCGATCTACTTACAGGATGATCAATCCTTATCACTTTAAGACACCTCAACATGTCTAGGCACGATGCAATCTCGATCTACTTACAAGATGATCAATCCTTATCACTTTAAGACACCTCAACATGTTTAGGGACGATGCAATCCCGATCTAACTATAGGATGATCAATCCTTATCACTTTAAGACACCTCAACATGTCTAGGGACGATGCAACCCCGATCTACTTACAGGATGATCAATCCTTATCACTTTAAGACACCTCAACATGTCTAGGGATGATGCAATCCCGATCTACTTACAGGATGATCAATCCTTATCACTTTAAGACACCTCAACATGTCTAGGGACGATGTAATATCGATATACTTACAGGATGATCAATCCTTATCACTTTAGGACATCAGTCCAGGGACGATGCAATCCCACTAGTCCTCTTAGACAAAGTTTAAGTACCACTTCATCAACCTCATCATCAGAACAGGTAACCTCATCATAGACCTCATCGTCGGAACATGTAACCTCATCATCGATACAGGTATCCTTATCATTGATACAAGTATCCACATCATTGACATAGTATCATCATCATCGATACAGTATCCTCATCATCGATACAATATCCTCATCATCGATACAAGTATCCATATCAATACAAGTATCCTCATCAGCGACCTTACCGTCGATATAGGAAATCTCATCATTGATGCATGTATCCACATCGATACTAGTATCCAAATATCATCATTAACCATATCACTCCCCCTTTCGAGGAGGGTCCTTCTGAACAACACCAAGCTTGTCTCGGAAATACTCAAACTTTACTCAAGATAGAGGTTTGGTCAATATATAAGCAACTTGTTCGTCAGTGCTCACATACTCGAGCTTGATAGCTCATTTCTGCACCATATCCCGTATATAAAAATATCGGATCTCTATGTGCTTTGAATTATCATGGAACACTGGATTCTCTGTCATCTGGATACAACTCTGGTTATCACACAGGATCACAATGGGGTCCATCTCTAAGTCAAACAATCCTGATAACAACTTCCGAAGCCATGTCACTTCACAACTAGCAGATCAAGCAACTATATATTCTGCTTCAGCTGTGCTGAGAGCCACACTAGACTACTTCCTACTAAACCACGCGATCATGGAAGATCCAAGACAATAACATCCGCCCGATGTGCTCTTCCTGTCTGATATAGTTCCTGCCCAATCAGCATCTGTGTAGCCATACAATTTGAAGTCATGATCTCCAAGATAACATAGACCAAAGTCTATCATACCCTTTAGGTACCTCATCACATGCTTTGTAGCTATCATGTGATCACGCCTAGGTTTCACTACATATTGACGCAAGGTGTTCACGGCAAAGCATATATCTGTCCTGGTATTCGTCAGATACATTAATGACCCAATAATCTGTCGGTACAGAGTCACATCCACTAACTCTAATGAGTCATCAGCTAACAGCTTCAAGTTGGAACCCATGGGAGTGGCCATGGCTTTGCATTCCAACATATCAAATCTTTTCAAGATTTCCACAACATACTTTCCCTGGTTGAGAAATATTCCTTCCGAGCCTTTCCATTCTAGACCTAGGAAGTAATGCATCAATCCGAGATCTTTCATCTCAAATTCTGCAGCCAGCTTCTTCTTGCTTGCCATGATCTGTTTCTCATTTCCTGTCAGAAAGAGATCATTCACATACAACAATAGTATAACAGGTTCATCATCCATAACCTTAAGGTAAAGGTTAGGATCAACTTTAATTTTGGTAAATCCCAAGCTTGTCAAGAAGCTATCAATTCTTCCATACCAAGCTCTGGGAGCTTGCTTCAACCCATATAAATCCTTCTTCAGTTTGCATACGTGGGTTCTTCTATCTTCAACCTCAAATCCTTGTGGTTGTTCGATATACACTTCTTCCTCAATCACACCATTCAGGAAAGTTGTCTTCACATCCATCTGGTGTAATTCCCACTTCATCATGGATGCAAGTGCCATGATGGTTCTAATGGAAGTGTACCTTGCAACTGGTGCAAATGTCTCTTCATAGTCAATTCCCTCTTTCTGAGAGAATCCTCTGGCCACAAAACTTGCCTTATACTTTTCAATGCTACCATCCGCAACATGCTTTATCTTGTATATCCATTTGGAGGATACCACACTCTTGTCCTTTGGTTTGGGAACTATATCCCAAACATCATTCTTCATTATTGACTGGTACTCCTCTTTCATTGCCTCTACCCACTCTTTCTTATGAGATGCCTCTTCATAACTAGTGGGTTCTTGATCTACAAGATCACACATCAAATCCATATAGCTGGAGAATGGATTTGGTTTCTTGCTCACTCTAGTGGAGCCTTCAGGAGCTCCATACTTTTCTGCTCCTTGTATAATGTCTCTTTCCTATGCCGGCTTTCTCTTTCTTGATATGTTTATGGTAGGGGGTTCTTGTGGTTCTAACATGTCATGGTCTTTAGGTGTTTCATCTTCTTGAGTGGGTGCAGCTTCCGCAATTCTGGGAGGTGCATCTTCCTCATATACCTCTTCATACTCGCATTTCCTAGATCTCTTGAGAGCTGCTTCTTCATCAAATGTCACATCCCTACTAATTTCCATATAATGGAATCTTGGGATGTATATTTTGAATGCTTTGGGTGCTTCAAAATATCCAACAAATATTCCCTTCTTTCCAGAAGGATCCAACTTAGTTCTCTTTTCTTTTGGTATGTGAATATATACTGGGCACCCAAATATCTTGAGATGGCTTACCTCAAGCTTCTTCCCCGTGAACACTTCTTCTGGGGTCTTGAATTCAAGGGCACTATGAGATAGTTTATTCTGTACATAGACTGTTATCCTGGATGCTTCAGCCCATAGGTAGGTCTTGATCATGTATCATTGTTTTTACTGCTTCCATCATGGTTCTATTCTTTCTTTCTGCAACACAATTTCGTTGAGCATTGTAGGGAGTGGTTAGTTCCCTCTTGATTCCAGCTTCTTTACAAAATACTTCAAAATTATTTGAAGTATATTCTCCACCATTATCTGTCCTGGGTGTCTTGATCCTCTTTTCTGAATGCTTTTCTATGAAGGCTTTGAATTCCTTGAACTTCCCAAATACTTCATATTTTTCCTTTAGGAAATATATCCAAGTCTTTCTTGAATAGTCATCAATAAATGTAAGGTAGTATTCATACCCACTCAAGGATGTGGAGGGCATTGGTCCACATACATATGAATGGATTAATTCCAAAGTACTTTTAGTCTTTGTTTCACTCTTTGGAAATGGGTTCTTGATGTTCTTACCTTTTGCACATCCTTTTCAAGTGCCTTTATGATCAATCTTCAAATCTGGTAGTCCTATAACTACTTTGCTCACATGAGGTAGTGCTTTGTATTTAATGTGAGAAAGCCTCCTATGCCATATCTCACTTGGGCTAGTGGCTTCATGAGCAAGTGCAGCTTCTGGATGACCTTTGAGTTTGTATAGACCTCCTTCCTCTTCACCAATAACAATTGCATCCTCAATTGATTTTCCTTTGGGACACATGAGTACTTGTCTATCTATGAATGTAACCCTATAGCCTTTCTTATATAATGCTGAGATAGAAAGTATGTTCTTCTTCAAACCTGGTACATATAACACTTCCTTCATCTTCATGGGGGTTCCAGAATCAAGCTTGTAGCTTGCTTCACCAATTCCTTTGATAGGATATTGATAGTCATATCCTAATGATACTTTATATGGAGAGGTCTTCTCTTCAAGTCTTGAAAGAGTTTTCTTTTGTCCCGTCATGTGCTTTGGAGAACCACTATCAATAAGCCATGTATCTTCTCCAGGTGTTACAGACCCAGAGAGTGCAGAGAATAGAACATACTCTTTTTCATCTTCTTCTTCTACTTTAGCTCTTTTCTTTTGAGGTCTTTCCTCTTCTTCATCTTCACTATCATCTTCTGCTAGATGTGCTTGATGTCTTTTGTGGTGGAAACCCTTTTTCTTCTTTAGAGGACAATCCTTACAATGTGTCCTAATTTGTGACAAGTGAAACATTGGAATGAGGAGTAATCTCTTATTTGATTAGTTCCTCTTTTCTTCTGAAATATTTGTGGAGGTTGAGACTCCTTGTGGCTATCCTTCGTGAATTTGGATTGAATCCTTCTTCTCTTGGTATGGGTGGCTAATGCTTGATCATCTTCTTCGAGCAAGGCTTCTCTATTGGCTACTCTAGCTTCTTCTTGAATGCAATCCTCCCATACCACATCAAACTTCATACTTTCTTTTCTGGCACACATGGTTTGGATAAATGAGTCCTAAGGTCTAGTGAGACCATTGAGAGAAGGAATGACTAGTTCATCTTCATCAAGGTTTTCTCCAATGGCTTATAGTTTTTCCTTGAACTGAGAGACCCTTGTGAAGTAATCTTGAATAGATTCTCCTTGATTCATCTTAGTGCTCTTCAGTTGAGCTCTCAGGTTCATCTTCCTATTGATGTTCCTCCCTTCATACATTATGCCTAGGGAATCATACATTTCCTTTGGGGTCTTCTTGGATGCCACTTGGGGAATCAGGTGGTCTTTGATAGAATCAACAATGATTCTCTTTGCCCTAATCAAGTCCTTCTTATGCTTTTCTTTGGCTTTGTCTTCCGTAGGTTCTGCAACCTCATCTTTGATATATTGGGAAATATCATTATCTTCAAGAATGAGACCAATCCTATATTTCCATGCTCGACCAATCCTATATTTATACCCTCTAGCTTGTCCTCAAACTTAGTGCTTGGGGTCACCAAAAATTGAAAATTCTTAAAATGAAAAATTGACCTTACCAGGAGATGGGATTCGCTGAAGCGAGGTGACTAGTACACTTGCTTTATGAAAACTTCAACTTTTCACCCTTCAAACTTGACTTGTGAAATTCGAGCCTACTGTAGAATTCTGGTTTGCACTTTTCTGGTTTTCTGGTTTTCTGCAATTTCTGGTCCAAAATTCAAACTAGGGTTTGACTTATCTCGGGGTTCTACCCACTCAAAAACTTCGATCTAGGGATCACAATTTTTCTTTTGAGGAAGAGCATCCAGCCATGCTCTCAGATTCCAAAAATTCTAACTTTTTCAGAAACCCTAATTTTCATTGGAGGAGGAGAGAGAGGTAAATTCATCTTGTGAAAGATGTCCTATGTAGGCTAGCTCTCATACCATATTAAGTTTAGCATAAATTCACAAACAAGATCACTGAAAGAAACACAATCACAAGATAGACAAAGATTTATCCTGGGAAACCCTCATGGGGTAGAAAACCTAACAAAGCTTTCCTCAATATAGATGATCAACAATTACAAATATTTAATCTCCAAACAAGAGCTCCTTCTCCTCCTATGCAGATCTCTCTCTCTCTCTCTTTCTCTCTCTCTCCTATGCGCAATTCACAAGTGAGTGAATGAGTGAGTTAAATGAGGAACACACCTCCTCTATTTATACTCAACTTCTATTTGACTTTTCACCCTAACTGGGCCGACTTCTCCTAGGAGATTCTAATAACCCCTAAATAGATAACTTAGGGATGACCCCACTAGGGGGGTCTAATAACCCTAGTTACAACATTCTCTCAGAGGAATAAACATCTCTGGATATATGATAAAGTCTCGACTGAGGAATGAAACATCTCCGGAATAATAATATTCTTAGAAGTTACAATATTTCAACAATAACTTCTATGCATTGGTCTCTGGCATAGAGCTCATTGCCTTACATATCTATACAATTTAATTGATTTGTCTAAGCCCCATCTAGATTTGTTTGCATCCATCATCTCCAACACCTCTATAGGTACTCCTTTATTAAATTAGCTCCAATCTGCAAGTTTTCTTAATTCACCCTAGGGCATCTTCATTGGAATCAAGGCTCTCTACTCTACATATTTCACTAATATACCTTTGTAGTAGTAGATCTCGTGTTTATTGGTTATAGTCCATACATATATTGTTGTGTTCCTTAACCCAAATATTTAATCAAAACAAGATTAAACCTTAAAATTCATAAATAAACACAAATACATCCACAAAAGAACAAAACAATATGGAAAAAACACTTAAGGTGGTGTAACACCATTAACTATTCCTTAGGGGAGGAATCACTCCACAAGCTATGCTTGCTACAAGTATTACATCCAACACACTTCACAATACGTCCCCTTCCCTTGCTTCTACTTCTTTATATTGTTTCTATCTAAACTCCTAGGTACTTTACAAAAAATGAAATTTCTATTAGGTGGAACCTTTGAGGTACTTTTTAGAGAGGGAATGTTCTAGTAGGAATAACCCTTTAGTAATACTTATTGAAATCATTACTTTTCAAATTACATGGCCTTATTCAATAGATATGGCCTCAACATTATCATCTCGGGTACCTCCCTAGGTACGCCATATTTCCCTCCGTAGGTACATTACATTACATTCCATCCCCTTTAAAAATCGTTTCCCTCAACGCATGATGTGAGAAGTTATAACCATAAAGCAAGGTCCCATGGATGAGTGTTGAACATAATGGTAAAGTTAGGGAACCGGGGTTTTGTTGGCCCCCAAAAACCTCCCCTTTATTTTGAAAAAATTAAGGGCCACCCATTATAATTTTGTAAATATTTAGCTTTCATTTCCTTTTATTTTATATTGCTTGATTTGCTAGGTGATTCCCAATGGCTTTCTTTCTTTGATCCTTCACTCTTTGCATTACTTGTTCTTTGGCTTGGTTTAAATATCTAGTGACTTTTTGTCGCCTAACTCTACCGGCTTCCTGGTTTCCAAATCATGCTTGCATTCCCTTATATGAGCTCCTTTAAGTTGATCACATGTTTTAGTTTGGCTAGAATTGATTAAACTCATCTTTCGACAGCTTCACCTATTTTCACTCTTCAATACTTTAATTGCTTAAGAGGGCATTTTGGTGGATCCACATAAATTTGTCAACTGCTCAATTTTTTCAAAATTGATTCATGTCTTGAGATGATATATTTAGATGAATGGAGGTGAGTCCTCGCTTTTGATTTTCGATGATCTATCAAATTTTCAAGCCTATAACATTTTATGAAATTTTTTCTTTTTTTGTATTTTTATGAGTTGGGAAAATTTTAATAATTTAATTAAGGCTTGTTTATATGCAATTCACTTCATACATCAAGGTTTGAATATATATGATGCCTTTTCATGTGGCTCAAATATTGTATTTTCTTAGACTCTTGTTTCTATTTAGATAAATTTACATTTTTCTTATTCATAGTTGAGTTTAATTATTTTTCCTTCTAAATCATAATTCTAATTAAATTCAATATGATTATTTTTCCTTTAAATCATAATTCTAATTAAACTCAATATAATTAAGAAAAATAATTTAGTACCCAAAATTTTTAAAATCACCTCATTAATATTTTAATTTAAATGTCTATATTCTTTAGTTGGTTATTAAAATTAAATATTTTATTATTTATTTGAAAAATAGAGTCTAAAAAGAATATTTTGAGTTTTTAATTTCTATTAACTCTTTTTAGTACCCAAATTTTTTATTCATGATAATTAAAATCACCTCGTTAATATTTTAATTTAAATGTCTATATTCTTTAATTAGTTATTAAAATTAAATATTTTATTATTTATTTGAAAAGTAGAGTCTAAAAAGAATATTTTGAGTTTTTTAATTTCTATTAACTCTTTATAATTATTTAAAATTATTTCAATAACATCTTTATCACTTATTCAACCTCCTTAAATTATTCATAACTTCATTTTTGGTAAAATTATGGTAGTATGTATCTTACCATTATATGGACACTCTTCCTTCATTTAGATGATCAATTTTTCATGAGACGTTTATTTCACTTATCTCATATACATATAAGGGAAAATCTTATTATAAGCTAAGAATGAAAGGCGCTTACATTTTTTAGATTCTTTGAATATGTGTAAGTTTTATATTTGAAGATAGAAAATTATTTATTCCTTAATTTACTATTATGGTAAGTACTTTTTTCAAAAGATTGATATGCATATATAATTTCAATAAACTTATCTCATTCATCAATCAATAATGGAAATTGTCACGTACTCTTCCATCGATTCGTTGTACAAAAGGGAACATGACATTAAATATGGGCTTTTACAAAACTTAGCCCATTCATCATGAACAAATTCATGGCATTACAAATAAAATGCATATGTGTGCAGATGCAAATCAAAGCAAACATGCACAACGAAATAAAACATCATCCACACACATTTCTCTTACATATATCATCATAATCAGAAAAGTCAATAATTAATAAAAACATTGCAGGAGTAAATACACATAGAGAATACTTATCTTGATTATGAAGCTATCCCAAGCAATTAGCTATGCAGCTGCAATGTTCCAACCCAACCGTAGGTTTCTTCCCAGCCTTTATTCTTCCAGCACTCAGAGACCACCCCCAAGTTGGGAATGATTTCTACAAGGAAAAGGGGACTCTCAAGCTCAGCACAACCCAAGAAAACATCACTTCTAAGCCAAGCCAGTCCAGAGATGGGTTTATCAGGCTAAATCTGAACCCTCTTCATTTTTGGATGCTTGCACTCAAGCTCAAGCCAAAACAATGGATACCCATAACCCATACCCCAACATACTCTATCTACACACAACCAACACAATCATTGGCCATGGATACACATTTTTAAGAATGGGACTTAGAAACAAGATGGCCATGGGTTTTCCCCAAATCGTGGGCACACCAAAAACAGATTGTGAGAGGGAAAATCGACCACAGGGAAGAAAATGGTTTCTCCCATAGATATATGACCATTCACTGGGCCAAAATAGCCTCTATGGACCCCAAATCGATTTTTCCTTCCTTCCCATGGTTCTGCAACATAAAATCGCCCTTCTCCTAGTTAGAAAACAATGAAAAACCAGAAAAATGTGGATGGAAAACGCCCAGGTAGCTCCAAACTCGTGAAAGAGAAAACCTCATGGGTGAAAAATGGCCTGTGAGATATTTTGTGGCTCTTTTCTTGCCCAAGAAGTCATACATAAATTTCTATGAAGGGTGGCTTTCCCATACCCAAATTTGGATAGCCATACCTCTCCATTCCCCAAGGCATTAACTACCTCAACCAACTCTTGGGAGAAATGAATGATTGGGAACAAAAATGAACATGGGTAGTTGAGGGTTCATGGGTTTTCTCGTTGACACTTGGCTTGATTTGATTGGCTCAAGAGTTTGAATATCCCCCCCCACAATTCCTTGTAAAAATCATGCTCTCATCTCTTGTTGCATTTCATAACTAGTTGTGGGCATTTTTATCAAAATGCATATTTACAATTTCCATGGCTCACTAGCACTGGGTAGCATAATACCAAACTGGGTAGCAAGGCCTTAGCCTTAAGCTCCATGCTAGGAATCATACATAACATGCATACAATATTTACCTTATAGCCAAAATATCCTAAAGCTCAAAATATGGGTATTACAAAAACTCAATTTATTTATTAATTATTTGTTTATAATTGCCTTCCTACAATATTAACAATGTTCTCTTTAAAAGAAAATGTGTTCATACAATATTAACAATGTTCTCTTCAAAAAAAATGTGCGCCTTTGTTTTAAAAGTTTTGTTGTAAAGATGGTTACACGTAGGAGATAACATCAAAAGAAGTTCCGTCATATGTTATATGAAAAAATCGAATACCTAAGTTATCATTCACTTCCCAAACTTAAGTGGCGGACAATGTCATAATTGTTGAAATTGTTTATTTACTCGAGGTTTGAGGTTTTAACTTGTGAAATTTCAAAGGATCGCATGAGGTTTTTTCAAACAAAGACATGAATGGAATTGTGCTGGCAATTCCGGTTCATTGCACAGAAAAATTGAAGCCATAAATTCTCCGTGACTTTCAACACCAAGTTTCTTCCGAGGATCACCGGTGAAATCTAAAATCAAACTTTAAGAATTAAACCATAGCTCTCTCAATCATCATTAAATTACCATGTTGTTGTTTAAGTCAGCATCAAGAGATTATTTAATTGACAAGAATGCGGGTTACTGGCAGATTTATCGACTGTTATCATTAGAGAATCTCCTGCATTAATTTTTTATATGTGAATTAGTTTGGACATGTAAACTATATTGATAGCAATTATGTTTATTGCTTTTCTAGTTCACTGATCATCTTTTGTTATTGCAGGTATCTAAATATTCGTAATGACATAAGTTTACCTCACATTCAGAAGTATTCAAAAGTAAACTTTTTGTCTCTCCAACAAGAATGCGGTTACACTAGATCACTGTATTACCAAATTATAGGGTCATGTCATCAACAAATTATGGAAAATAGTGTAAATTCATCTTTTTACTGCTCAGCTATACTGCCTATAAAAGGAGAAGAGAACTGACTGTCAGGAAGGGAGCGGGATACTCTGTAGAATTTCAGGGTAATGATTTTCCCAAAATATCTGTATGATTTCTCCTGTGAGAAGTTCAAGACTCACAAGACTAGTATGAAAGAAACTGTTAAGAGTGATTGTAATCTCAGATGTTGTCATTTGATAGAAACTCTCTGCTACTATCTGAGTTACTGATATTTTGCTACTATCTGAATTACTGATATTTTATGAATGTTAATTCTGAAGATATAAAACTCCTTTCATATTTATTATAGTCTTGTTTCTTCTGCATATATACACTTTGTTATGTGTGCAAGCTTTTTTTTGTCTTAAACAAATGTTATTTTCAGAATTGTTTCATTAACTCCACAATTGTTTTGATCAATGTTATTGTCATTTAACCAAATGTGTTGTTAAATTTTCATGTTGTCTGAATTGAATGGTTAATTTTATATTATCATTTTGTTTAAGAGGATTAATCTTTAATTCAGTTTTGATAATAGCATTAGTATTTTATCATTTGCTCCTGGCAGTGTTATGATTATATTAGAATAGATCTTTGCTAACAGTCCAACTAAGTTAGTTTTCATTTAATTTAGGTAGGAACTAAAAACACAACTAATACAAAAACATATCATGAGATTCTCTTGTTGAGAAAAAACCTTTAAAAGTAACAAAGCCTTAATCTTGTGAAAGGAAACTACTCCAAACATACGAAGGGATGCTCTAAGAAATTCATGTGGGTTGTCTTTTTGTAGTTGGCCACTTGACAAAAAATCCGGCCAACAAGTTTCATGTACAAGTTCTATCCATGCTAAAGTAGTTGAAGAAACTCCACCATAATCCTTGGTCCCATGTATGAGTGCTAACCACAATGATGAAGAAGCCAATGCCCCTCATCCAAGGACTAGTTGCAATGTTGAAGTAATCCAAAGGATTCATCCATAAACATGGGTCCCATGTCGAGGTGCACAAGTTGGAACCCTATAGATGACACATGTGTTCAATGAATCACTGAGTGCTATTCTTTAAATACCCACCATGGTCATGTGGATAAGTATAACTATTCAAAGAAAACAAATTCTCCATATAGTAGTAAAAAGATGGCTTTAAAAGGAACATAAATATAATTGATAGAAGAAGCATATTGGAAACTGGGTGGCACCACCTACTTTTTTCTTTTCTCCACGAGGTTCTCTTCATATGGTGGAAAAGAGTCCTCAAAAAGAAAATGAAAGTAGTTGTCTTCCCAAAAAATTAAAATTATCCATATACTAGTCCTCATAAGCATCTTATAATTCATACCCTGCAGATCTTTCTTCAGTATACTGTTTAAATATGAAAGAATATGTGGCATCAATCATACACTCCTTATTAATTTTATGGTTTATCTTATTTATAACTTCCAAATCTTTATATATATCTTGAAATTTATTATCACCCACATTTCCATTCTTCAATTCCGTGAAGATTTGAGGGAAAAAATTATAATAGTTGTATCACACTCAATATTAACTGAAAATATATAATATAATATGTCAGTTCAAAGCCTGAAAATTATTTATCCAATGTTGTTGATCTATTGAAATCTGATATATATGAGTCAAAAGTTATGTCCTCTGTAAGATCCACAACCATCATCGAAAACCCTAAAAAGGCACATTTCAAACTGCAATATTTCCTCTGTCCAAACTTCAATTTGAGCAATTTTTTTTTGAAATTATGTATTATTTTCAAGAGAAACTAAAATATATAATTATTTTCATCAAAAAATACTAAAAAATTATGGAAGTGTCACGACCCTTTTTTCCTTCAAAATTATGCAAAAAAAGATCTTCCAAATTTTTGGCGCAAGAAAGAGCTTTGACACCAGCTATTGTGTTCCTTAATATATACAAAGATAATATATAGAAATTAACTTGCAAATAATAGAATAGGTCCACACAATAAGCTAAAAGAGAATAAATACAAGAATATGGAAAGAACCCTTAAGGTAGGGTAACACCATTAATTACTCCTTTAGGAAGGAATCACTCCACAAGTTGTGCTTGGTACAATTATTACACCCAACACACTTCACAAGAAGTCCTCTTTCCTTTCTTCTACTTATTTACATAGTTTCTATCTAACCTCCTAGGTACTTTCCAAAGACGAAACCTTTTAGTAGGTGGAACCTTCTAGTCTCTTCATAGAGAAGAAATATTCTAGTAGGGAGAACATTCTAGTAAGCCCTATTACAATTATTAGTTTTCACTCTTTATGAGTGTTATTTAATAAATATGACCTTAGTACATATCATTATCATGTTGGGTGCCTCGTTAGGTACTCCATATTATCCTCCCTAGGTATATTACATATATCTCTGTATTAGATATTAAAGAAATTATTCTCTTGTAAGAATTGGGTGTTGAATGTGTAGGTTATTCTATGACATGGGTTACTTTTGGAGGAGTATCATAACATTCCAAATTTATCATACGAGCTTCATAATCTATATTAGTGAATTTTGGTTGGTTTGTCTCCCTTCTTATGTTTTCATTTCTAGAATTAAGATTATAATTCATTACAAGAATTGCGGGTTAATTAACCCTAGCTAGTTGATTCAACTTCCTTTGATAATTTGATAGTAAAATCTAATCTAGAGTCAAAATTAAGTTCCATAATCATCTATACCTATATTTTAACATTAACAAGTAATTAAGATCCTAATTAAACCTAGTGGAGTTCTCACTCTTGTCTTACCCTAGTGTTTCTCGGTTGGTCCTAAACCAACTCGCGACTTCACTCTTTTCTTTCCCTTTATTAGTAGTGTTTGTGTGTGCTTGGATGGTTTTCCATCCTCACCCTCATGACAGGTTTGGTAGCATGAATCTATTTATTTACCCTATTTCCATTTCTTGGTTTTCATTCACACAAATGGGGGTATAGAAGGAAACGTGAGACCTTCGACAATTGGTTGGACCTTAAGGATTGATTTGGATGTTTCACCACTAACTAAAAATTCTTCATAACCCAGGAACCAGTATCACAAAAAAATACTCAACAAATAGTCGGGCCTTGGATGATGCTCTCACCATTGATTATATTCATGTCACTTTCTTTTTAGTTTTCCTCTAAGTTGTTTAACAACTTAACAAAATATGGGAGGTTCATTATAGTGGTATTCAACTATTTGTCACCTTTTCATGATGATGAATTAGACATTTTTACTTTTTTTCTAGATACATCATATATATATAGCACAAGTTCTTATCCCATGATGATGCACTACCGACATCCAAGTAGGTTAGGTTATTGTTGAATCTCCTCATATTTAACATTCTTAAGATGGTTTGTGATCATTTCATCCCCTAAAAAACCTTTTGTAATGGAAAAATTTGCAAGGTGAATGAAGCCTCATTTTCTTGAAGACCTTTGTGGAGACACCTTGGAGTTCTTAAGTTGTTGACATGTACCATTTCCTATTATGATAAATATATGGCTTGTTTTACTTTCACGCATGATACTAGTTTCTTAGTTATTTAATGCCCCACTCAAAATATGGCAATAATATCCTTTATAGGAATGGAAAATCTACTCGCACCTCGTATAGAATCTTAGTTACAGGTAAGTGAAAATAGTACTCTCCTCCCCCTAGTCTCACTAATGATTATATAGCCCAATTTCTATTACTATCTTTAATATTACTTAGGATTTATTTTCATTCTCTAGCTACTATTATACTAACATAGAAGTTAGAACTTACTAGTATATAAATCAAGGTTAGCTATTATATTGGTTAAACACAATTAGTTACATTTCTTGCTCATTATCTCACCATTTACATTTCATAGATTAATTAGTATTTTCCTTACATAGTAGTTAACCTTGGTTGTTCCCTATCCTAACATCCCTGCTTGTCATGCATATCTTGTTTTCTGTTTCTTTTTTAATATTTTGTATTCTATTTGTTTAATATCATATTAATCCATCGGGAAAATTCTGTGGCTCCTCCTTGCACTAATGCTTGGATCATGTATTCCTTCACATGTGCAGTGGGATATATATGACCAATTGATAGAGGATTCCATCACAACATTGAGGCACTAAGTTAACCTACAAAATATTTTATATAATTCTTATGTATTTTCTTTCTTCTATCCTTCCTTGAAATTCACTACTTTTCTCATCTCATGGATAACAAGTTTTACAAGGAGGGAAAATTGGAGCATATGAAGTCCATGCATGACTAGTCACATACATTGATATTTGGTTGAGCTTTGATATTTAATTCTTTTAGATGCCGAAACTTGAAACAAAGCGACAATTCAATCACAAGAAATTCATACATACATATCACAAGATATACCTTGGGGAAAATCCTCAAAACTATGAGAACAAAACCCCCAACAATTCTTCTCAGTATAATATAATTGATAGCATAGAATGATTTCTTTTACAACATAGTAGATTGCTTTCAGAAGATAAGAGATCACCAAACACTCTTGGTGAAGATACTGAATCAATAGAGAAGAGAGAACAATCGGAGAAGCTCCTTGCCTTCAATAATAATATCTTGCACACAAAGAGAAGTGTCTTTCCTTCAAAGGAGAAGAGAATTCACTTCACATTGAATTCATCATTCCCGCATAACATATTTATACATGATTCTCTTCTATTTTATCTTCTAACTTCAGGGTGAACCCCACGGGGATTTCACTAGTGAGGCAATATCATATCACGTCCATTCATATTGGGGGTTTGAATACTCTTAAAAACCTCAAAAATATATTGCCCCGTATTAGGGGGTCAAGGGGGGTTTTTAATTTGACATAGTAATATAAATATTGGGGGTTATTTTATTTGGGTGGGCTAATGAATAACCTCTAAATCTTTGGATGGATTCATACCTCCAAATCATGCGCTCAATTCATACCCACTTAAAACCTATGGAGCCTCCGTTTTTATCTAATATTGCTTATGATCCTAAGTTTTGGATAAATCTGATAATAGTGTAACAATGATAATATCGATGGAAGTCTCTTTGGATTACTGGCCTTGAGCATTCCTGATTTAATAACTTATTTAGGCTTGGTTTGAATTGATGTTATATTGCTTTTTATCTTTAAGTTAAGATATGTAGTGAACTGAGAGTTCTAGGGTTGAACAATTGTATTGTATTTTTTGTAGGCACTCAAGTAAAAGATCAAACTCTTCATTTTTTAGTGTTGGGTTTAAGTGGGTATTGAGACTTAAATCAAACGTTGCTCCACGACAACTAAGAAAAGTGAGATCAATCTTTATTGGCTCACTGGAACCAATATGTTTTCTTTGATATGAAGGTAGGGGAGTCCATCCACGAAAGGGTTTCAATTTTGCATTTTTTTGGAGTTTAATTTATTAAGATTACAGAAAAAACAAACTCTCTATGGCTATACTTGTATTTACATTATATAAAATTGGTAGATTGGCAAGTTGTGGTGTGAAACATTTGCAATCCTCATCTTTTCTAAGCATTGCACTAACTATTGGACTATCAGTATTTTACATTCTTTGTTATGTTGATCTCTTGATTGGGTTTCCTTTTACACGTTTTTCCTTCCCAAGTACTATTTCGTTGGGTCTTCCACTATCCAACACTACAAATTGATCTGTCACCCCTGCAATCCTAGTGGGGTCATTATTAGCATTATACTATTGTTTTATTTAGCATCTTGTTTGCTTATACTAAGATGTGTTAGGGCTCCTGTTTGTTACAACCTGATAAAAATGGGTTGATAAAAATGGATACCTATAATATCTGGTGAAACTAGGGGTTTTCTTAATTGGAAAGGCATATTGGGAGGGGGTTCAACAATACAATTTTAGGAGGCATTTTCCAATATTTAGTGAAATTAAGGATATTCTTTAATATCATGCGAATGATCGTGCTATGTAACAAGCTTCACTGAGTGAACCCCCCGTGGTGAACCCGCCCTCAAACTAGATGTATCAATATTTCATGCAGAAGTGCGCCCCACTTCTCATTTAGTACTTTATCTCACTGAACTGTCACTTAGGATGAACTATCCTCTTAACTCAAATATTTCCCACTTAGTTAGGTGGCTAACTTAAGTGTCGTCACTTAGTTAACTAGATATTCTTTGTTGTCACCTAGTTAACTCTCTTCAACTGATTCTTATAACATCATTGTAGTGATCAATTTGAGTACTCCTTGATTTAATGAAGTGTCAACTTTTAGTTTAACTAAAGTGAAAACACTTTAGTTAACTAGTCCTTCTTATTTAAAACTTAGTTAACTAAAATCATGCTGATTGATTTACTTGAAATGACCACTGTGAGTTCTTTGGTTAACTGAGGCATATCTTTAACTCATGCTTTAACTGAAGCATTGAATGAGACATACATTGATACTTAACTAAACCTTTATAATGAATCTTTAATTAGTTGAAGTTTTTGCAAGGGAATTTTGAATTCTCTTGATCTCCATGTTTGATATTTATCTCTTTATATTTTACTGCATGGTCAATATGCGCTAACTTTAATTATCCATCACATTACATTATACTAAGATTAAATATCATATGTTGTGATCATATTATATTATTCCATACTGAATGATCATATGCTAAAGTAATTCACTTTAGAGGTGATCAATCTCTAAAGGATACTTTTAACAAGTAAAGCAGGACCTTTATACGAAAGGTCCACCTCTATAAGAGAGGTCCATCCCATGGATACCTTTATATATAAGGTTCAAATGAGAATCAAGACTTGACACACAAGTCCAGAGCATTGTCCAACAAGAATTTACAACATCATTACTTTGATCAATTACCTCTATATGGGAGGAATAACCTTTACACAGAAATCAATCAAAGTGCTCACCTCTATATGGGAGGATAAATCCTGGCTACGCAAGATTGGTTTGGAGAATGTCTTCTAATGTTGTATATTTAACACTACCTCTCAACGAGGGAGGTGTTATCTCCCATACCAAGATTTTCTTGGAAGTTCCTAAAATTTTTCACTGATAGAGGCTTTGTTAACACGTCTGCAATCTGCTCATCAGTAGCAATGTACTAAATTTGCACTGTACCTTTTGGGACCATGTATCAAATGAAGTGATACTTCATTTCAGTGTGCTTCGACTTGTCATGAAACATTGGGTTTTCGGAAAGCTTGATGCAACTCTGATTGTCACAACTTATCAATGTAGTTTCAAGCTTTTCATCGAATAACCCTACAAGTAGCTTTTTGATCCACACTGATTCTCGGAAGGCAACACTAGTAGCTATGAATTCTGATTTGGTAGTGCTCTAGTCTATGGAGCCCTATTTCATGCTGGATCAAGATATCAGAAATGATCCTAGGCTATAACAGTAGAGGGATGTACTCTTATGGTCAACAATGCTTCCTCCCCAGTCTGATTTTGTATAACCAAGTAACATGAATCATCCACTAGAGGAAAATCTGAGTCCATATGAAATTGTACCTCAACGGTACCTAAGCACATGCTTAGCAGCTGTCCAGTGTCGATGTCTTGAATCAGACATAAATAGACTCAGAATTCTCATGGCATAACATATATTAGGCCTTGAATGTACCAAGTACATTAGGGAGCCTATAATTTTTCTATACAAAGTGGGATCTGTTGGATCTTATCTAGATCCTGACTCATGAATTTTCCTCAAATTGGAAACCATCAATGTAGTCATAGATTTGAAATATATCATGTCAAACCTGCACAATATATCCATAGTGCACTTCCCTTGAGATAGAAAAATTTCATATTTTCTTTTCCAGATCTCAAGGCCAAGAAAGTAGTGCATTGGACCTTGAAGAAAGTATGGAAAAAATATGACAGTAAAGGCAAAAGCCTTAATCAATTATATTCACACAAATAGTACCATTATATAGTACAAAGAATAATGCCACCTCAGTGAGAGATATTCTCTAGATCCTAACACCTTGCATGGTGACTAGGCTAGGAAATATTCTCCATATCTTTTAGAGACTTTTCTAGGATAAATGACTATTATCCCAAATAATGAATACAATAATGTGACATTTAACTTATGTGATTGCTAATGTAAGCCATAAGGCTAACAATCCCCCTCTCAATCACAAGTTTATGTATCTATATCAAATAAGCAATAAACACTAATGCTGAAGTTGACATGATGGATCTTTCAGAAGCCTTCCTTTGTGCTTCAATGAAAAATATGTCTGTAAAACCGTCAATCTAAATGGTTCATCTGAAATGAACTGAAATCCCAAAGTGAACAGCTGCCATGTCTGAACAATCCCTATCTGCTTGACAATTTCATCATTTTCCAAGTGATTTAGCTAGAAGAGGTTGGCGTCTTCTACTAATTGGTGAAGATCACCATGCTACAATCAATGAAGTGGTCTCTCATCTCAAAATTTGAGGTGAGATCCCTCTTGCACTAAGCAATCAGATGTTCTTCTCCAGTGAGAAACAAATCATTAGCATACAGAACCAATATCAATGGTTTTTTCTTCACTACTTTCAAGTACAAATTTGGATCAACTTAACTCTTAATGAAACCCAATTTCTGAAGGTAGCTATAGTTTCTAGAGTACCAAGGCCTAGGGGATTTCTTAAGCCCATATAGAGATTTATTTAGCTTGCAAACATGGGACTCCTTCCCATGCACCACAAATCCTTCAGGGTGCTAAATATAAACCTCTTCCTCAACCTCACCATTGACGAAGGTTGTCTTCACATCCATCTGGTGAAGTTTCCATCCTAGAATAGATGCAAGTGAAATCATTACTCAGATTGTGGTGTACCTTGCCACAGGGGAAAATTTCTCATCATAATCGATGCCTTCTTTCTTAGAGAAACCTTTGGAAACAAATTTTACTTTATACTTCTCAATGCTACCATCTTCAGCATGCTTTATCTTGTAAATCCATCTAGAAGTCACAATGGAATTCCCACCAGGTTTGGGAATAGACTCTCAAACATCATTATTCATTATATAGTTGTACTGTTCTATCATTGCATCTTTCCAAACTTGCTACTTTACAGCTTCTTCATATGAGGATGGTTCTGAATCACTGATGTGACTCATGAGTGCAACATACCCTAAATATATCCCAGGTTGCTTAATCTCTCTGGATGAGCCTGCTAGTGCTCCATGTTTGTTTTCATTTTGTAAGATATCTTGGAACAAAGAAGATATTCTTTTAGAGGGAGGTTCATCAGGTGACCTCTCAATCAATTCTACTAGTTTATTAGTAGCTAGCGAATTTGAGGCATCTTCTAGTTTCTCCCTCTTAAACTTTGAAGGGGGGGAATTAGACTCGGGATCCTTCATCTCTGAATCACATTGAATCTCTTTTGATATGTTGAAAGAAACTTCCTCATGGAAGGTAACATCTCGACTGACTTCAATGTGTCTCTCACCAGGTACATATATTCATATGCTTTGGATGATTCGGTATAACCTAAAAAGGTGTCTTTCTTTCTAGAAAGCTCCATATTTGTTCTCTTTTATTTCGATACATGAATGTATACTAGGATCCTGAAGATCCTCAAGTGTGAGATGTCTAGATTCTCACCAGTAAACACTTCTTCTGGTGTCTTCTCATCTAGAATGGAATGTGAGCTTCTATTCTGGATATACACAGCTCTATGGGAGGCTTCTGACCATAATGAGGTAGACATATCTTTATCATGCATCATGGCTTTTGTAGCCTCACATACGGTTCTATTCTTCCTTTCGGAAATCCCATTTTGGTGAGGGTTGTATGGTACTGCTAACTGTCTACATATTCCTGCATCACTACATAGCTCATTAAATGCATGTGAATCAAATTCACCTCCATTATCAAAAATTAATGCATGGATGTGCTTTTCTTTTTGATTTTCAACTTGGGCTTTAAACTCTTTAAATTTTCTAAGACTTTCACTTTTATCCTTCATGAAATAAATCCATGACTTCCTAGAAAAATCATCTATGAACAATACGTAATATAAGAATCCACTCAGGGAGGGGGATGACATGGGACCACATACATCAGAATTGATCAGATCTAAAATACCTTTAGATCTAGTAGAACTACTGGAAATTTTTTTCTTAACAGTCTTCCCAAGTGCAGAACCCCAACATACACTATCATGCTCAAAATCAAATGCGGGAATACCTTTTACCATCTTTTGAAGTCCTGGTAGCACTTTGTAGTGTATGTGTCCAAACCTTCAATGTGATAGCTCACATGTACTGATAGTGTGGTGAATCATAGCTTGAATGACTTCTTGGGTACCTTGTAGAGTTATCCCTCTTGAACTCCAATCACAACAACATATTCTAGGCTTTTTTTCTTCGACCATAAAAGTGCTTTGATATCCATGAAGATAACTCAAAAGCCTTTGTCTTGAAGAACTAAAACTGAAAGGAGGTTCTTCTTCAATCCTGGAACATTTATAATGTCCTCCACATGTAGAATATCACCAATTCTCATATGGAATGAGGTGGATCCAACGACTTGGATCGAATATGTTTAGAAGTCCCCCAAATTTACCATGCATGTGAATTTTTCTCCTTTAGGTCAGTGATGGCACTCTTTTAACCAGTCATATGTTTGTATGCACCACTATCAATCAACCATGTGTCTACACTTGTGATGACGTATCCCAAAAGGGATGAGATAAGGTAGAAATCCCTTCTTGTCGCCTTTTCTCCAGATGCAATCTTTTGAGTGGTTTCATTTCTATGGTGGTAGAAGCATGAAACTTTCCTTTCTGCTTTTCTTTTCACTCTCTTGAGAAACGACCTTTCTTGTTGCAATCGAAGCATCTAGATTTTGAATTGTCAACTCATCCTCAACTCATTTCTATCCTCCTAGTCCTATTTATATGAAGCTCTTCTTTACTCCAAAGAGGAGGAATCCTATAGTACTTACATGCTGGTGAAATTAGCTTAGGAGATCTCTATTCATCTCTTGGGAGATCTATAATTCCTTTGGAGGATTTGGCATTGGCTTGTTGGAGAAGGATTGCTACGTTAAGCCTTGGTTGTAATCACTTCCTTCTATGTACTTTCCCTTTTTATACAATAATATAAATGATTTCCACCAAATGTTGTTGCATTGATGATGTTTGTGTAGTTTTCCTACTTAACTGCTTACTTAGATCTGTTATTGTTTAGATGCATTTTACTGCTTGTGTTGTTCTGTATGTCTTGACAGGTTTTGCAGCTGAGATATGAAGACCATACATCTTGGAACAACATCAAGGAGAAAGGATCCGCGATCTGAAAGGAAAGGAATCTAGCCACTCGATCTCTAACTAGATCTAGGAAAGCTATTTCATATTCTGTCTCATTTGTTCTAGTATTGCATTAAGATAGGGAGATCACGCCTTGAGTCCGCTCTTGGTAGATTGTACGATAACACTTTGTACTTGTTGATTCTTCCATCTGCAGCATGCTTGATTTTATAGATCCACTTGGAAGTTACCACTAACTTCCCCTCTGGCCTCAGAACAATATCCCACACCCCATTCTTCAAGATGGATTTGTACTCTTCCATCATGGCATCTCTCCAAACCTAGTGTGGGTTAGCCTCCTCAAATGTAGTAGGATCATAATCACTCAAGCTAGTCACCAATGCCATATAAATGGAAAATCTCTCTGGTGCTTTTCTCTCCCTGAACTCCCTCTTGGGCGGTCCCACAGACTGCTCATCTTCCTTCACAAGATATTCAAGTCAACTTGGCTTACATTTCTTGGAAGTAGCTTCCTCTTGTAGGTGCTCCTCCATAACCTCCTCATCAGACAACTGTCTACCTGAAGAAGTACCTGTGGCCTAAGATCCTGTACCTGAATATCCTGAAACTGTACCACTCGAATCACATGAAGGTGAAACCCGTGAACCTATGAATCATGAACCTATCCCTGTACCAGAAGTCCCTGTAGATGGAGTCCCTAAAACTGATGAACCTATAACCTGTGACCCAGTCACACCTGAAACCTGTGACTCTGTACTCTGACTCTATGAACCTGTCACCTATGGAGACAAAATCTAATTCTCCTCCACCTCTGAATCATAATACTTCTTGAATTCTTTCTCCTCTTCAAATTTGACCTCCCTCCTAACAACAACTTTCTTTTGTGCAGGAAGGTATATGCAAAAATGCTTTGAAGTCTCATCGTATCCAACAAAGATTCCTTTCTCCGCTGTAGGCTCTAACTTTGTCCTCTTCTCAGAAGGGACATGAGAGTATGTAAGGAATCCAAATATGCGAAAGTGACCTATCTCCGGTCTCTTTTCGGTGAACGTCTCCTCAAGATTTTTACACCCCAATGCTCGGTGTGGACTCCTAATCTGAATATAAACAACAGTGCTACAAGCCTCTACCCATAGAAAGAAAGGAAGACTTTGATCATGCAACATAGCTCTAGCTGATCCTACTACTGCCCCGTTCTTCCTTTCCGCAACTCCATTCTGTTGTGTAGTGTAAGCAACTGTCAACTGTCTCTTGATGCCCTCCTGTCTACAAAACTCATCAAACTCCTTAGAGGTGTACTCACCCCCATTGTCTGACCTGAGTACCCAAATCCTCCTACCTGTTTGGTTCTCCACAAGAGATTTGAACTCTTGAAACGTCTGCAAGACTTACTCAGATTGTTTACTTCTCAGAAAGTAGATCCAGGTCTTCCTGGAGTGGTCATCAATAAAAATGATATAGTACTCAAAACCTATCACAGAATCTAAATACATCGGTCCACATAAATCTGAATGAATCAAATACAGAATCCCACCTGCTCTGGTGTCACTGCTTGGAAAAGCAGTCTTGGTGTACTTTCCCAAAGCACACCCTCTACATACACCACCCTGCTCTATTCTAAACTGAGGCAAACTATCGACATCTCCTTCAACAACCTCAATGCCGAATGATGTAGGTGGCCCATCCTCCTATTCCACAACTCACATGTCTCGATGCTACTGCTAGTATGGGCTAATGCATGATGAGGCTGGAAGAGAAGCTTGTACAGTTTCCCACATCTCACTCCAATGGCACATGAAGTAGATGGTCCTGCTGCTCTAGGAAAGATATGAAATTTCCCATCTAGAACACAGACTCCAAAGCCCCTGTCCTCAATAATGGACACTGAAACAATGTTCTTCTTCAGCCCATGGACTTACAAGACATCCCTCAATGACATAGGTTGCATGGACTCCCTCTCAAAGGTAACAGTCCCTCGCCAAAATGCTCTTACAACTATGTCATCTCCCAATACCACCTCAAGACTCAAGCCTGTCTCAGTCATCTCTGTGAACACATCATGTACACTTGTCATATGGCTCGAAGCCCCACTATCAATGTACCAAGTGGAAGTAGTAGTAGTAGCACTAAAATAATGGTCAACCAATAATGAACACTGAACCTTATCCTCCATGTCACTCTCCATATCACTGCTGGTGAAATATGTCCTCTCTGTACATCTAGCAAATAGAGAGAACTCTTCCTCAAACCATGAGGAAAAATCATCCATCTCTGCTGTCGCCACTTTTTGCTGCCCTTTCTTCTTCTTGTTCAGACACTGTCCAACATAGTGTCTAAACTTCTAACATGTGAAACACTTGATTTTACTCAAGTCTTTCTTCTGCTCACCTGTATGTTGCTTGTCCCCACCCTTGGGACCCTTCTTGAATTTATTCTTCTTCTTACCTTTTGCTGCCAACACTACATTCTTCTCATCATCTTTGTGATGTGACAAACTTCCTTGAGTATCCTCTACGTGTCTCCTCCTATGTGAAATCATCCCACAGACGATACCATGTAGGCATGTTCTCTTGACCAACAATAGTCTGCGCGAACACACTCCACTCCTAAGTCACACCATTTAAGGTTGTACACACCATCTCAGTGCCCTGTATAACCTCACCTACAGCTGCAAGCTCATCCCTCACCTGTGTAATATTGGTGATATAGGAATCCATGCCTTCCCCTTTGCTCATATGCACATTCTTCAATTTATCCCTTAAGACCATCTTCCTATTCTCAATAGAACTCTGGTAAAGGTTTGCCAAATAAGTCCACATCTAAAAAGCATGATCTTTCACTGAAATATGAGGGATCACGTGATCCTTCACGGCATCAAGTATGGTACTTCTCTCTTTCACATCCTTCTTCATAAAGGCTTCCTTACCAGTAGCATCAACAGGAACTGTTACAGGATTTGCCGTTGTACTGTTCACTATGTCCCATAGCTCATTCTCCTCCAGTATCAACTTAATGCTAAACTTCCATGGGATAAAATTTGCAGCCCCATCTAGTCTATCCTCAGCTCTAAGTCCAACTACCATGGATGCAACCTGTAATGTTCAACTAACCTATTCAAGAACTTTTTCTGAATTCTAAAAAATTTCTTCAAAACCCTAACTTCTTCAAATCTGAAATTTTTTCACAAACCACCGTTTTTCTTCAAATCTGAAATTTTTTTTTCTTCTGTAAACCCTTGTTTCTTGAATGTTTAACTTTTGAATTTTAAATGCGCTTTGATACCATGAAATTTTTTGACATCCCCAACCCGGTTTATAAGATTAGAAGCTTCTCTGCATAGTTTAATGCCCAAACCCAAGTATGCACAAATTTTCATAAACATTTGACTTCAACTTAAAACACATGAGATTCTTTTCACCATTAAATTTAGAAAATTCATTTTCAAACAATAACTTCATTCTTAGATAATTAATAACAACCATTCAACCATTAAAATGACACAAGAATTTTTGGCCAATAGCCCAGGATAAAACCCCGAAGGGAAAACCTTTATGAGAGAGATTTTATTTTTCTTCAGCAAATTTACAAAACAGGACAGCAGTACTTATCTTATTTTTTCATCTTGAAAAATGTGCCAAATTCACAACAAAATCAGAACCTGTTTTTCCAGCAGTACGACCCACACATGTGGAATTAATTTCTGTTGAATGTCTCGAAAAACATGCCCAGAATCTGCCTCGAATTCTGTGTTGTATGGACTGAATTAATGCTGCAAAAATCGTGTTGTACATACATCATTATATGTTGTATGGTTTTCCTTGGAATTCATGTTGTACGTCCCTACAATAAATGGAGTACGACCTGATGTACTTTCTCAAAAACTGTGCCCAGTTTCTGCCTCGAATTCTGTGCCCAATATCACTGTACGAATTTTAGGAAAATGTGCTAAAAACCTTGGGAAATGTGCCCAGCAGAATCCTCCTCTATTTCTGTGCTAGGGTTTGATCTCCTTCTCCCAAAATCGACTTGTCTTCTCTCCTTCTCCTCCTCTCCAAAACTTCTCTCTTGAAAAGTGAATAATGAATTAGAAATTGCTTGCCCTAACCTTTTTGTTCATCATAACTTCCTCTTCCAATCCAATGGTCAATATTAAATTAGATGGATGGTTCTCATTAAATGCTCATTTAATAATTAATAATTTTCATTTAGTGCACCTCATGACATTTAATAAAGTAGAGACACCCTCATCTAATTAATTACTCACTTGACTTTATTTAAAAATATGAACTTAGGATATCATGACTTTCAACTTTTAATGAAGTCACTTTAGAAATATAAAGTGCATCTCACTTCATTAATTAAAAATGACTAGGGGTCGCAACTTTAAAGTGTCCTTGTCCACCCCAAGGCACTACTAGGT
The DNA here is from genome assembly GCA_027924585.1 of Larix kaempferi. Classification (NCBI taxonomy): domain Eukaryota; kingdom Viridiplantae; phylum Streptophyta; class Pinopsida; order Pinales; family Pinaceae; genus Larix; species Larix kaempferi. Next base: position 5,823,523 of record BSBM01000514.1, read on the forward strand.
GAAAAAACACTTCCTAGGTACTTTTTCAACACAATTTTGACTAGCTCCAGGTAAAATAACCATATCTTCCTCTCGGGAGATCCAATTCACATTCTGTGAGTTGCTGCAGAAACATGAGACTCTATACAATTTATCCCAAGTGATTTTTTATATAGTTGAACTTCCTACATACCCCTTCCATCTATTTCAAAATAGTTACCTTGTGTTGTCCCAAACTCCCAATGCCACTCCAAGTCCCTCCAAACCTCTCCCAAACCCATCCAACTCTACAATTGTTATTTTGCAGTATGAATGCTTTGCAAAAACTGAGTCCAGAGACACCCCAAGTATATCCAAGCCTTCCGGAGTCAAACCAAAAGTCTCCTAGTACCTATTGAAGAACCTTTGGAGCTAGTGTGCCATTTTGGCATCCTAGAAGCAGACCATAAGCTTGATGCAGATTTATTAGAGTTTTAGTAGCAGTACACCAGTAGTACATTTGATTTTTTGAGTTAGTGTTCCCGACTTCTAGTTGGGGTACATTACAGTTGTATCAGAGCACTTTCCTCTACTCTTGTGGAAGGAAAGCTCATTCGAAGAAAATATCACATCTCAAAGCTACAAACATGTCTTGGTATCGACCCCGGGAGTACCAGGGCCAACAAAGACAAGATGATGGTTTCTATTGTGACCCAACATATGAAGAATATCCTCCAATGGATAGACTATCCAAGGGTATTAGAGCCACCCTCCACTCTCTTTCACTAACAAAAAATAAAGAGATAGAGGAGATACTCATGTTTATAAGGGATATTTGCAAGATATTTGGGGATGAGTTCCATAAAGAGAGAATGTCACCCCAAGGTGACTCTGAAAAAGTTGGAGATACAATCCTTACTATTGAGGGTTGTGAAGAGAAAAAAGAACAAAAAAAAGAAGAAGAGGAAGAGGAATCACCTAAAGAAGAAAGTGAAGCCATGCACGAAGTAGAAGGTGATAAAGTAGGACAATATCGCAAAGACACCAGCAAGAAGACAAAAGCACATGTGCCTAGATAGTGACGCATGCACATGAGGAAGCATGTTGTGCTAGTTCCCACAAGAAGGACAAGAACCAATGAATATCATCCAGAGATACTTTCTACTATAGACATGGATCTGAGAGCATATACTGATGGATGCTCAAGTCTTCCTAGAGCAACTACTAAGGGTTACTCAAGCTCTACTAAGACACCGACTAATGGGTGTCATGATGAGGTACCTACTGATGGGTGCCAAGGTTCCATGGAGAAATCTACTTGTGGATGTCCATCGCTCTATGTGGGTGACATAGAGATCTCACTTGATCAGACCCATAACCCATAGGTCCTAGGATCGATCTCACCATCACCACTAGAGCTTCATGAGGTTGATCCCCTATTTGATGGAGGAGAGGTTCATCTACCAGAACCTCATTGTATTGTAGGTTCTTTGAAGATGAGTGAAAGGAATATCCAAGAGCTCTTCAGTACTCTTCATGAAACTGGCCTACTTGTGTCACAGTGTGGTTGGAGAGCTACATCAATGGAGGGCCAACTTTCCATTGAAGACTGTTTTCTTAAGTATTGATCTAGAGGTTTCCAATCTAAACCCAGGTTCTTCGCAGTTTCAAGGAACCAACAAAACCCCTTCTCACCGGCCCTTTCGGCAACGGCCTGCGAATAGGATGAGGTCTCACCTGAGGTGTAGCTATGGGGGCACTACGGAATCAGGTTTCCACAATGATGTGATGAGTTGTTCGCACAGGACTACTGTGCAGTGCACTATTAGACTTGCACTGCGGGCTGAGGACTGCGCGATGATGGACTGCGTCGCGGTCCACACTTCTACAACTAACCGCTTGCACAACCAGCGCATCTACGGACTGTGCGGTTTGGGCGAGATGCAAATAATAGGACAACACAACTGACTTATACGCTTCCTCTTCCAGACTTAGCAGATATTGACGACTTTACTTAACATTTAATCGTTCATCTACTGCCTTAGATTATTTAGCTTTATAATAGATGCAAGTAGAAAAAACATACAATATTGTGCACTCCCGTGCTGCGCGTTAAAAGAGTTACACAACCCAAAATCTACATACACTTGTGATTATTCAATAACCCGATACTTTCACCAACTTAAAATACTGCGCATTCATCATTCATTCATTCATTCATTCATTCATTCACGTAAGGCTTAACATATTATTCCCATCTTTATCCTATGGCGAATAAATATAAAAGCACTAACATAACAACTGATAAATGAGAATCCAGACATTCATTCGTAAGCAAACATACATGTGCAAAACATAAACAATCACACTACACAAGATTTAATGTGGTTCACCCCCAAGATGGAATCTACGTCCACAAGAACTGTTATTGTATTAGTCTTTGGAAGGGTTCAGTAGTTCTTTGTCTACGCACACAGCTGCAGACTCTCTTCTTTCTCTCAATAGGCCTCTCGGCACATAGCTTGCAGAGCCTTTACAAAAATGTCTCTCAACATAGATCTATTCAATCAACACAGAGAATAATAACAAAACGAAGAGTAACCCTTTCAATCACCAACCCTTTCTCATACAAAATATGCCTATTTATAGATCATGCCCGTAGGTCATGTCTTTACAATCCGTAGGCAAAAAACCTTAGGTTTACAAAACTGTTATAGTTTTCAGCTCATCGAGCTTGCTGGATTCTGGTAGCGAATCTTCCATCGTGGCCTGCCCTCAGCGCATGCTCACGTCTCTATCGGCCTTCCTGTCACATGCGTGCCAACAGGTCGCTTCCACCGAGCCGTTCTTCCTCTAAAGGTCTCGTGTGACTAGTTCAGGTAGTGGTTCTTTCGCATGTGCGACTAGTTGCTTTCTTCCGCTTCTGCTCCTTACCCGTCGCCTGGCACTCCTAGAGCATCTTTACCAAAAATAGACGGTCTAACCGAAATCTGTGTCATCTTTCGTCCAACACTCTGGCATGTTGGATCTCCGTAGACTGGACACATTGAAGTAGTGTCTCCTCGCAGCACTGAACTTCGCAGCTCTTCCGACACTGCGTTGCACGCAACTTCGCAGCATCCCAAAACTTATACCAAAAATACTTCAACTGAACTGCACTCAGCTCCGCAGTTCCAAAAATCCTTCTTGCTCAAAATGCCCCACTTGGGCCAAGCCCAACAGAGACATAGAGAGGTTTTAGAAGGCAATGTTAAGCATCCAAAGTAATTGTTTGTATTTTTTTTATGACCGAGATTATTTAATTAAGCCGGTTAAGTTGTATTATGGCACATCCTTGAGGGATGAAGAAGAGATTAGCAATCTCACTCTCAAATTGGAGAGGACTCAATGTGCACTCCAAGAGTCCAAAATCTAGAATGAGCAACTCCTTGAGAAGTTGCAAGCGTCCCACGTTTCTAATGGTATTCATTGTTCTATGGAGGACTCTTATGATATGGATGTGGAGGACCTAGCACTTGCATTGATGAAAGAGGGTCATGAGAACTCTCATGAAGAAAGTTGCACACTTCTAAAGAAAGTGCATGTTCCCATTACTTTGGAACCAAATCAGGATAGAGGTTACGCGCCACTTGACCCTATGGATGAATTGGTTCCACATTCTTCACCCTACACTCCTATATTTTGCAACATTCATCCTAATGAAGTTTGGGTGAAGGGTTTCTTCCTATTGGTGCCACATGAGGAGTATGAGGCTCCTACACTCCTTGATGATCACATGATGTATGCACCATCTTCATTATTGCAGCATTGGCATCCTTTGTCACCTATTGATGATACACATATCCATGGATGCACATATGATACTTTTTTGAGCCACTTGAAGGCTCATTGTTTTTCTTGCTCGTTACTTAGATCACTTGTTGATGGAGGTTCTTCATGGACACCATTTGGGTGAAAGAGCACATGATAGAGTTTCTTGATACATCTTATACTATTTTGGAGCAGCCTTATTGGACATGGGATCCTCACCTACGTCATTGCAGCCACTCGGATTGGGCACTTGATGATGGTGTGCATTTGGCACATGATGTTTTCCTAGTAGAAGAGATTGGATTTATTATTGTTTAATTAATTAGTAATCGATATTAATATAACAAAAAATAAAGATATTAAACAACAAAGTATGCCTAATATATATAACAAATAATATTGGAGATATCTAACATTATGATATATTTGACGTATACTACACGGATAAGGTGTAGTCTAAATATTCTAGGTTTTCAATATTTTTCAAGTATAAATCTATTTATGGATTCGAAAGCACATTTTGAATTTGGATTTTACCAAAACCCACACGAAAGTCCAAAACCATAGAATAAATAGACTACTCCTTACATTAATAATGTTTTAAGGTATGTTTTCCTATAATAATAGTTAAATGATATTATTAAATATATATTATAATTAATTAAACAATATTAATTTATTAATATTCTCCATATAACCATCCAATTTACATTTTGTGCATCCAATTTACATGTTATGAAAGTATCGTATTAAATTAAAAGACATTCATCATCCAATTTACATTTTATGAAAGTATCGTATTAAATTAAAAGACATTCATCATCCAATTTACATGTTATGAAAGTATCGTATTGAATTAAAAGACATTCATCATCCAATTTACATTTTATGACAGTATCGTATTAAATTAAAAGACATTCATTGATCGGACACTTCAATATATGGATTTAGTTATATTGAGCAGAAATTAGGGACCGGCTCTTTTCATTTTTGGATTTGTTTTCGTAATTAGTTGCTCATATTCAGCCGAAATCAGGTTTCCATTCAGGAACGGATCTTTTCATTTTTGGATTTGTTTTCATCAATTTCCTAATCGGTTGCTCATATTCAGCAGAAATCAGGTTTCCATCAATTTCCTAGTTAGTTACTTGCTCAAATTCAGCAGAAGTCAGGTTTCCATTCCGGACCGGCTCTTTTCATTTTCGGATTTGTCTTCATCAATTTACTAATTGAGCCGGGAGAATGAATAGTACTTAAAGAAATTTATTAATCGCTCTACGTGGGTGGATTTGTATGGTACATAATGGAAGAAATGAGCCTAAATAATAAACACTACCTAACAATATAAACCATCTAAAATATCTCAGATCCAACTATACAGATCGTAACGTATGCAGCTGGTTGCAACTACTAAATGATTGAAAAGTCGACAACTGAATGCACTGTACTTTGGGCCTGTTCATAGGTTTGTTTTAAATCTACAAGTGCTGTACCGATTCATAGCACAAGCGTTAAATAAACACATGGTAGCAACGTTCAAATTTGAACCCTTCCCGGCCCTTCCAATGGGTTCTAGCCCTTCCTAGAAGTGTAAAGTTAAAATTACCCTTCAAAAAAAATTTAAAATCTGAATTTTACCCTTCCAATAGGAAGAACATAATTTATATCAACATTTCAAAAGAAGGGCAATATTTGAAATTACCCATCCATATAAATTTCAATTTCTATGTTGAAATTCCTATGCTATAAAATTCGACTCGTCATTTCAAATATTGGAAATATCATAAATTATAGTCATTCACTCACTCATGTCATGCACTCACGGCTTAGCTTTGCAAGGTGACCAGTGATGACTGATGACTATGAGGTACTAACCACCGGGATTTGACTCTGAATAATGAGTCACTTTGGGATGAGATCTAAGGTGTGACAATGTGTCAATGGCTATGGCTGTAACAATAGAGAACCACTACTAGGCCCAAAACAAGGCCGAAACATTGTGCCTACTACCTGTGTGAACTTGGCTACCGATGTCCACTTGTTTTTGGTCAAAATGAAATTCAAATTTCCACTTTGATGAGTCCTCTACAAGACTTCATTTCTTGCATGAATGTCACAGACTCACGACAACTCTAAACAACCCTCAATGACATGCAACTACAAATAATGGCATGCAACTAGAACCGCAAACCAAACAGAGGTTGATTTATGCATTGATATAGAGAGGTGGCACTAGGCACACAATATGGAGAAACAATGACTTATAAAAAACATTTGGACCAAAGTACCACAATGGTTATTAATAAAATTTAAAAAACATTTTTTGGCTCAGGAATTTTCTTCAATTTGATGGGTGGCATGATCATGATCATGTAATCTCCCTCCATCCTTCCAAACATATGTGGTTTCTCACCACGTTTTTCTTCGACACTCGCCACCAAAATACGTATAAAAATTACATGTCTTTACATCCTCTTCCATTTAAATCCTCATCGCATAGTCATAACTAAGGATTATTATGCATGCACATCCTCACCTTATAATATCAATTGGGTCAAGGCGCAGAGACAACCATAAATTCTCAAATGTGTCAGGACGCAAAGAGTAAGAGGCAACTATAAGTAAGTCTTATATTAAATTTACCATATAAGTCTTTAATTGACACTATCATCTGAGATTTGACACGTTGGATTGTTGTGATCTTCTTATCACTCCTTACCAATGTGATTGTAAGGATTATTTGATGGTGAAGTCCATAATTTTAAGTCTTCTTCCTCATTCTCATGCCTTTTGGTAAGACAATAAGGAGGGCAGTGGGCATGGAAAACGGTTTCAACATAGAGGTATATACATTAATTCTTTCATTAAATAACTTAAATTTCATTCCAATGACTACGAATTCACTGAATCGCGTATTGGTAAAAAACACATCAAATTTTAGAGCCTCAAGTTCTTAATTACTCATGTATCTAGAATTTTTGCAAATCGAGCCATTAACAAACTTCTTTTGTTGTTCTGGTTCAATTTAAAAGGTAGATTGTCGAGACTCAAACATGCAGCGAGTTGCAAGGCTCCAGTTGACTTAGGTTGATTCCATTTCCCCTCCATCCCATACCTATATGTTGTCGTGACAAGTGTTGAACAACAAAAGTTGATGCCAAGGCCCATATGATGCTAGCGTTGCTAACTTGCTTGGTATGGAGGATTGTTTTTACATGTTTTTTTTAGCTATGCATTATTTTTTCTTAGGCGCCTAATGTCCATCATTCTTACATCTCTCAAGCTTGGATGGTTTCCCTTTCTCCGATTTGAATTAAGGTTTTGGTTGGTTTTATATGTATATTTGGGTTGTAGGTTTATTATAGCCTCGTTTTGCTTAGTGGCTTCTTTTTGTACATAGTTAACAATAAGTAATTTTCTCATGGTTCTAGTTTTATTTTAAGACTATCTAGTTACAACATCTTGCACTATGCATAAGATCATGCAGATGCCCCAATATGGTTATTGCATAGTCTAAGTAGTTTTTCTGTATAATGAAGTGTGGTCTAACCCAGAAAAATACAACAAAATAGTTGTTATTTTAATGAACTGTAAAATTAATGTTAAATATATGTCAAATTAATGTCTTCAAATTCGGTTTTATTGAAAAGATACCATTTTACTATTTTATCATGTAAATATTAAAAAGTGCGCAATTGCTTAAGATTGTAAAAATTTGGATGGGCAATATTTTTTTTGCATTTTTGAGGGAGAAGTGTTTAGTTAATTTATACTTGTCAATTGAAGTACAATTATTTAAATTGCCCTTCAAAGATGAAGGGCTCCAAGAACAAATGCCCTTCCAATAAAAATTAAGACCCACCCTTCAAATTTGATCACTGCATGGTAGTCCAATTTTTGATGATCCTGTAGACGGATTTTGAATAGTCTGATTGTGTTAAATAAATACCTGGCAGGACAATATTTAATACTTCTGCTAACTGATTAGTGCAATATTTAATCCTCCTGGGAACAGATTTTGAACCATTGGATTTATAGATGGATCATATCAAACCGAAGCAACAACATTAATGTTGAACTGCTGGATACTTATTTATTGAACGCCCTTTCATCTTTCTTTTATACGTGAGGAAGTCTTTAGAAGTTTGTTTGGGTTCATATTATTGTTGTTTTGGACCTTGGTATTTTCTACTAAATCGTTTTTTAAGAAGCATATTGTTGTGTTTTTCGTTAGTGCGTACGTGCAAATATGGTGAAGGAAGAGATAGAGGCGATGGGATTGGAGAGATCTGGTTCTGGTGCAGGAATCCAAACATTCTCTGTCAGAGTTTGTAGGAGATTGTCTGACTTCTTGCATTCTGTGAATCCGAGGCATGCGAAGCTGGGATACCATTACCTGCTAAGCAATGCTCTCTATTTATTAGCCATCCCCGTTCTCTTTCTGATATTTAGCTCAGAAGTAGAAACCCTAGGAAAGTATGATTTATGGGAGCATCCCACACTTGATTTAATTAGTATTCTATCCATATCTGGACTGGTAGGTTTCATTCTTCTTGTTCTCTTCGTCTCCAGTCGAAGGCCCATATATTTGGTAGATTTTGCATGTTATAAACCCTCTGATGAATTTCGAGTAACCAAAGAGTTATTCATGGCACACTCTAAGAAATTCGGCTTCTTTGATGATGGAAGCTTGGAGTTTCAGAAGACAATACTAGAGAAGTCGGGCATTGGAGAACGCACGTACTTTCCAGGAGCTATTTTGGCTTCTCCACCTCGTTTCACAATGAAAGAAGCTCGTGCAGAAGCAGAGATGGTGATGTTCGGGGCCGTGGATGAGGTCTTTGAGAAATGTAAAATCAGGCCAAAGGATATTAGTATCTTGGTAGTGAATTGCAGCTTGTTTAATTCGACTCCATCTCTCTCTGCCATGGTTGTCAACCGTTACAAGATGAGAGAAAACATTCTGAGCTTCAACCTCGGAGGAATGGGCTGCAGTGCAGGAATCATAGCACTGAATCTCGCCAAAGACATGTTGAAAGTCCATGGGAATTCATATGCATTAGTTGTGACCACTGAAAACATTTCATTGAATTGGTACCATGGCACCAACAGATCAATGCTCGTATCCAATTGCTTGTTCCGCATGGGGGGTGCAGCTATTCTTCTATCCAACAAGAAAAAAGATCGAAGAAGAGCAAAATACGAGCTCTCACACATGGTTAGAACTCATAAAGGATCAGATGACAGAAGCTACAAATGCGCTTTTCAAGAGGACGATGGTGATGAAAACAGGGGTGTCACCCTATCCAAAGAACTCATGGAAGTTGCAGGCCATGCACTCAAAGCGAATATAACAACTCTGGGTCCCCTGGTTCTTCCCTTATCGGAACAAATTCTATTCCTCGGCTCATTGTTTTGTCGCAAAGTTCTAAGGGTGAACTTGGAACCCTACATCCCTGACTTCAAATTGGCAGCTCAACACTTCTGTATGCACGCAGGAGGCCGAGCTGTGCTTGATGCACTGCAGAAGAATTTATCTCTAAGTGAGCACAACATGGAGCCTTCTCGGATGACTCTTCACAGGTTTGGCAATACATCGAGCAGTACAGTGTGGTATGAGCTTGCATACCTTGAAGCCAAGGAAAGAATCAAGAAAGGGGACATAGTATGGCAGGTAGCATTCGGCTCCGGATTCAAGTGCAACAGCGCGATTTGGAAAACTCTGAGGACTGTTAAAATGCCCACTGAAAATCCATGGTTGGATTGTATTGATAGCTACCCAGTAAAAATCCCAGAGTTCCAGAAGATCGGGAATTGAATGTATATGACAGTATGGTATTATGGTGCAAACTGATTTCCATCTGTTTTAGGTTGGTTGTGTATTTCAGTAATAAATCTTTAATAAACTTATGTCCCATGTATTTGATTAGCAACTTTGTTCCGACCTAGGTTCAATAAAAGGCTTTTGCTGGTTTGTGGAGGACCTAGGTTCAATAAAAAGCTGTTGCTGGTTTGTGGTTTGCGTGTGCTTATTCAAATTATAAAAATCTCAAGGTTTAGCTCGTTATGATGTATAAATCATAGGATTGAATTGTGGCGTAAGCCACATATAATGGGAAAACCATGATTTAATGGCAAAACTTGATCCGTTTTATATAATTTTATAATAATTGTGTTTACATTTTACATTTATGATGGTTTCCACTGTATTCAGTATTACAATGGTTTTGGTAATCTATCTATTCAACATTTGGTCATGAGTTAAGATGTGTTTATCTTGGTTTACATTAAAATAAATTTAATTTTATTATTATAATGTTAACAATTATAAAATACTTATATATCATCAGTTTAGATCCAAATCCTAGGTTCTATCAAGCACTTAGAGGGATCAGCAAACCTCTCTTTGAATAGCTCCTTGAGTGCAATATGAGCCACCTAATCCTAAGCTCTAAAGTCTCTAGTTTAAGTCTCATATTTACTTGTTACTTTGTATTATTCTTTTTTGTTTATGGCCGACATAATATTTATTACTTTTTACTTTGTAGTATTTTGTTACTATACAAACACTCACAAACTCCACAAACACTCTAAAGTCTCATATTTACTTTTTACTTTGTATTAAAAGTAAAAAGTAAAGTCTCTAGTTTAAGTCTCATATTTATTTTTTACCTTGTATTATTCTTTTTTGTTTATGGCCAACATAATATTTATTACTTTTTACTTTGTATTATTCTTTTTTGTTTATGGCCGACATAATATTTATTACTTTTTAATTTGTATTATTCTTTTTTGTTTACTTTGTATTATTTTGTTACTGGACAAACTCCACAAACACACACATGTTACAAGATCTCCCTCGTACTGGGTTGTAGAGTGCCTCTCCCCACAATAACCATGATTTAATGGAAAAACTTCATCAGTTTAACATACTTTTATAATAATTGTCTTTACATTTTACATTTATGATGGTTTCCACTATAGTTCCTTTTTATTAGTTTATTCCCACTAAATGCTAAATAATTGGATCTCTATGGAAAACAACTAGAACAAATAAATACACAATCCACATAACACCTAGGAAAACTCACTATGGCGAAAAACCCAACCAACAATGAGGACTATGACTTTGCCTCCAGAATGGCTACTATAAGATTTCCTATATTCTCTAAGCTCTCATGTTATTGCTCAACTATGGAACAATACAATAACATTATAAGAATGGAACCCCTCCTTTTCCTTGTGGTTTGGTATTTAACATAGCCCCATAGCAGTCTAGGATTAGTTCTTATGAGTTTTACATGCCCAAACTCTCAATTAGGATTAGGTTTTTAGACCTTCTACAATGTTCTCAAGTGAAAGTCCACAATGACTAGCTCTACATGTGTGAAAAACAAAAGATGACATGAAATCCACTCGGTACCATGGTGGTCAATTGGATATGTCAACTTGCGAAAAACGTAACTTTCTCATACATACTCTGATTGAGGTGATTCTTGGACCGTCATAAAGGTATTAGAGTGTATATTAATGTTAGGGTATATGGCACAATTGATGACATTTTGACACCAAAAAACATTGTTTAAACCCTCAAACGGACCCTAGAAGGTTCTAGATCCCAAATCAACAAAGTGATGCCTACCTGTAAAATGGGCCCTGCAAGCTAATTCCCCAATTTTTCCACCTAGAAAGCACCAAAATAAATGACAAAGTATATATTGATCCATTTCGAATCAGCCATGTTCATGCATAACCCACCCATGTTCCTACGATACCTCTTAGTTATTGCTTTATTGTCATTGAATCTCAAGGTTTAACTCCTTTAAAAAAAAGAATGATGTATAATTGATACATTTACATTGTGAAGTAGGCCACATGTAATGGCAAAATCATGATTTAATGGTCGTTTTATGTAATTTTGTAACCATTGTCCTTTGTTTATAAATAAAAACAAACTCTTCACATTTATGATGGTTTCCACTCTATCCAACACTATAAGGATTTTAATAATATATTCAAGAGTAGATATATTTTAATAAAAACCAAATATATTTTAATTTTTATAAGTGCTTCATAGATCGTGAGTTAAGTTGGATTTACACTGGATTTTATTAAAACAATATTTTAATCAATAATGTTACTATTATGAAGTTAACACCTGTAAAACACTTATATGGTAGTAGCCAATAAATAAGAATGAAAGAGCCTCGTGCGACAAAAATATGATCACAATGTTATAGATGACATGGTGAAAATGTGAAGTTCAAGGAAAAGAAGAATGGAATTTTACAAGCAAAAGGTATGTAGCATATCAAATTCACACTTGGATACTTACAAACCCCTACCCATTGGGATGTGCTTAGTCCAATCCACCTATGTGCCATGTTTATGTCTAACCCATCCAATGATGCTACAATACCTATGATTTGTTTATTTAATGTTATTGATAGTTTATTGAAGTTCTTGTCACCTCAACCTAGAGGTGGGACCTCACTAGTATTTATAATGCTTAAGTGGGACTCTTGGATTCCTTCTATGCCTTGGTCTCTAGCATAGAGGTCATTCCCTTACCTATATATACCCTTTAATTCATCTTTCTAAGCCCCATCTAGAGTTGTTTGCAACAATCATATCCAACACCTCTATAGGGACTCTTTTGTTTAACTTAGCTCCAATCTTGCAAGTTTGCTTAATTCACCTTAGGGAATATTCATTGGCATCAAGGATCTCTACTCTACATATTTTTCTAATCTACCTTTATAGTAGTGGATCTAGTGTTTATTGGTTATACGGTCCATACATATATTGTTGTGTTCCTCAACCTAAATATTTACTCAAAGCAAGATAAACCCTTCAAATTCATAAATAAACACAAATACATCCACAAAAGACTTAACACAAAAATATGGAAAACACACTTAAGGTAGGGTAACACCATTAACTATTCCTTAGGGAAGGAATCACTCCAGAAGCTATTCTTGCTATGAGTGTTATATCCAACACACTTCACAAGATGCCCCCTTCCCTTGCGTCTACTTATTTATATTGTTTCTATCTAACCTCCTAGGTACTTTCAAAAAAATGAACATTCTATTAGGTGGAACTTTCTAGGTACTTCTTGGAGAATGAATGTTCTAGTAGGAAGAACGTTTTAGTAAGACTTATTGAAATAATTACTTTTCACACTACATGATCCTGATTTAATAGATATGTACTCAAAATTACCATCTTGGGTACCTCCCTAGGTACCCCATATTATCCTCCCTAAGTACATTAGTCATTACATTCCATCCCCTTTAAAATCATTTCCCAAGTAATTCTTGATGTGAGAAGGTGTAACCATAAACCAAGGTCCCATGGATGAGTCTTGACCATAATGTTGAAGTTAGGGAACCGTTGTTCCATGTACGATTGATATCCATGCTAAAGTAGTTGAAGAAACCCTGCCATCATCCTGGGTCCCAAGTATGACTGCTAACGACAATTATGAAGAAGTCAATTCCCCTCTTGCAAGGGCTAGTTGCAATGCCAAATTAATTCAAAGGATTCATCCATAACTATGGGTCCCATGTCGAGGTGCACAAGTTGGAACCCAATAGATGACACCTATTCTCAATTAATCGTTGAATGTTATGCTTCGAATTCCCTCCATGGTCATTTGGATAAGTATAACTATCCAAAGAAAACAAATCCTCCATAAAGTAGTAAAGGGTGGCTCTAAAAGGAACATAACTATAATTTATAAAAGAAGCATATTAGAAGTTGGGAGGCACTACCTGCCGTTGTATTTTCTTCGCAAGGTTCTCTTCATATGGTGGACAAGAGTCCTCAAAAATAAAATGGAAGTAGTTGTCTTCCCAAAAAATTACAATTGTCCATATACTAGTCCTCATAAGCATCTTAAATTCATACCATGCAGATCTTTCTTCAGTATACTCTTTGAAGATGAAATAATATGTGGCATCAATCATACGTTCCTCATTAAATTTATTGTCTTTCTTTATAGCTTCAATCAATCAATATATATATATATTATGGTTTATCTTCATTATAGCTTCAAACTCTCTCTCTCTCTCTCTTTCTCTCTCTCTCTCTCTCTCTCTCTCTCTCTCTCTCTCTCTCTATATATATATATATATATATATATATATATATATATATATATATATATATATATATATATATATATTATCACCCACTTTCCATTCTTCAATTTCATGAAGGTTTGAGGGAAAATATTTATAATAGTTGCAGTGCAGTCAAAACTAATTTAACATATATCATATAATGTGTTAGTTAAAATCCTAAGAATGATTTATCCAATGGTATTGATCTAGTTTGAATCTAGTCTATGTGTAAAAAGATGTGTCCTTTGTAAGACCCACGACTGTCATCGAAATCCCTAAAATAATAGATTTCAAACTATAGTATTTCATCTGTTCAAACTTCAATTTGAGCGATTTTGTTTTTTGAGATCGTGTATTTTTACAAGATAAAATAAAATATATAATTTTTTTTTCAAATTTTATGAAAAAATACACAAAGAATAATTGAAGTGTCATGACCATTTTTTTCCTTCCAAATTATGCAAAAAAGAAAATAAATCTTCCAAATTTTTGGCCCAAGAAAGAGTTCTTATACGAACTATTGTGTTCCATAATATATACAAATATAGAATATATAAATTATCTTGCAAATGATACAATAGATCTACACAATAGACCAAAAGAGAATAAGCACAAGAATATGGAAATTGAACCCTTGAGGTAGGGTAACACCATTAATTACCCCTTTAGGAAGGAATCACTCCACAAGTTATGCTTGGTACAATTATTACATCCAACACACTTCACAAGAAGTAGCCTTCCTTTAATTCTACTTCTTTAAATTATTTATATATAACAACTTCGGTACTTTCTATAGAAGGAACGTTTTAGTAGGAAAAACCTTCTAGGTTATTCCTAGATAAGGAATATTATAGTAAGTGGAACCTTCTAGGTTCTTCCTAGAGAAGGAATATTCTAGTAGGTGGAACCTTCTAGTAAGCGCTATTACAATTATTACTTTTCACTCTTAATGGGTGTTATTTAATAAATATGACCTCATTGCATATCATACTAAGCTTGGGTGCCTCCTTAGGTACTCATATTATCCTCGCTTGGTACATTACATATATCTTTGTATTAGAGATCAGAACTAATATTCTCTTGTAACAATTTGGAATTGAATGTGTAGGTTATTCTAGGACATGGGTTACTTTTGGAGGACTGACACAACTCTCCACATTTCTCATAGGAGATTCATAATATATATAGTGAATTTTGGTTGATTTGTGTTCCTTCTTCTCTTTGCATTTCTAGAATTAAGATTTCTAATTCATCACAAGAACTGTGGGCTAATTAACCCTAACTAGTTGATTCAATTTCCTTTGATAATTTGATGGTACAACCTTATAATAGAGAACGAAAAATTAAGTTTCTTAATCATATATACCCATATGTTAACATTAACAAGTACTTAATATCCTAATTAAAACTAGTGGACTTCTCACTTGTGTCTTTCCCTAGGGTTTCTCAGTTTGTCCTAAACCAACTAATGAATTCACTCTTCTCTTTCCCCTTATTAGTTGTGTGTGTGTGTGTGTCTGTGTTCTTGGATGGTTTTTCGTCCTCACCCTCATGATGGTTTTGGTATAATGAATCTATTGATTTACCTTATTTCCATTTATTGGTTGTCATTCACACAAATTGGGTTATTCAAGGCAACATGAGACCTTCAACAATTGGTTGGACCTTAAGGGATGTGTTTCGGTTCTTCATCTCTAACACAAAATTCCTCATACCCCAAGGAACCAATATCACAAAAAATACTCAACAATCATTAAGGCCTTGTACAATGCTCTCACCATTGATTCTATTCATGTCACTTTATTTTTAGTTTCCCTCTTAGTTGTTTAACAGGTTAAAAAAATATGGGATGTTCATCACAGTGGTATTCAACCATTTGTCACCTTGACATGATGACGAATTACACATTTTACATTTGTATAGATACTTCATATACCTATAAATCATAATGATATATTTATTACATCTTTCACAAGATCTTATCCCATGATGGAATGCTACTAACATCTAGGTAGGTTAGATTATTGTTGAATCTCCTCTCATTTAACAATCTTAAGATGGTTTTTGATCATGTAGTCCCCTATAAAACCTTCCTAATGGAAAATATTGCAAGGTGAATGAAGCCTCATTTTCTTGAAGACATTTTTGGAGACACCTTGGGGTTCTTAAGTTGTTGACATGTATCATTTCCTATCATGAGAAAGATATGGCTTGTTTTACTTTCACACATGATACTTGTTTCTTAGTTATTTAATGCCCCCATTCAACGTATCGTAATAACATCCTTTCTAGGAATGGACAAGCTCCTCAGGCCTCATCTATAATCTCAGTTACAGGTAAGTGAAAATTGTACTCTCTCTCCCCTAGCCTCATTAATGATTGTATAGTCCAATTTATATTATTATCTTTAATCTTGCTTAGGCTTTATTTTCATTCTCTAGCTGTTATTTTACTAAAATAGTAGTTAGAACTTACTAGTACCTAATCTCAAAAGTTAGCTATTGCATTGGTTAAACACAATTACTTATATGTATTCCTCATTATCTCACCATTTACATTTCATAGATTAATTAATATTTTCCATACATAGTATTTAACCTTGAATGTTCCCTATCTTGACATCCTTGCTTGTCATTCATATCTTGCTTTCCATTTCTTTTTTAATGTTTTGTTTTCTATTTGTTTGATAGAATAATAATCCATGGGGAACCTTTGTGGCTCCACCCTGCACTAATGCTTGGATAATCAATGTATTCCTTCACATGTACTACGAGATATATAGGCCCAATCGATGGAGGATTCCCTCACAACATTGAGGCACGAACTTATCCTACAAAAAATTATATATTACTCCTATGCACTTGCTTTCTTCCCTTATTCCTTGAAATTAAATACTATTCCCATCTCATGGATAACAACTTCTACAAGGATGGAAAAATGTAGCATATGAAATCCATAGATGGTTAGTCACATATTCCTACTAACCATGCATGTCTCGTTAGTCCCCTATGTTATGTCCATGATTAGTGGGATTAATAATGCTATGATACCTATTAACTACTATGTTAATGTGATGGACATGTTCCTACAATTCTCCTCACATCATTGTAGATGTGGGATCTCACTAAGCTTTCTAGCATTTATGTGGGGTCGTAAGACATATTTTATCCCCTAGTCACTATTTAATTCATTTTGCACCAAAGTATGGTAATTCCTAACTTATGAGTTCGATTGGACGTGCACATACCAACTGGGTCTTGACCCAAAAGTCTGCTTTGGGATCAACATGATGTTTCACAAATTTATCTTCCCAAATCAGAAGGCTACTCCTAGTAGTTCTCCATTATCCGAAACTTGTCAAAAAAATTAGGAGCCATTATCGCTATGACTCTTACTAGTTAAAGAGCATTACTCATTAGTTTCAAGTCTCTTGGTTATCAGTCGAAATCAATTTCAAGTTCTAGTCCGAATTTGGTCAAAAAATCAATTTTTCAAGCTAGATAGTAGGGTTAAATGGATCAATCAGAGTGTCATTTTATCTAGATTACTATTTCCCATAAAACAATTCATGGTATTCATTTAGGTCACAGTGCTGAAAAATGTCTTGTCAACACTCAATCAAGCACAATCTAACCTTATTTAGACTGATTTAGGACAACAATATTTTTGTTGGCTTGCCAATTTGACACCCTTTACTCTACACTAGGTTATGAATGTTGGGCTAAGTGTAAGGCTAAGTATTTACCATGTATCATCTAGGAATTTGTGATTGTAAAGTCACTATTCTTATATTATTGAAATCCAATTGGCGAGCTTTCATGAGAGGAGGGCTTGGGATAAAAAGATTTTAACAACAGGAAATGGAACTTTCAACTTAGTATGCTTTCGAAGAATGAAATGTCAAATTTTGTCTATCACTTTCACTAGAGAATATGCATGTTTTTCTATGAAAGTGTATTTCTCCTTTGTGTCAAAGAGGCTCCAAATCATGAAATAAATAGGCTACTCATAGCTTTCATCATTATTTTGTAGAAGAATATCTTAAATGCTTGTTCTATGGTGTTTGTATAGATTATAAATTTCTTTGTAAAATCAGGCTTTGAGAGAATAGGCGTAGAAGAGATGACCCTCTTAATTTCTATGAAATCCCTCTCAGTATAAATAGTCTAGGTAAATTCTTGGCCCTTCTTAACAAGACTGTGAATGGGATAAACTATTTTAGAAAAATATGGAATGAACCTCCACACAAAAATTATATTTCCCATAAAGGACTATACCCCCTTTTTGGAAGTAGGGGAAAGAAGATTATCAATAGAACATACCCTATTGAGGTATATTCTCATGCCATCTTGAGACATGATATGGTCAAATAATTTTCTTGAAGAGACACCAAAAGTGGACTTTACAGGATTAATGGAGATAACATTTTTCTTACATTGCAAGTAAACTTGCGTGGGGTGTTTGAAATGGTGATTTCGAAGTCTTGAGTGCACAATAAGGTCATCTAGGTAGACTTGGATAATGAATTTGATTAAGTCATGAAATTCTATGAGCATATCTTTTTGGAAGGTGGAACCTGCATTTATTAATATGAATGGCATGTGTTCATACTCAAAGGTGCCCCAACAATTGGTAAAAGTGGTTTTACATATGTCACTTCTCTTGAGGTGAATCTTATTATAACTAGAAAATCCATTGCGAAATGACATCTTCTAAGATCCATCCATTTGTGGCAAAATTAGATCCATGTTTGGAAGAGGGAAATTATCTTTCACACTAGCCTTATTAAGGGCCTTGAATTCTACGCATAGATGGATGTCCCCATTCTGTTTCAAACTTGGACTAGGTTCACAACCCATTCTGATTATTTTTGTTATAGCATGATTTTCCACACTTTATGCAACATGCCTTGATGGCCTACCATGTCCCTCTGTAGACTCATATGATCCCTCTTGCTTAGAGAAACCCCTAAAAAGCACATTTTTGTTGATGTACAAAGCTTACCTGCACTACAGCCTATGTATACACATGTTTCTCAACTACTACCCATGTACATAGGGTTTCATGCTCAAAATTAAAAATATTTCGGATTTTAACGACCATTTTGATCCTTGGCCTTCCATATGTGGGAAAACGATCTCATTCAACCCTCCACCTCCTTTGAGGGTTATATATTGAACCATTGTGGAGCATTTGGGGGAGGGGAAATTAGAGAGTGAGGAAACTCTGGAGATATTTTGCCCTATTTCCATTTCCGTGAGTCTACATCCCTTTGTCCTTTTTGTTTGAACTCTTTTATTTTCATCTCCCAAGCTCTCCCATATCTTGTGAAGTAGGAATCCAATTACTCCTTTAACTTGTGAGATTTCCTTTGCATGGAGGATTGAAGTGGTGGAGGCCTAGGTGGAGGAACTTAGTTTCTCAATTCCGACGAGTTGCCTACATAAAGTTGTCGCTATGTACTTATGTTCATTTCATTAATAGAAATACTCTGTTCTCATCTAACACATGTTGCAAATTTTTATGTTATTTTCCTTGGTATATTTTTTAAATATATTAATGGATTATGCTAGTTTATATGCTATCAATTTATATCTATATTCCATATGCTCGTATATATTTTTTGTTGAGGACATGTTGTAGGTAAGGAGCATTAGATTGCAAGATCAACGATTGTCTTCCAGTCGAAGTAAGAGTTTTCTCTTTTGTTGTTGGCATTTTACATTTATATAGCATATTTAAGAATTGAGTTGATTTCTTGGGTCACTCTGTTTGTTGCGGTCTACCCCAAGCTATAGGAATTTTGATCCGTAACAGAATTGGCGACCATAATGGGGAGCCTCTGTTTGGGGTCTTTTTGGGTGATTTTTCCTTCTTATTGCTCTTTGTTTTTCTGAGTTTCTGTGTCGCTGGTAGCTTGACAGTAAATACATTGATTTTATCTTGAGGAATTTGGCTTCATTCTTAATTTTTTTGAGTATTTTTCTCCACCCACGTGGGCTAGTTGAGCCTTTTCTGCATACCCATGTGACCAGCGTGTATCTTTCTAATGTACATATGATGTTGTTTGTCAAACAATCGCATACATCATACTTTTAAGTCCATATCTTGAGTTAGATATTTGCTGGGTGAATTCTAAGTGTTGTTGAGTCTTCTTGGGACAATGTGTTATCTATTGGGTGCCCTTATAGTGGTTGGAAGCTCTCATTGATATATTTTGGCTTGTTTGAGTCATGCTTCTTGGTGTCTTGCTTGGTTAGTCTTATGATACTTGCTGCATAATATGAGGATTTCATGGTTCAAGATTGCATTTTCATCCATATATTTTGAAAATACAAAAATACTTGCATTTTTCATTTGAATTGAGCACTTGAATTTTTATTTGGATTTGCATTGGTCTTGGCATGATTAGGAAAGATTGCATTTGCATTATAAATTGAAAGAGATCGTAGTTGCATTTTCATTTAGTGGCATACAAGTTTCATTTGAAAAAGAAGTCTCGTGCTTTGCATTTTTTTATGTATGCTTCTTTATTTTTGCTTAGTCATAACATCATTAGTTACACGACCATATCCCCTTCAGTAAGAATATCCAAGTAAATTAACGCTTAACTTAAAAAATTTTAAAAATATTTTTGTTTTAAAGGGTGCAAAAACAAGTATAAGTTTTATAGTCTTGGAATAGGATTGTGTGAGTAAACTTCTCCAAGAATATGAAACTAAACATTAGGTGTCTTTCTAGGGAGTGGTAAAACCCATGGTATAGTTGCTATTCTCAAGAAGCTTTCCTTACACACAAGTCAAGCATGAGGTAACGTGAAAGTTGGGCCCTACAATAACTTCCTAGCATTGGAGATATATCCAAGTTTTATTTGTATTTGGGGGTTCTTGAAGAACCTAAGTGCTTCTTGAGCTTCGGGCATAGCTACCCTACCCATATGGTGGATCTGACCTGCGACTGTTCACCTAAGAATTGGTTATATGTGGTGACCATAGTTTCCTATCCTATGTACTATAGAGGGTACTTGCAGGGGTTATTATGTGAGTGTTCTGGGTCAGATAGGGGTCAGAAAGCACATAGAATTGCGCTTTGAATTATCAGGTCCCTTATAACTGATTTTTTTACCTCCGACTGTAGTATCAGAGTCTCAAGCCCTTCCTAGGAGAGGCACACCGTCTATAGTGTCGAGAGACCCTTTAGCCACTCTCTTTGTTTGTGTGCATCTTGGATTAAGTTTTCTAGGAGTGTGATCATTTTTGGTTAGTTGGACTTAGGTGTTGATATTGGTTTTTACGACTCTTCGGAGTCATTGTGGATTGAGTTCTATATATCCACAGTTCTCGTCATTTAGTGTTTTTACCAGCTAGTGATCCTTTACAACCTCTCCACAAGAGGCGTCAAGAGATTATTGGTGGCCCTTATTTATCACACAACAAGCTTCAAAGGAATCTTACTATGAGTTCTGCATTCGATACCTCATGGATCCCTTCGACCTATAGGGAGTGGATTAGTCCATGGGACTCCTTTTTCTTCTATCTCATGGGTCCTCGGGACTCCCGTGTTCACTAGTTATCATGCTGCTAGTCAATCCCATCCCATTAGAATGAATCCTTTTGAGAACTCTCAGCCATCATATCATGTATCCGCTTTCTACTTAGGATTATCGGGCAGTGATGCTTCACCGATTCCTAAAACCACTAATCCGTTCACATTTGGTATGCCCAATACTTCGTCCTGTATCCCATCTTCCATACCGGTTTCCAGTGGTACCTCTGGTGTTGGTTTTGGGGGCACCTCAGCCCCCTTCACAGCATATCAATTCGGGAGTGGTCATATCCCTCCTTCTTCTCCATTTGTTGGGGGATGGCCTCCCCCTTCAACAACCCCTAATACAATTTTCAATCCTTTTGTGGGTGGAAGTGGGAACATAGGCGGTCGTTCTACTTTATATATCCCATCTGTTTGCTTGTCATCTACTTCACTAGTACCTACAAATGCATTTCTTATGGCGCATCCTCCTCCTGGCTCATCTATCCTCTTGGGTGGGAATGTATCATTTAATGTAGGTCACCCTTCAGCTGGAGTTCGCCCATCGGGGGGATATATTCCTCCCCCTTCATCAGGGGGCAATGTGTACAATACTATGGGAAATTTTGTAAATATTGTTTTTCCTTCCCAAGGAGTTCCTTCCATGGAAATACTAGTTCATCCTTATATGAATCAATTTGGAGGGGGATACTATCCTACTAGTCAGGTTCATGGTATTTACCATAATACACCATGGCCCATGGTCTCAAATCCTATGCCTACGTGCATGTATCCATAGAGTCAGTCTTTCCTAGGAGCATGGCCTCAAGCTTCGCAACCAAGGCTCTCATTCCTAGCTACTTTGAACTTACCAGACTTATATAGACTTATGAACGATCTAGTGTGTCATGATCCGCCGTGGCATTTGGTCCCCACTAAGCTTCCGTCGTACATTCCTAAGTTTGAGGGAAAGAAGGGTAAGTATCTGGGTGATCATGTTACTACCTTTCACTTGTGGTGCTCATCGAATTCTTTAAATCACCGTTCCATTCATTTGAGACTATTTAAATGCACCGTTACAAGGCATGCCGTGAAATGGTATGTCGAGCTACCCGGGAGCATGTATTAGACTTTTAATGATTTGGCCTTAGTTTTTCTTAACCAATTTTAGTTGTTGGTCCATTATGATGCAGACACGAAAATCTTATCGATGTTCTATCAAGACAAAGCCACCCATAATTATGATCATGTTTAGGAGTGGCATCGATGAAAGAGGATGATTAAAGCTAATATTTTACCAGAGTTTCTGCTGGAATGGTTCCTTAAGTCACTTTTACCTTATATTGCAAAGGATGTTTCAACATCCAGAGTCGTTATTGAGGAACATGTTATATTTTAACCTCAACAGTTAGACTTGATATACGCTTAGTCTGGGTTTCTTTATGAGATTATACCTGACGCACCATGATCAAGCCATGAATCGAAACCAACTCCGGGGCCTCATGTCGATGGCATTATAGGTTCCGCAAGTGCCAAGGCTATAGACCAGGTGACAAACCAGATGCAAAATTTTTCTATTAACCATTTTGTAGTAGGACAAGCTACAGATTCATCCTCTCCCACACAATCGTCAGATGTACACTCTGTGCATTCGACGAACCCAAAGGGTAACCAAAAACCTGGAGGGACTAATAAAAATGGGAAGAACAACTGTAAGGGTGGTAATAACAATAACAAGAAAGGAAATTCCAATAATGAGAAGAATGAAAATAATGCTGGTGGGGACAAGAAGCAGAAGCGGAAGGTGAAATTTCCTTGTAAGATTTTCTCACAGGATCACCTCACTCACTTGTGCCCTAAGATGGATGAATCCTCAAAGCTCATATCACAGATACCAACTGTGTTAACGAATGCACTTCCTCATAACAAAAATATGACTTCGGGCGCTTCTACTACTAGGAATGAGTATGTTGGAATTTCAAACCCTTTGTCCCATGACGGTGATCACATATGTGTTAATATGGTACAATCATAGGTTAATGTCGTTACTCACTCTTGTGATTATAATCCTCCGCAACCCTCCATGGGGAAAGAGACTCCTCATCCAAATATCCTCTTTCATATTGATAATCCTGATCCTATACCATGTGTTTCAAAAGGATTCCTTAAATGCTTGGCTCACAATCCTAATTCTCATGCTTCCCATAACTATTCCATCATCGAGGATCTAGGCCAAATGTGGTGTGCTATGTCATCCCTTGAAATACTCTATATGTGTCCTTCATATAGGAATTCCTTGTATCTACCTTTGGAGCTCTTGATTCTAGTGGCCCTAGTGTCATCAAGTTTGATACCGCTGACATGGAGCCTCACTTACCTTACCATGTGGATTTTGAAGTCCATGTGGAGTGTCTTGATATGACCATTAAACATACCATCATTGATGAAGGTACTTCTATGTCGGTGATGTCATTGTATTTTTGGAAGGCCCTTGACTCTCTTCCTTTATCTAAGTCTATGCCCATGTTGAGTGCGTTTGATGGGATTTCATTTAGACTGCATTGAATCATTCCCCCTCTCTAGGTCCAATTAGGGGGGTAATTCTATGCCGGATGAGGTAGAGGTGGTTGATGCACTCCTTGACTACAATATTTTGTTGGGTCGAAATTGGATCTACTCTATGAAAGCGGTTGTGTCATCCATATTTTGAGTGATTTTCTTTCGGCCTCCTAAAGTTAAGATCGTAACTGTTGACCAGTTGTCGTTTACTAGTTCCAATTCCACTGCATCTTTGGGATCTACAGTCCCCAAGATTGAAAATTTTGAGCAAGAAACTAAGAATGTTGGTGTTGGGATGTATTCCTCTCTCATGGGAACCTTTAACTTTTCGGCACCGATCGCATTTATAGATTCCATTTTCGATGGTGCTCCATCGTCATTGATTTTGGTTTCATTTTGTATTTCATATTTTAATGATCCATGGACTCTCCCTTCCACAACTGCATCGTACAAAGGGAATTCACACACCAGAATGAATATGCCACTTTTTGCAGCTAAGGTTGCTTAACAATCTATACAACAAGTCACTACAGACTCGATCTTTCCTCTTTGTGGATGGAGGAGGAAGATCCTACTCTACCGCTAGCTTGGGAAGTCAACTCATATTGTTCGCATGATTTCCTTGATGACACTTTACGTTTGGATGAAGCCATTATCATGGCCATGAATGGTCCCAACAGGCCTTGGGAATATATTCATAATAGATCTTACTTCCTCCTAGAGCTTGAAAGGATTGAGCAAGAAACGTTTCAGTCGACTCTAAGTAAGAAATTTGGTCACCCCATGGTCCCTTTGGATACGCATGGTATATATGTTGAATGGAACATGGAAAATATTTCTCCCACCATTCCGATTGACATTTCTTGAACTCTCGGGAAAGTGGAGAATGTATATATCGGTGCAGATTGCTCCCCTGAAGAATTTTAGGCAATTGATTTATTTAAAGAATTATGGGATGTTTTTTCCTGGTCTTATTAAGAGATTCCAGGTGCAGACCCGATTATTGTCGAACATGAAATTAAAACTTATCCTAATGCTAGACCGGTTCGATAACGACTGCAGGCGGTGAATCCCAGGAAGGTACCTGCTATTAAAGTAGAGGTAGATAAACTCCTTAAAGATGGCTTCATCTATGCAATTCCTTTAACAGAATGGGTATCCAACCCCATTCCTATAGATAAGAAGCAAGGAACCATCTGAGTGTGCATAGACTCTAGATATCTGAATAAATCCTATCCAAAAGATAACTTTCTCACTCCTTTCATTGATCAGATCTTGGATGAGTGCGCGGGAAGTGAGATTTTCTCGTTTATGGATGGTTTTTCAAGATATAATCAGATCCAAATAAAACTTGAGGATCAACATAAGACTACATTTATTTTTCCTTGTGGTACTTTCACATACCGAAAAATTCCCTTCGTCTTTAAAAACGTCATAGTTACCTTCCAGCAGGATATGAACTTTCTATTTCATAATCTTAAACATATTGTGGAGGCTTATCTTGATGATCTTGTTGCTCACTCTCACAAGAGAGTGGATCATCCAGACCACCTCCGTCTTGCATTCGAAAAAGGTCAATGCTATAAGATTCAGTTAAACCCTCATAAGTGCATATTTTGTGTGAGAACATGTCACCTTTTGGGATTCATTTTTTCAAAGGAAGGGATTATATTTGACCCTTTAAAGGTTGAGGCAATACTTTGGTTTTCTCCCTGGCACACGATTACTCAGCTTCAAAGTCTAAAGGAAAAAGCTAATTTTCTACATCACTTTATAGTGAACTTTTCCATCCTTACTAAGGGTTTCATGTGCCTCTTGAAGAAGGATGTTTCGTTTATATGGGATGAGCGATCCCTAGAATCCTTCGATACTCTTATGAAATCCCTAGTATTGGCACCTCTACTACGTCCTCCCAACTACAGTAGAGACTTTTTTCTTTATATCATCAAATCCCAAGACACAGTTGGCATGGTCCTGGTTCAGGAGGATGACAAGCTCCAGGATCACGTTATCTATTATCTCAGTCAAAATCTAGTAGATTTTGAACTCAGGTATACTCACATGGAAAAATTGGCAATTGCAAGTGCTCATGTAGTTCAATGGTTACGTCACTACATTTTAATTTGGAAGACCATGGTTATGGCCTATATCAATCCATTTCAATTCGACTAGACACATCATATGATTGGGGGAAATATAATAAATGGATTGTGATTTTACAAGAATTTGACCTTGATTTTGTCTCGGTGAAATCCAAGAACTCTTCGGTCTTTGCAGAGTTAATGTCTGATTTCCCTAGGATTTATGAGGACATTGATCATGATGACTCATTCGTGGATGAGTATATCTTCCTCCTCCCATATTCTTACCCCTGATATGGAGACATCATCTTATATCTCCAGACCCAAAATTTCCCTCCACATCTTTTGAGGGAGGAACGACATCATATTCATCATCAGGATAAGAACTATCTTATCATCGATGAAACTTTGTATCACTAAGGGGTGGATTCCATTTTGCGTCGTTATTTAACTTGTTGAAATTTGGTTGTCATTGATGTCAACTAATGTCAAGGAGGATGTCAACTAATTCAGTTTGAGTCATTGATGTCAAAGTGGATACAACATTCCTATGTCGGCTTAAAGAAGCATATGGAAGCCACTTTGAAGAAGTATATGTGCAAGATGGTGCAGGACATGGATTCCAGTGTGAAGAAGTATATCTAGAAGTTGCATTCAATATGAAGATGTGTGTTAAGGATACATCATGCATGATCAGTATGAAGAAGTATATAAGGAAGGTACATCATGCAAATCTAGTTCAAAGAATCACATAAGCAATGTATCCTACTACATGTGGTACCAATGAAGAAGTCAAGTCCACCAAGTCATGCTCACTCAAGGTAACAACACAAGAATTGGATGGGCAAAGCTACATGTGCACAAGCAGCCAAGAAGTTGGTTAAGTAAAGACACAAGTGTGCAAGCATGTTGAAAGAAGACTCGGGAATGCACAAGAATTGCTTGGTCAAGGATTGGGAGTGCGCAAATAGTAAGTAATTGGGCAGTCCTGAAAGTGTGCAAGTATTACCAATCAGAAGATGCTTTCAATTAGTAAAAGGAGCACAAGTTCCAAGAAGGGTGGAGAAGTTGAAGTTTGGTTATGTGCAAATCCGACAAGAAGATGATACATCAGGTACGCAATACCCACAAGGGATGATACTACAAGGGTCAAAGTCCCACCAAGGAGAAGTTAGTTTATGCACAGATTCCGCAAATCATTGGCATACAAGTGCGTAATACCCACAAGGGATGGTACGGAAAGGTTCAAAGACTAATCAAGTTGAAGAGAAAGGATGCACGCGTACCTCAAAGCAATGGTACATCAAGAGCACAAGAAGTACAGAATTAAGGTGTAAGTCCCACTAAATCGTGGACCATGAATGCGCAATACCCACAAAGGATGACACATCATCAGCGCATATGATGACATGTGGAAAAAACACACTGTCGTGAAGTATGGAAGAAGAGATGCCACCACCAACTTGTGGACATACAATCCATGCATGACATGTATAAATAGAGATGCAAGTTGGAGATTTGAAGTAAGCTCGATGGCGAGATTGTAGAGCTTCAATTGGAAAATACAGATTTATATTCGGGGGCATCAAGGGACCAAGGATAGAAAAACATGATCTAGCAAGGAGACGAGTGTGCACAAACATGGGAATGATACAACTGATGGTGCACATAATGATGTTGTAGATCTGTGACGATTGTGCAAGAACCAAAAGGAAGAAACACAGAAGTATGCACAATTGTGTGAAGATTCAATGAAATAATTGTAGATAGTACGTAGACAGTCACATATGTTGTAAGTAAGGAAGAAGCATAGAATGATGCACAGATGTTTAGCTAATGCAAGAAGATTGAAGTGAAGTGTGCGAAGTTGAGAAGTCTATCTAATGCACAATGACAGAGAAGTAGTAGGATCCAGTAAGCACGTCATGATGAGGACTATCCGAGACAAGTGCATTAAACTAAAAGGACGGATCATTTGATGCACGACATGTCGTTGATTGTCTAAAAGACTTTGGAACTTATATAGAACAAACCCATTAGTTAGTGCGCAGTTCCATCTATTACTGATGCTTTATCTCAGAGCAACAAACTATCAATTGAAATCATGGTATCAGTTGGTGAGTGCAGTTGCGCAGTAGCAGATCGATAGAGCATATCTTGGCACAGACTGCAGAATCAACAAGCACACAATACAGGAAGTATGACATCAGAAAAAGTGTACAATTAAAGGAATGAGAAGTCAAGTGATGTATGAAACACAGTGATGGTGATATGTCTGCATACGAAATAGCGCACAACATAAATAATATTATAATATCATAAGTGTGCGTGGGTTAGAATTTTAGTAAGTCATAATTACATCTTGAATATCTGGGAAATAGGATGGGGCAAGGAGAAAGGGGGTTGTATCCTCCTTCTAGTTAGTGCTGGAGAAACACAACGAGTTGAAGATTACTTCAGGCAGTACCTATAAAACCAGGGCTTCGATGCCTCCTTCTAGTTGGTGCTGGTAAATACAGGAAGTTGGTGCTTCCGTGAATGTATTCTTTTCATTAAAAAAGAGCATTCTATGGTTTTCTCCCAATTGGGTTTCCACATCAAAATTCTTGTGTTCTTTGTTCTGTGTTCTTTGTCTTGGTGCATATATGGATGAATGATTTTGTTTATATTGGATGAATAACTAATCATCAAGATTAAGTTAAGACTAATCTGTTAAATAAAGTAAAAAATGTTGATAATTGCGCTAATATTGATTCACCCCCCTCTTAGTGTTAAATTGATTCCAACAATTGGTATCAGAGCAGGTGTCTTCATTAATAGAAAAAAATATGGAAGATATATCATTAGGCCTATATGGACAAGTAGGATGGTATTTCCACCAACATAGAACCAAGGTTTGATGGCACCAATTATACCTGATGGAAGGTCAGAATGGAATTTTACTTCCAATAATTGGGAGTAGATGTTTAGCAATCTACTGCTGATGGTTACAATATCCCAACAGGCGTATTAGTTAATCCAACACAAAGTAGAATCCATGAAAGCAATGCAAAGGGTAGAAATGTGTTTCTATTTGGTTTGGCAAATAACAAATTCGTCAAGGTTATGCACCGTGCTACAACCAAGGAAGTTTGGGACAAGATCAGAGATGTCTATGATGGCGATGAAAGGATAAAGAAAGAAAAGCTGCAACACTACTCTGGATTATTTGAATCTATGAGAATGAAAGATGCAGAGAATGTTACCTCTTATTTCCTAAGAGTATATGAGATAGTTAATTCTATCAAAAGTCTTGGGGTTACCTTGGAAGAAGAATTTGTGGTACATAAAATATTGAGAACCTTACCCTCAAGGTTTGATGAGAAGTTGTTTGTGTTAGAAGACATATCTAATATTGAAGACCCAACAAAGGACTAGATTCAAGAGATTTTGACTGCATATGGTATGATAACTGAAAAAGAGAATACCTTCAGAGAGAAAGCCACTTTTAAATCCCTGGAAAGGATAAGCATGATCATGACAAATCATGCTATGATGAATCAAATGATGAGGAATCAAACTTTGTCGAAAAGATGAAAAGAGGACGAGGTAAGTACAAGAAAAAGTTCCCCTTCAAATGTTTCATATGTGGAGGAGTAGGTCATTATGCCTCTAAGTGTCCTTAAAAAGAAAACGTAGATAGTGACAACGATGAGGAATCCAGTTCATATGATCGAACGATTGTGCGGTCTCAAAACTGACCTGAAAATAAAAGGAGGGTTCCAAAACAAAGTAAGAGTCTATACACTGAGGAAGGAAGCAATGCATCTGAAGGAAGCGACTGTGATGAAGAACCAAAATTAGTATTGTTCATGGTTCATGTGGAAAATGAAAGTAGAGATGAAAAGAAGAAGATCAGTTCAAAGAATACTCCAGTCGCACAAAGAAAACCGGGATATCTAGACAAATACTTCTTTAGTGGATCATTCAAAACACCTCCAAAGACAATTACATATCCAAAATCAGTTGCTGAGGTCAAGATTGATAGTCAATCTATAGAATATCAAGATACTACAGGCATTGACTGGGAAGGTGAATTGATTAGTTCCCCGGATGACTTAAAGAAGGCAAGGAAGAAGAATAAATTCTTGCAGGAACAATTTTCAAACTACGTAGAACCATACAATCCATTTCAAGAATATCTTGACACATAAATCCATGAGAAGGTAACAAACTATGAGATTCAACTAATTTGCGCACAAGACAAGGTTCAATTGCTCAAGGAAGAGAAAGTTGCTTTGAAAGTTTCTTCAGAATAATTAGTACAAAAAATCAAGATGTTGACCAATCATCTTGAGGAGAAGTACAAAGAGATATTTCATCTAGAAGGGAAAATTGATTGAAATGAAGGGAAAGAAACAAGTTCAAGATCCCACAGTGATTTGCGCAAATTAAGAAAACAACAAGGTTATCATTGATGATGAAGTAAAATAAAAGTTCAAAAACAACTCATCAATATTGAATAGCATTCTGGAAAATTAGAGATCATCAGAAGATAGAAAATGTATTGGTTATGAAAATGCATCAAAGAAGGACCTATGCAACAAAGAACAGTGTCTCAATCATGTTAAGTCCTTGAGGTATGATGGTTCCTTCAACTCTGTTCGATATAATAACCAAATAAAGGATCAATAGGGTGAAGCGTGCAAGATGCAATAATTTTGGTCATGTTGCAAAATGTTGTCAAACTATGAGATGCTATGCATGTGATGGTTTTGGACATAAGTCCATTTAGTGTCAAAAAATAATGAACTATCCAGATGAATATTTATTGGGAAAAGGAAATCAGATTCAAAAGGAATGCAATGAAAAACCTCTGGTACAAAATCAAAATAGAAGTGCGCACAACAAGACTTGGGTAAGGAAATATCCTTAGAAGTATGTTGAAGATACAAACTATCCAGGTGCATCTAATGCAACAAGCAATTACTGCCTCTCCGGATAATCCCAGAAGGATTAAGTGAGACCCTTGAGTTCAACATGATGTATCTTAAGGAATTCAATGGATATGTTAGTTAGGTGTGTTGTTAGAACATGTTCGTCGCAATATTCAATATGGTTGCATGAGGTTATATGTTAAGTTGGAAATTTCATAGAAAACTACAAGATACATGCATGCATTAAGTTACTAATGAGTTATCTTGCAAGTGATTCAATACAAAACAAAGTATTTGTTTGAATTTAGTAATGAAGATGCAAAAAGGAAATTGTTGCATGGAGAAACAAACATTGTTGAAAGACAGACATGAGACTACACAAAATGGAACTTTTCATTATATTCAAATTTAGTATGTTTTCAAAATGCATGAGTCGGTACTGCATGCGAAGGCCAAAAATGGCGTATACAAGAAGACGAATGAAGGTGAAAAAATTGAAACATGGTAAAGCATTCTATAGCCGTAGCTCGAGGTCAATTGCTGAATCTGGCTAGTGCGCAAGATGAAGCTCCAAATCCATTGGCACCAGTGATGTACAGTCTCAAGAAGGATGCACAGGAAGAAGCTCCAGAGTGGAAGACAATGATGGTTCATTTTGTTGAGTTCGAAGCAAGGACAATTCATTCAAAATTTGTTGTTTCTGGCGCTCCATATTATCGACTCAACGGGTTAGGAGGATCAGTTGCTTGCAATTTTTATAATAATTCACCTTCAAATGAGCATATTGATGCTGAAAATCCCTTTCCTCCATCTAGTGTTTCCATGTACCTATGTAAACTCCCAAGCATGTGAACTCAGATTGCTGAGTCCGAACGACAAGGTGCACATTCTCAAGGGAAATTCTCATTCTATGATAGAAGGAGACCATTATATTTTTGGAATATTCTAACCATCTCATCTTGGTTTTGCATGCATTCCATACAGTGGTAGGTGATTCTCCTAGCACCTAATCCTTAAATTCCCCCCCTAGAGCTTAAATTTGGTCAGCATTATCCCTCTTATCCACTCAGAACACCTTGATTACATCAATGAAGTCCATAGGTTACCTCATGCATGATTTTAGGAGTCAATACAGTCAGTGCCATGACTTGGGGCCTCTTGTCCCCTTGATTGCTCAGTTAACTAACTGTTAGACCTAGTTTCACTACTATTGAGTGTAGGAGTGCCCTTTTTTACCATTGTGTAGCTAGGGTTTTCACCCTAGCTTGTGCAAATGGGAACCTACTAAGGAGAATGGACTCCTTAGTAGCAGTTCAATAAACAGTAAATGAAAGTAATAAAACAATACAAATTCTAAACTAGCATGAGCATTAATAAACATAACAAAGAGATGAAATAGAAATGGTGAAGATCTTTCTTTTTTTTGTATTAAAATTTTACCTCAAGTGTGGAGGTTGGTGAAGTTCTTGCAATGGTCCAAGAGGGTTGCTCCAAACTCCAACTTTGCTCCTTCTCTTTCTCCAAAGGGTGGAAATGGGACAAAAGGGGTACTCAATGGTGAAAGTAGCTCAAGGGTGAGCTAGGGTTTCGAGAGTGATTTTGGCAGAGTAAGCGTGTATTTGATTGTGGATATGAAATGAAGGGTCTCCATCACCTATTTATAGGTTTTTGGTGGTGGAGTGCTGGCCCATGGTTTTGGGAACCATATGGTTTAGGTCAGCTATATAGAGTTTTTTCCTCCTTTTTCCTCTTTTTCCTCCCTTTTTTTATATTTTTTATTCCCTTTTTAGAGGGTTTTTGCTATTTTGGAAGAATTTTGGATAATTTTTGGGGGAAAAGGGGTTTTTTAGCCTTTAGGAGGATTTTTAATGGGATTTTAGGGTTATGAAGGTAAATATGGTAGGAAATATGGACAAACGAGTCATGTAATGAGGTAGATAAGGTAGTGAGCACTTTTTGGGTGTTAACAGATTGCCCCCTAATGTGTGAGGGCAGGAGCTCATCGTATGGCTGATAGACATCATAAGTCTTGTATGGTTTTCTTGGGGTGTGGAGAAGAGAAGAAACAAACTGGAGCCCAGAACAACGGTCCCGAACAAACTACAAAAACTAAAATTACATAACCTCAATAATGGATGAGGAATAATCTGATCATATGGACGAGGCGGGCATTCCCATGCTTGTATCAATATATAGAACAATAATAACAATGGGGTCCAAAATATGGGG
Source organism: Larix kaempferi (assembly GCA_027924585.1). NCBI lineage: Eukaryota > Viridiplantae > Streptophyta > Pinopsida > Pinales > Pinaceae > Larix > Larix kaempferi. The sequence goes on from BSBM01000514.1 coordinate 5,856,730, forward strand.
ACCTGACATATACATGGCCTCAAATAATGAATGAGGAAGAATCTCAATATATGGATGAGGCGGGCATACCCATGCTCGTATCAAGATACATAAAAAATAACTGGGAGGCCCGAAAAGGGGGACCTGTAGGATACATAGAGAACCACTGTGTACATCATAAGGGTCCAGAGGGGACACAAATCTGGGACATACTGCTAGGATGACCATGTATAAGCTAAAGAACTGATACACTGGAATAACAATAGTGCTGCTGAGTGGGGTGCCAGAGGAACTGATGAGCTGCTGGATCATAGGAACAGGGAGTCATATCCTCAATGGTACACTGAACTGGAACTGAACTGGGTACTCAAGGAAGCATATAACTCGATGGATTCCGAATACAATCGCCAACGCAACCCGGACACCCACGGGAACATATAACTGGGCGTTCCAAAGTGACTCACCAATGTGCTAGAGTTGGGGGAGATCTGGGGTCTTCGACCAATAATGGAAGGGATATAAACCCTGCGTGATTCTCATCGATGCAATCAAGGTGTTGAAGTAGAGCATGTGAGAAACAACCACTCGGAGAGGCAATGATGACTCCTCTCAAAATGGTCCGTAGGCACTCACCACAGATGGTGATGGGTCCAAGGCACAGGGACCTCTGGGTCTATCCTCTGGAATAGAGGGGCTATCATCGACAGAGGAAGACCTGCAACTAGCAAGGCAATGATGTTTCCTTGATAGGAGCACGAGGTGGAGAACCAAAGTGTGAGAGTACTGATGGTAGGACTGACATACGGTGGGGGATAACTGGGTAAGTAGAGTGGGTGGACTCAAACTTCCTTTGTTCAGAGTATGATGGCGGGGACGATCAGGCAGCATATGAAACAGACTAAGGGGAAAGGGATCATAGCTGTAATGGATCGAGGATAGTGACTGGGATGAGGGATACTCAAGCTGGTGTAAAATGGTAGGAGACTGCATAATACTTTGAACAAAGGCGACCTGATTGGGGTTGCTGCTGAGATGAGTGATCATAGTGCCAAGAGGCACGGGGGACTTCTTCATGGGTTAAGGAACTAGAAGAAGTGGGTGAAAAATGATACTGTTGTTTGGATTTATACGAGCCCAGGACAGTTCATGTTCGTGATTGCTTTCAATTTTAAGGAGTCTGAAAGCGATAAGAAGACTTTGAAATGATGGAATGGTACCGTCGTGTGGATTTGTATGAGCCCAGGACGGTGCATGCTCGTGGTTGCTTTCAATTTTAGAGAATCTGAAAGTGATAAGAAGACTCCAGGGGGTTGCTTTTTCGTGTGTTAGTCTCCAAGGCCCGAAGAAGCGGAAAAGGATGCAATGAAGAACTCTTATAGCCAGTGTGACTAGAGTATTCATTTTTCGTAATTAGTCTACCAGGTCCGGAAAAGGGTTAAACTTATACCAGATAGATGCCATTTCAGGTACTTTAACGAGCATGAAAGGAAGCAAGATTACTCGGCGATCTTTTCATTGTTTTAGGAGTCAGAAAAGAGCTTAACAGAAACTCCCTAAGTGCCTTTTTCGTAAAGGATTTGTCCGGCCCGAAAAAGGGATAAAATTATACTGAACAAAAGGAATGGCCAGGCAAGAAGGAAGTGCTCAATCAAGGAACATTTATGATGACCAAGAACGAGGGTAGGGGGGAACACTGGTGGGCCTCCTTACGGGACAATGAATGGTGGAAAAATAATGAAATAATTGCAGTATGACAGGAGTGAAAGGCTCAGGTAAAAATGTGGAACAATCCGATGGCGGCCAATGTGGTGCGCAAACCGAGGTAGCAAGGTGTTGGGACACAATGTTGAAACTGTACCAGGTGAGAGCGAGAAATGATCTCAAGCATCATCACGAGCTTGGAAAAATGAATCCGGCGATATAAAAAGTGTCAAAAACGGATAATGGCCGATGTGGCACGCAAACGAGGCGACGGGGGGCATTTTGGAAAAAATACCCAAAAAATCTGGGAGTGAGAGTGAGAAATGATCTCAAGCATCATCACGAACTCGAAAAAATGAATCCGATGATATAAAAGATAGCAAAAACGGAGAGCAGTCGAAGTGGCACGCAAACCGAGGCGACGAGTGGTGTCTAAAAAATGCTCAAAAAGTGATGTGGAAAAAATAAGAAAACAAGTGGACCATCATGATGGTCTTGTCATGCTGATGCCAGTGGTGGAAACGGTTCAAAAAATGGGCTCCGTATGAGTTCAGAATGGCCAAAACAAGCAAAAGTCAACGGACTATAAATAGTGAGTGGGTCCAACATGACAAGTGTCATTTGTACTTGTTGACTTTGACTAGTGATCAGATTTGACCAAAGCGGAGTTAGTGTTTCTGGACGATCCGACCAGCCGATTTCAGATCCGGGAGTTACAGGTATTCCATCAAAATCATACCTGCATTTTCTTTGGGTGCGGGGGAGGGGGGGGGTAGTGGGTCCCAGGGGAGTATTTGTACGGTCCACGTGGGGTGGACCGCGGGTTTATGGGATGGAACTGCGGTCGGAGACCGCGGGTTCCAGGGTAGATCACGCGGCTGGGGACTGTGAGGTTCGGGTTGTAATACGCGGTTCAAAACTGTGAGTTTGGCTCCTACAGGTGTGGTTCAGGACCGTGACTGTAGCCCTTACAGTCGCAGTCGAAAACCGCAACAAGGGGCCCTAAAGCCGCGATTGGGAGCGAGCTGTTAGGGCTTCCCCGGGGGAGGGGGGAGTAGGTTTATTTCTTTGACATGAGTCTGATGAGTTTGCCTTGTGTGAATGACAGGATCTTGCTCGTGCTTTGGTGAGAGAGGGAGGTCCCCGAAGAGATAGTGGATGTCATCTGGGAGGATCGACAAGTGTGGTCGGTGTTGGGATTGTGCGGACTGCTGAATTTAGCGCAGGTACCTATGATGCGGTCATCAGCGTTACTGCTGAACATATTAGTGAGCTTTTGGGAGCCTGACATTCAGGCATTCAGGGTGCAGGGGGAGAGGGTGGATCTCACCCTTGCGAATGTATAATTCCTGATGGGGTTGCCATGTCTGGGTAGAGTGGTAGATACGCAACCACGAGTATCCGCGGATGTAGATATGGAGGATATGCTACAGAGGTACTGTGTTCCAGAGGCGAGGGTGCAGAGGAATGCACTCCGGGTGGTGGACCTGCAGGATCCATCGGTATAGGCCATTGCGGCATGCGTGGTTCGTGTGTTGGGGTCCTAATCACCTGAGAAGGTGTCCGAGGGCCAAATGCTGCTAGTGGAGCACGTACTAGATGGTGTCTACTATGCGTGGGGCCAGATATTCCTCGCCTGTGTGCAGCGGCAGCTGACATCGGTGAAGGAATCTAGAAAGGGATTCTGTTACGGATCCTTTCTATGTGCTTTCTTCATGGAGCGGGTACCGACACTGTGGCCGTGGGTGCCAGTCAGGGCAGGAGGACTGAGGGAGCCGCGCATGGTGCGGTGGGGGGAGATGATGCGCCGCCGGGGTGGCGGTGAGGTTGGTAGATACTTCACACAGGAGCTATACCTGCAGTGGCTACAGATGCTGCTGACACTGGATGACTTTCCATACAGAGATATGGACTACACCGGGGATCCAGAGGCACCATGGGTGCTAGGACAGGCATGGGGACCAGATGGTACGTATTGATTTTACTTGCATATTATGGATGTCGAGTTTTATGTATGATATTTTTTTTTATATATACTATTACTAACTGATGGGTGATTTACAAATGTTGGCCCGAGACCACCGCCCGGACATGTAGCGCGCAAGGGGCATGTGGCGGTACCAGCCTTACCAGGCCAAGGGGAGGTGCGTCAGTGGGACACAGAGGGGACTCTGGAGTCCGTACGGATGGTGTTGGATCGGTTGCTGGTGGGAGTGACTAATGACGGGTGGCGGGACGTGGATCCGAAGGTGATCCAGGACTGTCTGAGGGCGCCACGGGAGTTTCGGTCGATCGCGATCTGGGTGGCCATCTTAGCGGACAGGGGATGGGCACATGAGCCCTCAGGAGATGAGGAGCTACCAGAGGAGGAGTGAGGGGAGGACTCGGAGGTGGCTGATGCAGGGTATGACTCTCATTAGGGAGTACAGGGGACTCCCCCCCGATTTTGTAGCTACGGCATGTATTCTATGAGGCGTAGGGATGTATAGATATTTTTTGTATAGCTGAGTACGGGGGTACTCAAAACATGTGTAGCATATTGACATTCATTTTTTGATATATATATATGCACATGGATGCACCTTTTTGTGATGATGATTTAGTGTACGCACGTGGATGTGCTTATGGTTTGTTATATGTTTGTACTGCACGTGGATGCAAGTAGTATAGGATGTTGGGCACATGGATGCCCCTTGTGTATTTTATGTGATGTATTGCACATGGATGCAACTTTATGTATGTAGGATCAGGCACGTGGATGCCCCTGTATATGAATGTGTTTTTATTTTTATTGCACATGGATGAAAATGTTTATGTGATGAGAGGCACGTGGATGCCCCTTGCAATCTTTTTGGGTTTTTATATATTTTTGATGAGATCTTATGGGATGATGATGCATGATAGGTGTTTTACATGGTGTGATTGATGTGCCAATCTAGGATGTTGTTAGCCATTTTATCTGCGACACTATTTTGAGCTCGTGGGACATGGGTGAATGTTATGGATTCAAATTGTCGGCTGGATTGTTTTGTGCGCAGGAATTTTCTAAAGAGGCAGGGATCACGCACCTGGTAGCAGTTGTTGAGCTGGGAGACAAGTAGCTGGGAGTCAAGGAACACATGAAGGTGACATATGCCCATCTGGAGGGCAGCAGTCAGGAGACTGGTCACAGCATCATACTCCGCCTGGTTATTGGTAGCAGTTCCTATACATATTCCGTCAAGGTGAATCATTTCATGTGAAGGAGAATATAAGACCCATGCTGCAGAAGCTAGGTTGGGAGACCAACAACTTGCTCCATCGGCGAATCCAATGTAATAAGGTGGAAGATGGTCCATCTTTGATCATGCAAAAATGATGAATGTAAGATTGTGGTAAAAAAGGTGAAAAACAAAAAGAGAGCAAACTGTAAAATATGGACCAATGGGGCCTTGGGTTGATTTAGGGATAAAAACGTTTAAGATACAACCCATTATGGGGGTTGCGCAAAGGGTGACCTTCTGAGTCAATTAAAATGTATGCCCCATTGCCGAGGCAGGTCTGCACAATGTAAGGGCCTTGCCACATGGACTCAAACTTTCCTTTGCCAGTTTTGTCGTGGTCTTGGTCATAGGCGAGGATGAGGTCCCCTTCATGGAAAGTGAGAGGGTGTACATGTTTGTCGTAACCAACTTTGGAGCGGTTCTTCGTGGCTTCAATAGTCTAGAAAGTGGCACGACGGTCTTCATCAGCTTGTTCTAGTGATAGCAGATGTTACTCGAGTGGGGAGGTGTCTGGGAGAAGCTCGACAGCGATGTGTAAGGCAGGTATCTGACACTTGATGGGGAGGACAAACTCTACACCGTGAACTAAATGAAACGGGGTAAACCCAGTGGCGGTCTTGGTGGATATGCGGTAAGCCCATAAGGCAGAGAACAACATGTGGTTCCAATTGGACTTATGCCGATCAACAATGCGTTGGAGGATGGTTTTTAGAATTTTGTTAATGGCCTCTACTTGACCGTTCCCTTGGGGGTAGTAACCAGAGGAATACTGATGTTCGAACTTGAGGAGGGTGGATAACTCGCGCCAAACGGAATCTTCGAAGTGTGAACCATGGTCTGAGACCAACTGTTTGGGAACCCCGAATCGAGTGATAACATGGTTAAAAAAGAAACGGGCAGCGGTGTCAATGGTACAATTGAAAGTGGGCATGGCTTCAGCCCATTTGGTGAAGTAATCAACGGCGACAATGATGTATTTATGGCCGTTGGCAGATGGGGGTTTACATTCCATGAATTCAATGGCCCACTTACAAAAGGGACCAATGGTGATGATTGGGTGTAATGGAGCAGGTGGTGTCCGGGCCTTGGGGGCAAAAAGTTGGCAATTATGGCAATGTTTGACCGTAGTGATGCAGTCAGTAAAGAGTGTAGGCCAAAAGTATCCGGCGCGGATGACCTTTTGGGTGGTGGCCATCCCAGAGAAATGGCCGCCGCAGGCACTGCTATGACAGTCATTGAGGACGTGTTCATCTTCTTCGTGTGTAAGGCAACGACGGAGGATCGTATCAACCCTTCGCCGGTAAAGGACATCGCCTAAGAGGAGATATCGAGAGGCCTGGTGATGGATACAACGACGTCCATCACGACGAACGTTGGGTCTAAACTTTTGTGTGTGGAGGTATAACAAAATATCACCGTACCATGGGTCATCAGACGAGATGGTGAACAAGTGATTGTCAGGTAACTCGTCGAAGATTTGTGGGGACGGCAGAAGGGAGGAGAGATCGGTGATGAGCTGGGAAAGCACGAGGGCTTTAGTGCTCTTAGGGGTTCGGAAAGTGAGGTCATATTTCTGGAGGATAATGACCCATTTAGCAACATGACCTTGCAGGAGCCGCCGGTTTAGGAGATAGACCAGAGGGTTGGAGTCGGCGACAATTGTGGTATGACTGAGCAAAATGTAGTGTCGCAATTTTTGGAGGGAAAAGACCACAGCTAGGGCTAGTCTCTCCTCGTATGGGTAACGAAGTGGTGGTCCAGACAAGGTCTGGTTGACGTAATAGATGACATGCTCCTGGTGAGCGTCGTCTTCTTGAACAAGAACTCCGGACATGACATAATCGGATGTTGAGACGTAAAGGATGAAGTCCTGAGAGAAATCTGGAGGGGAGATCAAAGGGGCTTGTGTGAGAGCTTTCTTGAGGGCTTCGAATGCAGCTTCTGCTTGCTCATCCCAAACAAAGGGTATGTGGGTACAAATTAGGCATAATAAACCATGAACTTTGGTGGCATAATCAGGAACGAAGCGACAAAGGAAATTGGATCACCCCTGCAGACTCTGGAGTTTTCGAAGCGTGCGAGGAGAGGGAAGGTCTAAGATGGCTTGGAATTTCAGGGGATCAACAGTAATTCCTTTCTGGGAAACAATGAAACCCAACAACCAGCCTGCTGAAACGCAAAAGACACACTTGTGTGGGTTCAAGCGGATTTGATATTTGCGACAACGCAGGAAAACTTGCCGGAGGTCGTTAAAGTGGTCTAATCGTTTTCGGGAACGAGTTGTAAGGTCATCAAGATAGACTAGCAGGATATGGACCAAGTCATGAAAAAAATAGGTCATTGCCCGCTGGAAGGTGGCACCACCATTTTTAAGGCCAAAAGGCATGACGCAGTAGGCAAAGGTGCCCCATGGGGTGGTAAAGGCAGTCTTGTATTGATCCTCCTTACGGATCTGAAGCTAGTTGTAGCCGGAAAAACCATCCATGAAAGATAGGACTTCATGCCCCGCACACGCATCGATGAGTTGGTCAATAAATGGCGTGGGGAAGTTGTCTTTGGGACAAGCACAGTTTAAATCGCGGAAGTCAGTACATACTCTACTGGTGCCTTGTGTTTTGTTAACAGGAGTGGGGTTTGAAACCCAGGTGGTATAAGCAATAGGATAAATGAATCCTGCTTTGCGAAGTTTCTCAACTTCTGCCTTAACAGTGGGGAGTTTTGAAGGATGAATGGGGCGCTATTTTTGGCGAATGGGGGGTACATTAGGCCATGTGTCAATGTGGTGTTCTATAATGGCAGGGTCAAGACCAGGCATTTCGATATAGGACCAGGCAAAGACATCACAGAATTCTTGGAAAAGTTTTTTGTATTCTCCAATCTCATGCTCACTGCAGGAGGCTCCTAAGGTAATGATTTGAAGAGCACCAGGTGGGTTAGAGATATCGATGTGGATGACGGGTGAGATGTTGGCCATGTTACCTTCCTCAAAGGCGTCAGGAGCAGGAATAGGATCCTTAAACTAGTCAACTTTAGTGGGAATGAAATCTTTGGACTCAACCGCGAGTTGGGTAGCTGTGGTAGAGGAGTATTCTTCTGGGAGGAAACAGGAACGATGGTGCATGTCATACCAGGGATAATCCGGGGTAGTGAGAGCCTCTAGAATCTCCTCATCATTGCGGAAAGTTTGAGTTGTCAAATCGGTTGATGAGGGATGGTAGTCGAAGAGATCATATAAATGGTATTAATCTCTCCGGATGGGGATGATACTGGGGGCTGGATCTCCTCAATTGTGGGGGGTGCCGTCTCAAGGTCCAAATTATTCATCTCGTAGAGAGCTGCTCTGTAATCTGGGAGATCAGGATAGTGATGTGAGTAGTTTCCGTAAATACCGCATATGGCACAAGGGTGGTTGGTACGTAGTGATTTATCATGAGGCTTAGGGGTTGGATCTAGTTCAACAACCAGGATGTTGGGGTTGTCGTCAAGCATTTGCATGTCTTCCTATAATGCAGGTAATTGTGGACATTGATGAGTCGGATGGCCTAACTCATCACACAACGAGCATTTGGGGGGAGCACAAAACATGGAAGGGGGTTTAACTACCTTGGGAGGGGGTACAACAGTGTATGGTTGTGGGCCTCTGCCCTCAATGGGCTTGATAAGAGGAGGGGGATTTGTAGATGACGAAGGGGTAGTGACATCGAGACGTGGTTGAGTAGTACTGACAATGGGTTGCACCGGTTGGAGGACGACATTTGGTGTCGGCGGGGGAACGGGAGGCAAAATATACCACACGGGTAATCCTAAGGTTAACCCAGAGAGGCTGAGAGTAGCCATAACCGGGGCGCTTACTACTCCCGAAGGAGGGAATAGGAAGGGGATTGTGTGGGTGGGTGTAACACCAATGTCACTAGGTACCAATGGTGGTTTAGGTAACAAGGGCGGTTGATTGTTGGGTGTTTGTGTATTGTGGGAAAGAGTACAAAGGTCAGAGACTTCGGTCGCGGGTGACTGGGGTGGAATGGATTGGAATGTGGAATTCATCGGCGTGTCTGAGTAAAGTCCGGGTCCCATGGAGGAAACAAACTAAGTAGTTGCACCACAAGCAGGTTGTTCAACCATGGGGAGAATGTTTTCAGGTGCAGCGGGGGCATTGGGATCGTAATAGGTGAGTTGGTCGACCTTGACAATGCGTCTGTCATGGGGGAACATCATGGTACAAAAAACGGATGAGACAACCGCCCACATGGAATACATGTAGCTGCGGCCAAGTAAGAAGTTATAATCAAGTTAGGCATTTATGACCTCTATGTCAATGAGCACGGTTTTTTCAGCCAACTGGATGGGGACATTGGCTAAGAGACCTTGGGGTTGAGCCAAACGGCCTTCATAGGCTCACAACGCAGTGGTGGACTGCTGGAGAGTAGGGGATCCCAACCTCTGCCAAACGAATGTGGACATAACGCATGTAGAGGAACCTCCATCGATAATGCACCGATGGATGACAAGATTCCGAACGGAAACAGAAACTTGGAATGCTAAAGTGGAAGGTAGGCGTGGTTCGGACTGGTCCAAATCGAAGGCCATCAATTGTGAATCATTTGGGTCAATAGCACCAATGGCGGAGAGAAAAGTCTTGCGGTGTGAAGGACAGTTTTTTAAGACTTCTAACGTGGACATGGCTGCGGGAGATTGGGCTAAGTCATCTACAATGTTGTAATTTGACGCAGCGGGAGCATTGGGGTTATTGTTGATACGACGAAGTGGGAAACGAGGTGCTTTGGAGGCGCCATCGAGTGGAGCCGGAGGTATACGTAATGTCTGATCAGTGGGATGAGCGTTAGTGTTTTTGTTGGCGGGAGGGGCTTCAGGGGTGGAGCCATATTGGTTCCGATGGGTTTGGAGGTTCACATCAGTGGAGGACATCATCAACAAGTGGTGAGTACCTAATTCAAACATGGGTTGATCAGGAGCAGCATAAGTGATATGTTTTTGTGGTGGCGCGTTGCCTTAAGGGGGAGCCAACGATTGAGTGTTCACTACGCCTTGGGTTGGTAAGGGGTTTTGCAGCACCAAAGGTTGCTACTGAGGGGGTGGGGGGTTGGGTGGCTCTTGAGGAGCTGCATGCCCTTGGCGATGGGCATCATCAGCCCAGAGTTGTCGAGCTCGCTCCAAATGTGGGCAAGCATGTGTGTAGTGGCCATAGACCCCGCAAATAGAACAAGGATGGTTTGTTCGTAAATTAGGATTTTTGGCCTGCTTGGGTGGCCGATCAGGGTTTTGGTTGGCAGGTGCCGCATTATTGTTGTCTTGGGGATTGGGAGGTTGACCACCTTGGTCTGGAGGAGGGTTGTTCCCACGGTTACGGCCTGTGCCATGGTTTTGTTGGCCCTGTTGGCGGTGGTTGTTTTGGTTCTGCTACGGATTCTGTTAGGCATAAACTTGCCCTTCGGTAGCAGGTGGGTTCTGGGGTTGTGCAGGTGTGGGAGCAGGCTGCGGTGGATAATAAGTAGGTGGAGGCTGCGTAGGTGCTGAACCTTGTGGGGGTTGTTGATATGTCTGCGGAACAGGTTGTGGGTTTGTCGCAGGGGCTGCTTGTGGCGGGTAATAAGCAGGTTGGGCTTGAGAGGTCACAGGAGCTAGTGCATCCTGTGGATGGTAATATGGCTGAGGTGCGACCGGGGGAGAATAAGCGGGGGATGCATGTCCAAAACACTGAGGTGGACATGAGGGTTCGTGAGAATGGTGGTGATGTGTCATAGGAGCATACAAATTGGTTGCTCCGGATTGAGATGTATCCCGCGAAAGGTCGGGGCCAGGGCTAGAACGTGCTATGGAAAAGGGTTGGGGATGCGAGGAAACACGGCCAATGATGCCGTTTGTGGCATGGGATGCCCCTAGCGCATCGTGCTGGGAGGAATAGCCACGAGGGGCGTCAGGTATAATGGTATAGAGATAACCCGACTGGGCGTATATGAGGTCAAATTGTTGGGCTTTGAGGATGGCCTCTTCTTCAGACTGGGGTCGTTCGGATGCCACATCCTTGGCAATGACAGGAAGGAGGGATTTTAGACACCAATCTAAGAAGATACGATCGTCTAACTTAATTTTGCAGAGGCTGCGGCGTCGACGCCACTCATGAATGTGGTCAGTGATGTGGGTAGCCGTGTTCTATCAGCAAGACAGTAGGATCTCAACTCCCGCGTCATAGCAGACAGGCAACTGAAAGAACTGCAGGAAAGTCGAGGCAAGGGAAGTAAAGGTGGCATGGGTCCCATGGGGCTGTTCGATGTACCACTTAGTTGCAGAGCCAGTGAGGGTACGTTGTAACAGACGGAGGCGGACAGAGTCGTCCACTATGGAGTTGGAGGAACACCATAGATGGAAGGACATAATGTGGTTCTGGGGGTCCTCACCTGCCTTGCCTTCAAACTTAGGGATGTCAGAGGGGAGCTTGGTGGGCATCTGAGGCCACACAGGCTCGTGTCTGATGGGATTGTCAGTTAGTCTAGCTAGGTCAGGAAGGTTGAGGCTAGCCATGAATGGCAAACTAGTAGAAGGATGTGACATACTAGTGGGTTGGACCATGTTGGGGCCAATACCCCAAGTGTAGGGGCAGGGTTTGGGAGGTTGCCCCTAAGTGTAGGGACGAATGTGGTATGGGATGGTCTTGCACCGCCAAGGGTAGTGTGAGTCACTGATGGAGTGGGAGCAGGTATTTCAGCTACTGGAATGGGTGCAGTGATCGGAATGGTAGATGTGGGCCCCATCGAGGGCATACCTAAAGCAGGTGTGGTAGCTAGTGTTGTGGTGGATGCTCCACCAATGGTCCCTACAAAGAAAGGGGTGGAAGTCACGCCATCCATGGGGCTGGTTGGTGCAGTGTAAATGAGGTTCTCGGACTCTGCCTCAGAATCAAAGGTAAAATAGGGGGCGTCTAGATCGAGTGATGGAGTTCTATGCCGTTGATGAGTGGAGTCAAGTGACAAAGATCGAGATCTATGATGAGTGGTATCAAGTGATGAAGATCTATGTCTATGACGGGTGGTTTCAAGTGAACCGTGCTGCGGGGGCTCGCCCTGAAGGCGCTGAGAATGTCTCGAGGAATCAATGGTGACAAATGGTGTCAAATATCTAGGGGTTGTGTTGAGTGAAAAATAGCTCAAAAAAACCCTAATGCAACCGAGTGTGCAGAAGGAGAGCTCAAAAAATATGGCACTCAGGCCAACAACCAACTCAAAACACTTATTGTAACAGTTGTGCTACAATAAGTGGAGTATCAACATAAATGGTCAGAATACCAACAAGCAACAGGTTTTCTAAAAAATAAAAATAGTGGACTCACTAAACCAAAAGGAGGTAAGGGAGCATGCAAACACCTAACTAAATAATATTCTGACTCAACTAGACATATCCTCTGCAAGGTATGAAATCCAAGTCAGAGAATATGGATAGCAGAGCCAAGTGGCTAAAGATATCCCCCTACCGGGAGGGACACCGGGTAGTCAATCCTAGAAGAAAGGCAACGAAGATACCCCGTTCATGACACGTCCAGAAAAGGTGAATTTGTCGTTTGGTTCTATCACCGCAGTATCCCCATACAGGGATACCCTGAGAACTGCGAAAGGTAGCCTTCGGTTACTGAATGGATTATGGTATTCCACTCAGGCCTCCGGAACCAGTCTCGCGACTTCAACCCTCCTAGGGGATAGGCCCTCTGATAAACTGGTTGTGACCGTGCCAAAAAATACTAGGGGATTTTGGTTCCCTAATGGAAAACAGCTATGTCTCAAGTGTAAGCGACCGAGGGGTGTTATTTGGATGCCTATCCCCCCGATCCTACCTAACTACAAAAATTCTTATGTGTTCCCCAAGTGGGGTTAGAATGTTGGTTGTGTTAAGCAGTTTTTTAAGGCTCACTTGAATTAGGTGACAGAGTGTGTGCATGTGAGATGATGATGAACCCATGTAAAAGTGCCACTAGGGTGGGCAACTTTCTAACCAAAAAATAACAAGACAGAATGTAAACTTTGAAATGCAAAATTTTCTCTTTTTCAAGTAAAATGCTGAAATTTTTTTAAAAAACGATTCTGTAAATGGAACATAAATAAAACTGCAGAAAAGGCTATAGGGAAGTATGGTTGTAGGTAGGACAGATGGTTGTGCAGGTGCAGAAAATAATGCAGCAAAGTGCTAGGTTCAAAACAGGAAAAAAGTGCAAAGGACAGACCGTGGGTCTGTGGCAATTCTGGGTGGTCAGACCGCGGGAAACAGCTCAACAGTCGCGGACAGGTTGCGGGGTTTTGGCCAAAAGATGTAGTCAGACCGCGAGAAAAAGGTCGAAAGCCGCAGACAAGTTGCAGGAAAAAGGCTAAAAGACACAGGCAGGACGTGGGAAAAAGGCCGAAAGACGCAATCGAGTTGCAGAAAAATGGCTGCAAGCCGCAGTCGGGACGCGGGGAAAAGGCCGACAGATGCAGTCGGGTTGTAGGAAAATGGTTGAAAGCCACAGTCGGGACGCAGGAAAAAGGCCGACAGGCGCAGGCGGGTTGTAGGAAAATGGTTGAAAGCCGCAGGCAGGACGTGGGAAAAAGGCCAACAGGCGCAGGCGGGTTGCAGGAAAATGGATGAAAGCCACAGTCGGGATGCGTGAAAAGGGTTAACAGCGGCAGTCGGATCGCCCCGAACAAGCTAATAGCCACGGTCGGATCGTAGGTAACAGACTGAAAATGGCCGGCAGGTCGCCGGAAACAGTCTGAGAGCCGTGTTCGGATTGCAGGTAAAGGCCTGAAAGATGCAGTTAGAACGCAACTGCAGGGGGTAAAAGATGCGGTTGACAGTAGCTGAAAGGGACAGCCAAACAGAAAAATATTGCAGAAAATTAAAAACGTTTGAAACTTTAAAAACTATAACCAGAAATTCAAAGGAACACAAGGAGATTCGCCAAAACTGTAGCTAAGGTTTTCACCCTAGCTTGTGCAAATGGGCACCTACTAAGGAGAATGGACTCCTTAGTAGCAGTTCAATAAACAGTAAATGAAAGTAATAAAACAATACAAATTCTAAACTAGCATGAGCATTAATAAACATAACAAAGACATGAAATAGAAATGGTGAAGATCTTTTTTTTTTTTGTATTAAAATTTTACCTCAAGTGTAGAGGTTGGTGAAGTTCTTGCAATGGTCCAAGAGGGTTGCTCCAAAGTCCAACTTTGCTCCTTCTCTTTCTCCAAAGGGTGGAAATGGGCCAAAAGGGGCACTCAATGGTGAAAGTATCTCAAGGGTGAGCTATGGTTTTAAGAGTGATTTTGGCAGAGTAAGGGTGTATTTGATTGTGGATATGAAATGAGGGGTCTCCATCACCTATTTATAGGTTTTTGGTGGTGGAATGCTAGCCCGTGGTTTTGGCAACCATATGGTTTAGGTAAGCTCTATAGGGTTTTTTCCTCCTTTTTCCTCCCTTTTTTTTATATTTTTTATTCCCTTTTTAGAGGGTTTTTGCTATTTTGGAGGAATTTTGGATAATTTTGGGGGGAAAAGGGGTTTTTTAGCCTTTTGGAGGCTTTTTAGGCCTTGAGGAGGCTTTTTAATGGGATTTTAGGGTTCTGAAGGTAAATATGGTAGGAAATATGGACAAATGGGTCATGTAATGAGGTAGATGAGGTAGTGAGCACTTTTTGGGTGTTAACACATTGTCAGTCAGTTATGCGCCTCCTTGGAGTCTCCTTCCCTAATTTATAGTCCCAATGACCCATTCATACGCTATTCCACCTTAGTTGACTAGCCATTAATCATCAGTGGCCTCTATACCTTATCGAGAGATGGTTCTAATGCTAAATAATCCTACCACTTGAGGTGAATTCAAATCCTATCAGAAGCTATCAAATTCATTCTATTGTAACATCTTTTGATTACCAGCTTATTGCTGAATAATGTATCAACAATAATTTTTCATGTGTGTTTTAGTTTTATGAGTGATTTGATCAGTGTTTCTTCCTAATTCTTCTCAGTTAAAACATTGTGAAATTAGTGAGGTTTCTTCAAGATTAGTGATCCATCTTGTATAATTTCACATGGTATCAGAGCTCGCGAGAGCTTAGGATGAGAAGCTACTTTCATTAGTGCACCAAGTGTTAAGAACCCATATAATTTGCCTATTGTCTTAAGCAAATCTTAGTAGATCCAGTAACAATCCTCCAAAATATTTTTCCAATTGTTTTTGCAGGTTATTCCATCATTAGAAGTGCATCAATCACCAACAATGGGTCTATCTTCAATTCCCAAGCTCACTCCCTTCAATTTATTTGAATGGAATGATCAAATGGAGATCTTCATGCATATCAGAGATCTCTACAGGGTGATCAAGGGTGTTGAAGTTGAACCAAATGGCGCATCAAATAACTCAAAGTACCTGAACAATATTGATGAAGCGGATGATTTGCTATGTCTTAGCATTTCCAAGGATCTAATATTTCATATATACGATCTGAAAACTACCAAGGATGTTTGGAAAAATCTCAAATCCTTATTTGGGAAGAAAGATGATTTGAGAGGGCATCAATTGGAGAATGAGTTGATGTCTCTGAGCCCCTATAGTTTTGAATCCATCACATACTTCTTCACTAAATTCAAGAACTTGGTCATGCAGCTGAAGATGTGCAATATTGAGAAGAAGGATGGGTGGCTTATTTTTCTATTCTATCAAAACTGGGACCAAACTATTTCGTATACGTATCCACCTTCCAAACAACAAAATTATCCATCCCAAATTGGAAGATTCCCACTCTAGATGCATTCATCCTGTCTCTCACAAAGGAGCAAGACAAATTGGTGCAAATGGGAGTCATAAAACCGTCAATGGATCAAGCTCTTGTTGTTGGAGAAGGAAAGAATGTGAATGGTCATGGAAAGAAGAAAGGAAAGGAGAAGAAATATTATGAGCAAAAGTAGAAGGAGTCTCCCAAACAGTTAGAGGGAACTTCAAATTCTAAGAGAGGAAAAGAAAATCAAAATGCGCTTACTGTCACAAGGGTTGCACCCTAAAAGTGCATGCATGAAGAATACCATTGACATGATAGCTCATATCCTTGAGAAAAATAGTATCCCTCTTCCAGAAGGAGCAAAGAAAAAGGAGGGTGGTTCTGAAGACAAGGAGAAATGCCATGCATTGATGGCTAGTAATTCTGAATCCTCTCCCTTCATCATAGATTCAGCTACCTCAAGGAACATAGATTCTACAAGATAAAATTTCTCTAATCTCTCACCATACAGTGGCCCTCCTATTCTCATGGGTGATGACTCAGAGATCCCATCAAAAGGCATTGGAAGGATCAATCTAGACAATGAGTACTTCAGCAATGTGTTGTATGTTCCTGATCTTGCAGCAAATATCCTCTCTGTATACCAAATGAACCATACTGGTTCGGTAAAGAGAGTGATTTTCACTCAAGAATATGTGGAAATTTCTAAAGTTTCCACTAGCAAAGTGGTAGCAGTTGGTGTTTCAGATCATGAGTCAAGGATGTACAAGTTTTCACACTTTCTTCCTTACTCTTCTCCTAATGCTCTTCTGTCACATGCTAATGAGGTTAGTAGACTTTGGCATGAGATGTCTGGACACCTAAACTACATATATCTTCAATATTTAATTAAAGAAAATATGGTTGAAGGACTTCCAAGAATCAAATTTTCCAAATGCACCTGCAAGGGATGCATTGTTGGGAAGCATGCAGAGCGCAAGTTTGAGAAGGGCAAGGAAAGAAGAGCTAACTAACATCTTGATTTGGTCCATTCAGATGTGATAGGACCTCTTCCTACACCTTCCTATGGCAACTAAAAATATTTCCTAACATTCATTGATGATTTTTCAAGTTTCTGTTGGGTGTTCTTTCTAAAGTTAAAATTTGAAGTGTTTCATTCTTTCAAAGTTTTCAAAGCTTCGGTGGAGAACTTCAGTGGGAGGAATATAGAGGTATTAAGGGATGATAATGGAATGGAATATGTCAATAAGGACCTGCAGCATCTATGTGAATAATATGGAATTCATATGCAGCATTCTACGCCTTACACACCCCAGCAGAATGGTGTGGCAGAGCGTAATAATAGAGCATTGAAGGAGATGGATACCTGTATGTTGAAGGCTAAGTATTTAACTCATAAAACATGGGTTGAAGCCATTAATTGTGCTACATATTTTTAGAATAGAGTGCCTCACAAATCCTTGGAATGAAGGACTCCATTCAAGGCTTGGATGGGACATAAGCCTGATGTGTCTCATATCAGGGTATTTGGCTCAAGAGCATGGGCTAGAATACCTCTAGAGAAAAGAAAGTCCTTGTAAACCAAAAGAAAGGAGTCCATTATGGTTGGTTATGTATAATATTCCAAGGGATACAATATATTTTATCCCTCATATAAAAATAATTTCATTGAGAGGAGTGCTCAGTTCGAAGAAGATCCCATGCAAGAGGATGACCAAGAAGAAGGGGAATGCTCAAATCTCCCACTTGAAGAGGATGTAAGTGACGTTTCATTTTCTGATATTTCTGATTTTGATATTGAATATGAAGATGATGACATGCATGAAGATCATGGCCCTCCTACAAGTCCCAACTGGGCTGAGAAAACCATACAAGCAGCTGGTGAACTTGCAGGAGATCCACAAGAACCTAGGAAGACTAGATCACAATTTCACAATGCATTTTCTTCTTGTGATTCAAATATTCACGGGAGTTGTTTTTTTATGGTTGGATCCAATACAAATCCATATGACGAATCATCACATGAACCAATATGGAAATATTCCATGCAATAAGAGTTGAAGTCTCTTCATGACAATGAAACTTGAGAGTTGGTTCCTCTTCCTCCCAAGAGGAAGTTGGTGCAATGCAAGTGGGTGTATACGCCCAAAATGGATGCTGATGGTTCTGATGTGAATTATAAGGCAATATTGGTAGCTAAGGGCTTCTCTTAATTCCATGGAGTGGACTACACAGAAACATTTTCACATGTGGAAAAGATGGGCTCAATTAGGCTAGTTTTGTCCATTGCAACATCCAAGTGATGGGAGGTTCATCATATGTTTGTGAAGAGTAATTTTATTCATGGTGATATTCATGAGGAGATATATATGTAGTATCCTAAATTTTTCATTCAATGTCATTCACGTATTTGCAGGTTTAAGAATTCCCTCTATGGTCTCAAGCAATCTCCTAGAACTTGGTATGCCAACATGGACAACTTTCTTCTATCACAAGGTTTTGAAAGATGCAAATATGATCCAAATGTCTATATGAAAAATTTTAGTGACTCTATTTTGATCATTGTATTGTATGTTTATGGCATCTTGATCACTGGTAGTTGCATTGAAGACATAGGCTCAGGTAAAGCTGCATTACATAGTGCATTTTCCATGTCTGATCTAGGATTGTTGAAACAATTTCTTGGTTTGGGGATTGATCAATCTAGTGAAGGGATCAAAATTTCACAATAAAAATATGCTTCAGATATGCTGCAAAATTTCAGAATGGATGAATGTCAAGCTGCTACGTTTCCCTTCCTTTCAGGGGTAAAAATTCATGGCTGGGGTTCCTCACCATTGGTTGACAGTTCGCGGTATAGACAGGCAGTTGGGAGCTTGTTGTATCTCACACACTCTTGATCAGATTTGGATTATGCAGTAGGTTTTGTTTATAGATACATGCAAGGGCCTCATGATATCCTGGAAGGATACCAAAAGGATCTTGCATTATGTGCAAGGTACCAAGCAGTTTGGGATTCATTATGCAGCTGGTTCAACACTTGAATTAGTTGGTTTTACTGATTTGGATTGAGTTGGAGATAGCACTGGTCGGAATTGCACTTCTAGTTATGTCTTTATGCTTGCACATGGTACCATTTTTTGGTCTAGAAAGAAGCAACACACTATTTCCTTATCATCAACTGAGGCCAAGTACAAAGGATCAGTGAATGCAACTACACAATGTGTGCGGTTGCAAGGTATTCTTGGGGAGTTTGGATTTGCATTTGATTCACCCACAGTCATTTTGTGTGATAATCAAAGTGCAATAAAGATCTCCATTGATCCAGTACATAGACAGAGGACCAAGCACATAGATATACACATGCACTACATCAGGAGCTTTGTGCATGACCATATTAGTGCCTTGCAGTATTACCCATCTTCTGAGCAAACTGTTGATATCTTCACCAAGAGCTTTACAGAGAAGACATTCACCTACCTTAGATCACTCCTTGGGGTTGGTGATTCATGGTGAAGAATGATATAATTTTCATATTTTGTTTCATGTCCATTTTTTAGGTGAGGTTTTTTTCCCATGTGTTTTTCCTCCTTACCTTGCTTACATGGACTAATAAAAATTGTAAGAGGTGACTTGAGCCTTAGTTGCCAAGGCCTCATTTTTTTTTGGCTACATAAGTCTAGCTTAAGGGGGGTTTTTAGAACATTATTACACCTAATACCATAGTCTCATGATGTTTACTTAATGACTGTTGGTTCAATCAAGTTTAATGATGATTATCCAAGGTTGTTAGGCTATTAATGACCAATTCTACTACCTTGGTGCCTATTTTGGGTCAAATTTTGATTAAGGAACCCTCATTTATGGACACAAACCTCATTTATTGCCACTAATTACCTAAGGTGATCCCTTATCCCTTGTTTTATGGATATGGGTTTGACTTGAGGCGCCCATGCATTGAATGTGGTTATTTTTCCTCCTCCTTGGCAGTTTTGGTCTATCTTAGGCCACCTACACTCCACCAAATTATCCACCACTCATGTGATACCATAATTAATGTCCTCCCATGCCATCCCAACGTTCATATTAGAAATTCTTGATAGTTTGAGGTGATTTGGGAGACTATTGGTCAACCTACGGGGGATTGAGGTCCAATGTAATCTAGCCACTTTTAGCTCATTCTAATGCCTCCAAAGGATGACGATTTTTCCCAAATGTATTATAATGGTGTTCACAACTCATTTATGGGTTGGAAAGTAATAGAATTGCCATCTATTTACATCATTTTTTGTGTATATTGTGCCTCTTTTACACAATTTTCATGTATACTTAGCCAAATTCTTGATTTGTGAGGACTTCTTTAGCTAGTAGATCCTGTTGTGCTTATAATTTCACATTATATTAATATATAATATATATTTCATTAAAATATTAATTATATATATATATATATTATCATATTATATATTTTCTATATATTGGCTATTTTTATAGGGGAGGGACCCGGAGGAATTGAAAATAAAAAATTTCAAACTCGCGTACAAGGATAATCATGAAAAATGGATGCATATAGAGAATTGATGGAGGTTTTGAAATTGAAATTTTTTAACTAACA
Organism: Larix kaempferi; assembly: GCA_027924585.1. NCBI lineage: Eukaryota > Viridiplantae > Streptophyta > Pinopsida > Pinales > Pinaceae > Larix > Larix kaempferi. The sequence continues at coordinate 5,877,048 of BSBM01000514.1, forward strand.
TGACAAAAAATACGCAAACTTTCAAAAACTTTAACATACTGTTGAGAGGGTCAACTGAAAACAATTTTGTTCAAACAAAATATGAATACGACCAATATGATTATCCGAACATAATCACACTAAACTCACTGAATGAGAATACCTAGAGATAAAGATGACAAATATCCAAGACTCGAATCAACCACACTATGATATAGTAGTACTGTTACAATTTACTAAATTTTACGTTGTTGTGATTCAAGGAAGGACGATGATCAAACTCATCAAGGTCATGATTCATTGTCACCATTATCATGATCAATGGATCGGGTCTCTAAATCCAATTATATTGACAACAATGTTACAATTTACTAAATTTTAACACTACAGATGGATTTAGAGACCCCCTTGAAAGCGGGTCTCTGAATCCATCTACAGTGTTAAAATTTACGGTAAATTGTACAAATTCATTGTCAAAATTGAAATTTTCCATGGTCAGAGTGACATAACTAACAATGACCAAATAAATGACCAATTCATATTCTTAATGTTATTGTTCTGTGGTCATTTTTAGTTTAGTTACTTGTTATCTAGTCATATATTTCATCCCGTGATCCAATTGGTCATTGCTCTCGCCATTTTTAGTTGGTTCACTCAAGTTTGGTCATTTATGCCTTGAAAAAAATGTGGTGACCAAATTTTTTGGTTTCTTGGTCATTTATCTCTCATTTTCTATTAGTGATAGGAAGTTTTCTTTGAAACAACTTCACATGGAAAATGATATGGGTGTATAACATATTATCCACCTCCTTTCAAATAGTAGTTTTGAGTGTAGGATTGATCGGTCTTTGTGTTTGCTTCAACCACATGGAATTCTCATTTATTGGAATGGCGTGTTGGATGGTACCAAGGTCAAATCCATGCAAGTCAAAATAATACCATGCATATATATCATGAAATTCTGAAACAATTTGATAATTTTTTTTTTCAAAATATAAATAATGTTCCCCAATGCTCAGGAAACAAGGATCATTTTCAGTGCCAATGTTGATAGGGATGGTGTCCCCTACTTTTCTTTTTAAATTTTCCTACATAGTGGATTTTTTACTCTTAGAATTACTTGGAGAGAATAAAATTTATAGTGGTAAAAGACCTTTAGGGAGTTTATTCTCTTACAAATACATGATGTCCATGTCATTTCTAGATTCATTAGTGATGGAGGAGCAAATTCTCTCATCATCTGGGAAAAATTGCTTAGACTCTATTTCGTTAGAGACATGGGAGCAATAGAGATATATGATAGCACAGATTGATATTCCAGGAAAAAGTTATCAGTTGGGTTGAGCAGCGTAAGTGGATAACTTATCAACATTTGATTTCATCTCCCTATAGATAAAATTCAAGTTCAAAGATCAAATTTTTGAGAGGGAATCCCAAACCAATTGGGTATACTAAGTGCTTTGGGAATTTGTTTCCAGGTGTATAAATTCATTTGACCATGTTTATGAACGATTTAGAATCGGTAAAAACAGTTAGATGTTTACAACCCATTTTTACAACATTCTCTAACCCCAACAAGAGAGATTCAAATTCAACTGCATTATTGGTACGAAAAAAAATTGAGCCTAAAAGAAAATTTATGTATCTTTCAAATGGGCGAGTACAACACTATTCCTACATTGTTTCCTTCCCTGGAACAAGCATAACCACAGTGCATGTGCTAGATGTGATTAGAGATATCTGCAAGTTGTGAATTTGAGTATGAATCTTCTTCTTCCATGAAAATGGAGTAAATCCCTAGTTTGTGTCCAATGTAGTTGACATGAGGCTCATGGAGGATTTCGATACAAGAGGAGATACGATCTTCTTTACTTATGATGATGCTCATAGTCCCTTTTTGGATAATCATGTGTGTACAATCCATAGACATATACCCACCTATCAAGTATTTCCAATCATATCCTAGGATGACATAGTGGTTACTCACACCCATATCGATCACTTGTATGTTAGGGGTTATTCAAATTTCATAATGAGCACAATGGACAAGAGTGACATCCTTGATCTTCCCTATTGTATCATACTGCTACATATTGAATGCTAGCATCTTCTGATGGTTTTCACTAGTGCATGATAGGCCCAAATACTCCACGAAATCTTTGACATAACATTTGGAACAAACCCCCCATCTACTAAGAAACAAAGTGAAATCATGTTCATGATTTTCATAGGCACATAAAAACAAGGGATTGTAGCCAAAGGTCTAGGTGGATTCATGGCCATGACATCATCATGTGGGGTTTCTCCCTTGGCTTGATGTTAACAACCAGAATTTTCTCACCTGCAATGTCATCATATTCATCATCATTCCACATCATTAACACCATTCTCCATCTCATTCCATTCATGTGACCTAAGGAAGTAATAAAAATATCAAAAAATGAAAATCAAACCATAAGCTAACATCCCTAGAAAGAGGTCATTGCTTTTCCCTTGAAATCAACAACCTAGGTCGTAGCTTATCCCCCAAAAAGTGTGACCTGGTCTCAAAACATGTTTTTCTTCAAAAGTTTGCTATTTCTCTCTTCCATATTCCACGTTGACGTGGTCCCAAATTAGTCACAGATCTAGGGCCCAAAAAGCTAATTTCTCCCTTAATAAATCAAAGGAAATGTAGAATGTTCACATTGCTTCTAGATCCTACACTTGACCACTCTTTTTCCTATAAAAAATCCCTCAAGATCACCATTCCATACACATGATTTCCATATCACACTCATGTTGTCATGCTGCCAAAATTCTCCTAGAACTAAAATAAATCCATATCTTACAGTCTACTTCATCTAAAGAATATTACCATTGTGATAGCTGGATGAAAGTTGTGAGGTTGCAAAGGAGACAAACGGACGTTCCCTTGGACAGCTGCAGAGGCCCCATTTCCTTTGCATTATACCAAGGTGCTTATTTTTGTACTACTTCTTTGTGATAATAGAAAGGACCATTACTTGAATCATTATACATTGTCTTGGTACTTTTATGTCTAGTATGATTGAAGGATGATGATATCTTGTTAGTTTAGCTTTAGTTTTTTTTGTTTTCCCCTCATTTGAATCTATACCAAGGATTGCACAACCCCTTGGCATGTTATTTTGCATGTGTGGGTGATTATTCACACCATACACTTGATTAACCAAATGATTTCTTGTGGGCACCATGTTATATTTTCAACTGGGTTGTGACTTGCTAACCAATAAATTATTTATATTCTCTTGCTATTTGGGTGTTGATTCTAGGTCGAACAATGAGTGTTAGCTTTAATGTTTCCTAATTCATTAACTATGTTATATTTATGGAAAGAAAGAGCAACTATTGAAACTTGAGGTGTCTAGGTAACAAGAATGATGGCATGAGGCCCCAATTGCTTCGGAGTAGAGATGGTCAATTTTTGGACATTTTGCGTCACCTGTGATAAATTATTTTTCTTGTTGGAGTATGATTGGTTCCTGGTGTTTATGACCATGGCATAATTTTCATTTACAACCTAGTCGAGGTATCTAGGGTGGTGTCGAGTATTTTCTCGAATATCCTTTCCCTTCATTTTTCTACAATTCACAGGTCCTTTCATCATGATGATCTTCATAGAAATTATAGTAGGCACAAGGTAGGATGTTTCTTAAGTGCAATTTTGGGGATTGAATTCAAGAAATTGCTTGCATAGAGGATTCGAGGGTATAATGAGTAGTAATTTTCCTCTCAAAAGATAATATTTTGTTATTAATATCTTGTTCAACTACAAAACAACTAGCATATATATCTTCCTATTTGGGTCTTCAAAAAGAAAACTAGTTCTTAGAGCCCTCTCCTTGTATTTGAGACATATTTGCAATGCCAAGCCTAGAGTATCAACTTTCTTCTCCTCTAATGAATGTCAATAGGAGGGAAACATAGCATTGTAATAGTGGATAAGGGTAGCCTGATTATGTGGCCTAATAATATTAGGAATTTGATTATAAAACCTAGTGAAACAAAGGTTAAAGACCTTTATGGTTTCCAATGTGTTGAAGGTTACCTTGTTATAGCTCTTAAGTATATCAACTAGACTTTGAGGCTTCATATAGGTTGAGTTCAACTAGTAACTGAGTTCAGCCCAAGTGGAAAAGGCATTTGGAGTGAGATCAAAGAATTCAACAAATTCCCTTCCTTCAAGTGAGTTTAGAAAAGGGTGCATACATGTAACATTATTAATAGCATCGAGGTTGTGGAAATAATTTGAAAAGGAATTTAGTTGCTCATTTACTTAAACGCTCTCGTTCTTTCAGAAATTAGATAAATGTTCTTTAAATTTTGGAAGAGGTGTGGCTACATGAGATAGATTCAATGATGAAGATACATGCCATCGGGTAGTATTTGCATCTTCCTCAAATTGGAATAGACCATGCTTATGAATGACCTTCTTAGGGTTGACAATAAATTGAAGTGGTGTGAATTGGTTGTACATGTTCCCAATTGATTGAGAAGCAGAGGATTGTCTTGAGCTGGAGAAGGAGTTCATGATGTTGTTATTCATATGGGTAGAGAGGACTGGTGAATTCTGGTTCAAAATTATAAAATATTAACTGATACCCTTATGTAAGATTTGCAAAATTCTTTTACACTTCCTAATTTCAGGTAAGGGGTCAAATTCATGGGATTTTCCTCTAATTCTATGTGAACAACAAAGGGGCGTGGTCATGAAATAGCCTAAGGATGATCAGGATGGTCTCGAATGTGTCTCTCAACAATGCCTCTTTGTTCTTAGGTATGTTATCTTGAGCAATAATTTTCCAAGATCATTCAAGTTTCCCTCAAGAAAGAACCCAATTAATAATGTTGTAGAAGTGAACTACTGCTCATTGAGGGTAGAGATTAGCTCTATTCCCATCGTGTAGAAACAATAAAGTAGTAACATATATGAAGTGGTTTGTGACTATTAGCATAAATAAAATTTATTGGTTGCACTCAGGCTACACAAATGACTTTTCTATTAGAAAAAAAACAATAAATGATGTTTTCTGACAATTTTAAAGTGGGGAAAGATAAATCAATTGATGTAGGGAATGTCTTTTCCCTAGTATGGTCACCAAAAATATGTTGATTGTGAAAATAGAAGTTTTGCAACCAATATTTCAACCTCTTGTGAGGCTAAGTGGGAAGAGATGGGAATACAACCTTTAAGTTTTAATCCCTTGGATATGCAATAATTTCCTAATACTTATGTTATCGAAGATCAAAGACCTCTGATAAGTTTTATATATATATATATTTTTGTGTTTTATGTTAAATTGCAAAGATAATTACTAAAATAAAGTAATTACAATGTTGATAAGTGGATATAAAATTGAGTATAATATAAAAGAAAAACAAGGGATAAACGACAACCAAATGTATTGGCCTATCTAGGTTGTTCAGAAATATAGATACTATTGTAGTATATAACCAAAATTTTAAAATAGAGCATACAATGTGTTACATTTGATTGCAGTATACCTTTTGAAAATGAGAAGCACACAATTTTAACCATCATATATCAATAAAAGAGAAAAATAAAAAGTGTGTGTGAGTTGAATTGAGAGTGAGCGTAACATGAAGAATGCAAGAGCTCATAATATAATCCATTAACTAAAAAAATTTCATGACATAATTTTTCTATAACAATGTTCTACAGGGCTTTGTGAAGGTTTGGACTAGAAAAAAAATATTTCCTATAAGTTTCTGAGACCATAAAAAAGGAAATTCAAATAAACGAGACAATGAGTAAAAACACAGAGCATGTTGAGAAAAACAACTTAAGGTGTTGCTTCCAATTTTTATCTTCATACATGTTACTCATTATCACTAGTATAAACACAACTTCTAATGTGAACATGCACAAGGAAATAATATACCTTTATGTAAAACCAATAAGAATAGTCTTACTTCATCACCCTCATCTATTTTGAGGAATTCCCCTACTGTTGAAAAAACAACGTTAAAGCATAAAAAAAATATATATATATGAAAATGAATTGATATAAGCATAAATTCTACTCTAGCCTAACCTTTATCACTCTCTCGATATACCCATGGTTATCCTCCTTTATTCTCTTAAAATTTTCCATAGGTAGCTTGTTGTTGTAATTGTTCTTTAGTTAACGATGCATAACTAAAATTTCAGAGGAGGAAACAGTAAATTTATTTAATTTTCGTTAAAGGATTTTGGATTTCATTAAAGGGGAAAACTAGTAACTCGCGAGGGTTAAAAAACCTGAATGACACAAGGTAAGATAAAATGAAAAGAAAGAGGAGTGGAATCCATTTAACTAGCTTTGGGAATCTATTAGTCCATCAATCGAGGTTAGATGATGCCTCAAGGATTTGCAATGAATTATGCCTCCGAATTTTTTTGAAAACATGTAATGCATATATATTTCCTCAACAATCTTGCAGTCCTCCTTGTGGCTCCCGAGTGTAAAAACTCAATGCAAATCAAACATGCAATCCAAAGCACGAGGGACATACATCATAAACCATTCAAAACTAAACTGTAGCATCCCAAAAAAGACCATCCAATGAATAGAACAACCAAATTGTTGTATATGTATTGAATAATTTATGGTAGTTATAAATGAAACTGTACTTCTTAAGTTACCATATAATAGTTAAACGAGTGAAATTAGCCAAAAATTGTTCCTCTTACATTAGTCTGAGCATCGAACAATCCACAAAGATTTAAACCATTCATCATCATGTAAAAAATAGTGCATAGCCAAAAGAGATTCAAAATATACATTTCAAAAAGATGAATTTTAGGGAATAGGTCCAAATGAGAAACACCACCCTTGTTTTTGACTTCTGATTTAATGTCATTTGCTTCTGGATGGAGAATGACAGGAAGAATAGGCTAGTTGTTCTTATCATTTGGTGATGGAATATCTAGGATAGGTTGCTTGCTCTTCTCAAGTAGAGGAGCTTCAAGCTAAAGTGTTTGGGAGCCTACCTAATTTGTAGGATGAGTAGAAAAACTAACTAAGGTAGTGTTCAAGGTGATTTTGATTTTTTTTTTCAAGTTCAAGTGCACCCCACCCAATATTTCTAGAGTAGGGCTTGTCAAGGTTTCCACCTCAAACATCATTCTCGTCTCAGGCAGGAACTTGCGGTTCTTAGAATATTGAGAATATGCATAAACATACAACAATATGTTTGCTAACATGCAAATCAAGAATCTGCTAGTCTATCCTTCTATTCAGAAAATAAACAATAATCAAAGTAACAAACTAGAGACAAGAAAATAAATGATACACCAGTTATACGTGGTAATGCTACAAATGGGTAAATATCCAAAAGAAGGTATTTTCTTCTTATCCTTCAAAAATATCCAATGTTACACTTGAGCTCCACCCCACACATGCTCTCACATTTTTACAATAGAATTACGATGCAATATTCAACATATGTCCAAAGGCTCTCCTTCACATCTATTATATAGCTATAGGAATGGAAGAATTACATCCCATACTACATGTGGGATAAATGATTTTTCACCTCCTTAGATAATGAATGGTAATAGGAGCTTATTACTCCATGATGCATGTGGGAGAACTCCTTTTACATAATATTAGAGTTATTTATGTCTTCCTTTAGTAGATAAGACATCTTACAACATCATACTAGACATCATTACACTTGTAATATGAAAATTACACATTCCAACATGGGTGACATCACAAATGCATAGAGGAAGGCAGTAGAGGATGCACTAAGGTCTGTCCACCTAGACACAAGTTCCTTGTTTGGTTCAATTCGCCAAATTCTACTGAGCTTCTATCAAAATGGATTGAAAACATTATATTTTTATTACTCCTTTTTCTGTTTACATTGTGGTTTCTTCACCTCTGTCCTCTATGAGAACCCCTACAAAAAAAATGCCATCTACCCACCAAGGAATACATTGCAATTTATTGTATACAAAAATAAATGGTTTCTTCACCTTTGTCCTCTATGAGAATCCCCGTTAAAAAATATCATCTACCCACCAATTAATACATTGCAATTTATTGTATACAAAAATAATACCTATAAACTACAAAACAAAATCACAATCAAGCAGTGTTTCATCCAATGACATTAAAATATGAGATTGGTTGGGAACTTGGTAGTAAATGTGCATTTTTACTAATTCATCAAGAAGACTCTTCCTCTTTTTTTTTTCATTCCATGACATTAAAATATGAGATTAGTTGGGAACTTTTTATGCATTGAGGGGATTCTGGTGGTAAATGTACATTCTTACCAATTCATCAAGGAGGACTTTTCCTCCTTGTCTTTTTATTATTATTATATTTTGGGCATGCTAACATACAAATTTCATATATATATATATATCAGTTGCACCATTTTATTTCTTTTATGGAAGGGCGATGGGAATATGAAGGCAAGAAAAACAATATGGATTTAAAACCTATTATCATTTTTGGACTATGAGAAATGGCTCTGAAATTGTAATACCCCTACTTTTGACATGGAATGTATTTAACCAAAATTATGTACATGATGTAAATATGCTAGTGTGAATTCCTAGTGCGGGGCTCAAGGCCAAGGCCTGACTAGTGAATGCCTAGGCATGTATGATGTTTATATTTTATTTGGACTGTTTGGTTGAATTTTATGCTGATTTAGAATATATGTAAACATTATGTGCATAAATAATAAAATGGTCCAACAATGGTTGTATAAAGAGCACCAAAAGGGCTATGATTCCACCAGAGGGGAAGAGGAAAGGGGTTCAATGGGAGACTAAATACTTGCTGCCAAGTGTCAACCCCATAACTCACCCCAAATTCTGACATGTGATGTGAACAAGCCAATTATCTCATTTTTTTACCATTTTCCAATAATTGAGTGCATGTGGGAGGTTGGTGGGAAAAGTCACATCATACAGTTTTTGAAGCATGGGGTAGATTGCACTTTTGTGACAGTTCTGTCATGACAGAAGTCAGTCTTTAAATTCCAGGAGTCCTTTCTTCTACTGTCAGAAGTTATTCCAATTGTCTTTTCACCATTTTCTCATATCCCTTGGAGTCAACCCTCATTCTTTAATTCTTTCATGCATATCTACACTAGGAAGAGCTCTCCATTTCTGTTCATGAGCATACCAGACTGTCCCTAACCTAGAAATTCGAATTTGGAGACCATGCTGTAGATTTGGAATGGAAAAATGATGGTTGTAGGTGCGCAAAGAGGTTGGGCAAGCTAGGAACACTTATCCATTGAGTTCTACTTCTTTTAGGTGTTTGAAAGGCCATGAATTGAGGTTATCGGTGGTTCTATAGCAACACATATAAGATTGGACTTCTTCTATGCACACATTGGAAGCACCCAACAAGATGGATCGCCCAACAGAACTGTGAATCAGTGAAGGGGATGCTTGAGCTAGAAGGGTGTTGTGTAGGGAAAGTGTTGTGGAAGCCAAGGTGTGAGGGCTAAGTGAGACCCATGTAGAGCTCTATATGAGCATTTGGCTAAGCATAGAGAGAGGAATGGGTTCTAGGTTGAGAGATAGAAACCTGTAGGTGTTTCCTCCCCCCTGGGGCCTCATAGCCTTGCTTGCAGGTGGCCTCCTAGCAGAAAGAGTATATGCTGGACATACTTCCTATGGTTGGGTGGAAAATCGCTCTTACACAGCTAGTTGCTTGGATCTGCACTGGATATAGATAAGTATTCTTATGCATTTGAACCTGAAATGTTTTTATTTGATGCTTGTAATGTTTATGCTTGTATTTGCATAGTAGGTATGTGTGGATAGATTTGAATTCCATTGTCAATGTTTATTTATGTTTCTGCACACATTTTATTTGTTGAAATTCGTATTACGGATTTGGGGCGAAATTTGAGAGCACCGAATTTAGCTAGTGTCCCCTCCTAATGGTCAGATTGGGTGAGGGGAGCGTTCCAGAAATAGGGCACATTCCAATAACGAACTCATGGATTTAGACATTCTTGTGCCAAATTATGAAGGATTTTTCTAACCAAGTTCCACATACAAGCTGAGTGGGGGAAAGGGCTATAACTGAAACAAGAGGTACCAATTTTTGTTCTCGGCGTGACTATGACTTTACTAGTTATATGTTGAAACTGGCATTCAATTACCAAGTTAAATTCTTGATTTTCTTTATTTCATTGAACATAATCAACAATATTGTAACCTAGGTATGCAAAATGAATTACCGAGGCTAGGATGTGTTGACTGAAGAGCACTCAACAACGTACAAAATCCACAAAGCACTTAACGTGACTCACAAATATTGCAAAAGTGTATTGAGTCACCTTATCTCGTTGCAGCAAAGTTGTCATGAATTCTTGTGTCACGTACCCACCCATTCAACCAATGCATGGCAGGGTACATGATGCCAAATTCAGAGCTTTCCCATAATCTCAGCCCACTAGTTAGATTCATATAAATAAAATTATGAATGTACAGATGTAAAACAAATCAATTATGATGCACAGCGAAATTAAGACATCCACTCACATTACTCATGCATACAACATATCAACAGTTATTGAATTACTATAGTGCAAAAGTAAATATAGAGGCATAAAAACACTTATCTTCATTTTTTCAACTGCCCAAGCAACTAGCTATGTCGCTGCAATGTTCCACCCAGCCATAGGCTCTTCGACAGCTTATACTGAGTCCGTCCAAAGGACACCCCCGAGCTGGGCATGATTCTCACAAGGAAAGGGAACATTCCAGCTCACACACAGCCCATTAACCATTTCATCACAGCCAAGCCAGTCCAACTGGGTTTATCACGCTACACTTGAACAATGGATGCTTATTCTCAAGCTCAAGCCAAAGCTATGGGTACCCATAACCCATACCCAACATACTCTTCTCTCACACAACATGCACAGACATTGGGCAAGGATACACAATTCAAACAATGGGATTTTACAAATAATATGGCCATGGGTTTTCTCAAAAACGTTCCTAACCAAAAACGGATTGTGGAATGGGGCAAACAACCACAGGGAGGAAAAACAATTTCTTCCCCAATATCTCAGCCTTCAACAGCCCAAAACGGTCTCTATTGAATCCCCCATTCGATTTCCCCTTCTTCCCCACCGGTATACAACACGAAAACGCACTTCTCTACAGGGAGAATGAAGAAAAACGCAGCAGACCTGCCTGGAAAACGCCCAGGTGGCTCTAAACTCGTCAGGGAGAAAGAATGATGGATGCATCCTCCCTTAGAGAGCAATTTCGTGGCTCTATTCTTGCCCAAGGGGACAAACACGATTTTCCATGAAGGGTGGCTTGCCCATACCCGAATTTGGACAGCCATACCTCTCCATTCCCAAGGCATTTACTACCTCCACCAACTCTTGGGAGAAATCAATGGTTGGGTACAAAAGTCAACATGGGTAGTTGAGGGTTTGATGGATTCTCCCATTGACACTTGGCTTGACCTGATTGGTTCAAGGGTTTGAATGTTTTCCCTCCCAATTCCTTGTGAAATCATGCCCCCATCTCTTTGTTGCATTGCATAGCTAGTTGTGGGTATTTTTATTAAAATGCATATTACATGATTTTTGAATTTCCAATGTGCATTGCTAGCACGCAAACCATATGCATCACTAAATCGATGGCGGGGCCTTGGCCTTGAGCTCCTCACCATGATTTCATAACAATATTACATCAATTACATTTGAATGTAATGGGGTCAATAATGGGGACGTTACATCATGTCCTACAATTCTTAAATTTTAAAAAATCTTGGATAACAAAAAGTAAAACTCAGAACGAAAGAAAAAAGCAATTACAACATAATCTATCAAAGTTCAGCTATTGATTTCAAAGGTGCGTAGAGCTTCAGACATCGACATAAAATGCAGCAAAATGAGTAAGTATGGAACAAAGGTGATAGAAACTTTCCTGAATTTTAATGAAAGGTCAAGAATATCTTGGATTGCAAAACAAATCCCCAAAAAATCCCACTGACAATGAATATGGCGTAGCAACATTTAATGCCGAAAATTTTCTATGATATGTAATATAGTTTCACTTGAATGCATTTAAAATCAAATGTGTGAGTTACATACACCACATAAAACAGACTCTGCAGTTGCAATATTATTGTATATCAAATCATGCTTACCATATCATAACTAAGTTCCATCAAACGGTGGGTTCAATCCATACATCTCAACCGCAATAATTATCATGTCATTATTCATGCATATGACATGGCTAGCGATCTGTCTTTTAGATCCATCATGGCACATAACCTTTGATGACACATAGTCATATAGTTGAGCCTTAGAAACGACGAGGTCATCAAATAATAAGAAAACATTTCATTACCTTGCAAAATGCACGAATATCACTCGAGACAATTAATCAATCCTTAACCATAGTTGTTACCTTCGTCATTCCCATTATACCAATGTAGGTATATTAATGATACACCTTATTCAAAAGATGTGATCACATGACCTCATGATATCATGGTTGTATACATGTAAGAAAAACTTCAAGGTATTTAAAATTTCATTTCAATAATGGGGTATATTTATGACCTCAATGTAAGATCTTTCATTAAAAAAAAACATAGTATAGATGATATACAATATAGTAGTATAATTAGATTATAAATAATGTAAACTAATATTAAAGAGAAAAATCTAATTTGAATAAAATATTCGAGTGGATTTTTTATATATAATATTTTTAATCAAATATATAAGAATATATCATAAATGTACATCTCACACACATGTTATTTACAATCAAATTTACTATTTAGAAAACAAAAATATTGTGAAATACGACATGTAGTTATAAATAATTATTTTGAATAAAAACGTAAAAATGTATTTATTGGAAAATGATTCATGGTTATTTGATTTTTTTAAATTGATTGCCAAAAGTTAATTGCACAATAGTAGGGACATGATTATTTTGAATAAAAACGTAAAAATGTATTGTTGGAAAATGATTCATGGTTATTTGATTTTTTTAAATTGATTACCAAAAATTAATTGCACAATAATAAGGACATGTATTCTTATTACACCTACATCTAATTTTTGATGAATTCTAATTCTTCCATACACAAAAGTCCAATACTACTAAATTATGCTACTATAATATACAACTATATCTAAAATAAATTCAAGTTGTACTACTTTTATTAAAAGACTTTTCATGGTTTTCATTAGGTTTTAGATAAATGGTTCCTGCAAAAGTGATCTTGAAATTTCTCTAAATACATTCACTCCACTAAGTCAATTCCATGTGCATGTCTTGAACTGCTCCTGAACACTCCAGACATTCATTAAATTTGATCCTTGTACAAGGAAAACAGTCCCACCAACTACCAACGACCAACTCGTAACTCTTTATCAGAACGACCAAACTCTTTATAGTTTATCGTTGGAACATTCTATTCCATTCTACAATTTCAAAACCTCCAACTGCCCCACCGAAAATGCATTCATTAAAACAAACCGGTCATTTAACATCAAATTCTCTATTGGCTACCATGTTAAAGTTGGGATCGATAATGAAATTTAGCTACCGCTTCCAACTTAATCGCCATAAATGTCGTGTAAAGGCAATGAGGTCCCGTATTGGACTGCACCATTGATTGCGTATAATCTACAATGTTTCAACACATACCTTCAATTTCATCATGAAAACTCTCGGTTTCTTTGGGGTTGATTCGGTCTTGCACTTCAATAAAACATGCAATATTTAACATATGTTCAAAGGCTTTCTTTCACATCTATTATATAGCTAATGGAAGAATTACATCCCATATTACATGTGGGATAAATGATTTTTCACCTCCTTAGATAATGAATGGTAATAGGAGCTTATTACTCCATGATGCATGTGGGAGAACTCCTTTTACATAATATTAGAGTTATTTATGTCTTCCTTTAGTAGATAAGACATCTTACAACATCATACTAGACATCATTACACTTGTAATATGAAAATTACACATTCCAACATGGGTGACGTCACAAAGGCATAAGGAAGGCAGTAGAGGATGCACTAAGGTCTGTCCACCTAAACACAAGTTCCTTGTTTGGTTCAATTCGCCAAATTCTACTGAGTTTCTATCAAAATGGATTGAAAACATTATATTTTTATTACTCCTTTTTCCTTTTACATTGTGGTTTCTTCACCTCTGTCCTCTATGAGAACCCCTACAAAAAAATGCCATCTACCCACCAAGAAATACATTGCAATTTATTGTATACAAAAATAAATGGTTTCTTCACCTTTGTCCTCTATGAGAATCCCTGCTAAAAAATATCATCTACCCACCAATTAATACATTGCAATTTATTGTATACAAAAATAATACCTATAAACTACAAAACAAAATCACAATCAAGCAGTGTTTCATCCAATGACATTAAAATATGAGATTGGTTGGAAACTTGGTAGTAAATGTGCAATTTTACTAACTCATCAAGAAGACTCTTCCTCTTTTTTTGTTTCATTCCATGACATTAAAATATAAGATTAGTTGGGAACTTTTTATGCATTGAGGGGATTCTGGTGGTAAATGTACATTCTTACCAATTCATCAAGGAGGACTTTTCCTCCTTGTCTTTTTATTATTATTATATTTTGGGCATGCTAACATACAACTTTCAAATATATATATATATATATATATATATATCAATTGCATCATTTTATTTCTTTTATGGAAGGGCGATAGGAATATGAAGGCGAGAAAAACAATATGGATTCAAAACCTGTTATCATTTTTGGACTATGAGAAATGGCTCTGAAATTGTAATACCCCTACTTTTGACATGGAATGTATTTAACCAAAATTATGTACATGATGTAAATATGCTAGTGTGAATTCCTAGTGCGGGGCTCAAGGCCAAGGCCCGACTAGTGAATGTCTAGGCATGTATGATGTTTATATTTTATTCGGACTGTTTGGTTGGCTTTTATGCTGATTTAGAATATATGTAAATATTATGTGCATAAATAATAAAATGGTCCAACAATGGTTGTGTAAAGAGCACCAAAGGGGCTATGATTCCACCAGAGGGAAAGAGAAAAGGGGTTCAATGGGAGACTAAATACTTGTTGCCAAGTGTCAACCCCATAACTCACCTGAAATTTTGACATGTGATGTGCACAAGCCAATTATCTCATTTTTTTACCATTTTTCAATAATTGAGTGCATGTGGAAGGTTGGTGGGAAAAGTCACATCATGCAGTTTTTGAAGCATGGGGTTGATTGCACTTTTGTGACAGTTCTGTCATGACAGAAGTCATTCTTTAAATTCCAGGAGTCCTTTCTTCTACTGTCAGAAGTTATGCCAGCTGTCTTTTCATCATTTTCTCATATCCCTTGGAGTCAACCCTCATTCTTTCATTCTTTCATGCATATCTACACTAGGAAGAGCTCTCCATTTCTGTTCATGAGCATACCAAACTATCCCTAACCTAGAAATTCGAATTTGGAGACCATGCTGCAGATTTGGAACGGAAAAATGATGGTTGTAGGTGCGCAAAGAGGTTGGGCAAGCTAGGAACACTTATCCATTGAGTTCTACTTCTCTTAGGTGCTTGAAAGGCCACGAATTGAGGTTATAGATGGTTCTATAGCAACACATATCAGATCGGACTTCTTCTATGCACACATTGGAAGCACCCAACAAGATGGATCGCCCAACAGAACTGTGAATCGGTGAAGGGGATGCTTGAGCTAGAAGGGTGTTGTGTAGGGCAAGTGTTGTGGAATCCAAGGTGTGAGGGCTAAGTGAGACCCATGTAGAGCTCTATATGAACATTTGGCTAAGCATAGAGAGCGGAATGGGTTCTGTGTTGAGAGATAGAAACCTGTAGGTGTTTCCTCCCCCCTGGGGCCTCATAGCCTTGGTTGCAGGTGGCCTCCTAGCAGAAAGAGTATATGCTGGACATAGTGCCTATGGTTGAGTGGAAAATCGCTCTTACACAACTAGTTGCTTGGATCTGCGCTGGATATAGATAAGTATTCTTATGCGTTTGAACCTGAAATGTTTTTATTTGATGCTTGTAATGTTTATGCTTGTATTTGCATAGTAGATATGTGTGGATAGATTTGAATTCCATTGTCCATGTTTATTTATGTTTCTGCACACATTTTATTTGTTGAAATTCGTATCACGGATTTGGGGCAAAATTTGAGAGCACCAAATTTAGCTAGCATCCCCTCCTAATGGTCAGATTGGGTGAGGGGGGCGTTCCAGAAATAGGGCACATTCCAATAACGAACTCATGGATTTAGACATTCTAGTGCCAAATTATGAAGGAATTTTCCAACCAAGTTCCACATACAAGCTGAGTGGGGGGAAGGGCTATAACTGAAACAAGAGGTACCAATTTTTGTTCTCAGCGTGACTTTGACTTTACTAGTTATATGTTGAAACTGACATTCAATTACCTAGTTAAATTCTTGATTTTCTTTACTTCATTGAACATAATCAACAATATTGTAACCTAGGTATGCAAAATGAATTACCGAGGCTAGGATGTGTTGACTGAAGAGCACTCAACAACGTACAAAATCCACAAAGCACTTAACGTGACTCACAAATATTGCAAAAGTGTATTGAGTCACCTTATCTCGTTGCAACAAAGTTGTCATGAATTCTTGTCCTACAATTCTTTAATTTTAAAAAATCCTGGATAACAAGAAGTAAAACTCAGAACGAAAGAAAAAAGCAATTACAACATAATCTAGCAAAGTTCAGCTGTTGATTTCAAAGGTGCGTAGAGCTTCAGACATCGACATAAAATGCAGCAAAAAGAGTAAGTATGGAACAGAGGTAATATAAACTTTCCTGAAATTTAATGAAAGGTCAAGAATATCTCGGATAGCAAAACAAATCCCCAAAAAATCCCAGTGACAATGAATATGGCGTAGCAACATTTAATGCCGAAAATTTTCTCTAAATACATTCACTCCACTATGTCAATTCCATGTGCATGTCTTGAACTGCTCCTGAACATTCCAGACATTCATTAAATTTGATCCTTGTACAAGCAAAACAGTCCCTCCAACTACCGCTCAGAACTCTTTATCAGAACGACCAAACTCTTTATCGTTTATCGTTGGAACATTCTATTCCATTCTACAATTTCAAAACCTTCAACTGCCCCACCGAAAATGCATTCATTAAAACAAACCGGTCATTTAACATCAAATTCTCTATTGGCTACCATGCCAAAGTTGGGATCGATAATGAAATTTAGCTACCGCTTCCAACTTAATCGCCATAAATGTCGTGTAAAGGCAATGAGGTCCCGTATTGGACTGCACCATTGATTGCGTATAATTTCATCATGAAAACTCTCGGTTTCTTTGGGGTTGATCCGGTCTTGCACTTCAATAAAACATGCAAATGACCAGAAAATTTCTAAAATCATACGATGCCGAATTTACTAGTTTTAGGGTTTATATTGATATCGAAATTTTTGAAAAAAGTAAAATAGTACAAGTATAAATAGGTGTGGTTTGTCAATTGATACCATTATATTAAAGGTTAAGATGAATCAAATCCGTTGAAGTATAAACATAGTTTTTGATAGAGTAAGAACTAGCAAGCCATATCAATATTAATAATATGGTTTATATACGCCGATCGGTGTATATCAACCACATTTAAACAATAGATATACGCCGATCACGTATATAAACCATATTATTAATATTGATATAGTTTGTTAGTTGATCATCGACCTACGAGGAGGAAGGATTGTTCAATTTTAATTATTATTTATTATAATTATTATTATTATTATTATAAATGTTAATATTAAAATTAAAATTAAAATTATTATTATAATAATAATTATTTATTATAATATTGATTATTTATTATAATATTTAGTGTAATATTTATTATTTAATGAATATTTATTATAGTATTTATTATTTAATTCTTAATTATAATATTAATTATTTTTATAATAATAATAATAATAAAAATAATAAAATATTTCAATACTACAATTAAAGTTATGTTATTATTATTTTTATGACAGATAATAATTATTTAATATTAATATA
Source organism: Larix kaempferi (assembly GCA_027924585.1). Classification (NCBI taxonomy): domain Eukaryota; kingdom Viridiplantae; phylum Streptophyta; class Pinopsida; order Pinales; family Pinaceae; genus Larix; species Larix kaempferi. The sequence continues at coordinate 5,895,140 of BSBM01000514.1, forward strand.
TATGATTATTTATAAATATATAATAATAATAAACCAATTATAAAAAAGCAAATAAGAAATTGTTAATATTTATTTTTTAAATAAAAATAAATAGTTAATAAGCAATATTTCTTTTCTTTTCTAAATTAATATTAATTATATATATATATATATATATATAACATTGATGGTTATAATATACTAAGAATAAATTAATGTGTGAAGGTTTAATAAATAATATATTAATATTAAGGTATTTTAGATTATATATATTAATATTATAATATAATATAACATAATATTTATATTTGTGTTAGTAATGAATATTGATATAACATTAATTTTAGATATTATATTTGTTATTATTAAAAATGTTTAATAATGACAATATTACAAATAGTATTATTAAAATTAGGAAACATTATTAATACTAATATTAATATTAATGTTGCCAATATTAATAGGTTGAATATTATTCTTGACATTAAACTTCTTAATAGTTGACATTAATATTAATGAGGTTAATATTAATGTTAATTTTGTCAATATTAGTATTGATTATGTTAAAATTAGTATTAAATGGCTTATAATTTATATATGATTGAATTTATAATATTATATGGCTTATAATATTGTATAGTCTATTGAATTTATTTGGCTTGTAGACTATGGTCTATTTTTCAAAAATAATCAAGAATAAATGGCCATTTGACGATGGTTGTCTCTTTGTTGTGCATGTTTGATCAAGGTTGACTTTTGGTTGCAAATCTTTGACCATAGTTGACTATAGGTTGACCATGTTTTCACATGTTTGACTTATGGTTCTCTATGTTTACGCATGGTTGACTTTTGGTTCTCAAAGATTTGCAATTATAATAATAATAATAATATTAATATTAATAATAATGATAATTTATATTCTTATTATTATTTTTTAAATATTTTATAATAATAAAAATAATTAGAAATAAAAATATATATATAATTATAAATGATTTTAAGGAAAGTAATGAAAAATAATTATAACAATGTCTAATAATACTAATAATGTTTAATAATTAATGTGTAATGTTTAATACTAATTATTATTATTATTATTAATGTCTAATGTTTATTGTAAACTAATGTTTAATGTTTAATGTCTAATGCCCAATGTAAACTAATCTTACTAATGTTTAGCATTGCATAACATAAACACATAGTTTCAATTATTCTGAAAATACAATGTTGACTAATGTTTGTCAATGTTTAAATGTTTATTAATGTCTAATGTGTAAATTTAATGTTTATTAATATTAAATGTCTAATGTGTGATGTTCGACCACTCTTTGACCATCGTTGACAATGGTTGAAATTTGTTTACCATCGGTTGACTATTGGTTAAACGTTGGTTGACTATTAGTTGACCATTGGTTATGTGTTAACATTGGTTGACTATTGGATGACTTATGGTTGACCATGGTTGACTATTGGTTGACCGTTGGTTCAGTATTGGTCGACTATTGGTTAAGCATGGTTAATTATAGTTGACCATTGGTTGATTATTGGTTAGCCATGATTAATTATGGTTGACTATGGATGACTATTCGTTGACCATGGTTGAGTGTGGTTGATAATGGTTGACTATGGTTGACATTGGTTAACTATGGTTGACCATTACATGACCATGGTTGATTATTGGTTGACCATGGTTAGCCATGGTTGAATATGGTTGACCATGGTCGACGATGCTTGATGGTTGACCATCACTGACTATAGTTTCCCATGGTTTACTATGGTTGACTATGGTTGATTATGGTTGACCATGGTTGACTATAGTTGCCCATGGTTGGTGATGGTTGACTTCGATTGATTTTAATATCATATGGTTGACTTATTCACTTCATCATGGGTGACAATAAGGGTTGACTTTAAAGTAATATGTTTCATTATAATTCCACTATTGTATGACAATTGTTGAATTTCATTGAATATGCTTGACTATGGTTGACTTCGTTTAACAATGGTTGACTTTAGCTAAACATAGTTGACCATGGTCAACTATGGTTGACTTTGGTTGACCATGTCTAACCATGTTTGACTATGACTAAACATGGTTCAATTTGGTTTAGCATAGATGACCTTGGTTGACTTTGGTTGACTTTGGTTGACCTTAGTCGACTTTGGTTTACTATGGCTCACTTTAGTTGTCCATGGTTGACTTTTTTATTAACTTTGCTTAACCATGGTTGACATTAGCTGACCATAGTTGACATTGGTTGGATTTTGGTTGACCATGGTTGGATTTGGTTTACTTTGGTTTATGTTTGGTTGGCAATGGTTAACCAAGTTTGACTTTGTTTGAACATGGTTGACTTTGGTTGACCATGGTTGACTTTGGTTGTCCATGGTTTACCATGCCTAACCATGGATAACGATGGGTGACTTTGGTTGATTTTTGTTGGCTATGGTCATGGATGACCATGGTTGACTTTATTTGACTTTGTTTACCTACGATTGCCTTTGGGTTAACCATGGTTGACTATGGTTGACCATGCTTAACCATGGTTGACCATGCTTAACCATGGTTGATTATGGTTAACTATGGTTGACCACACTTGACCATGGTTGAATTTCGTTTGAGTTTTAGTTGACCATCGTTGACTTTTGGTTGGCTTTGGTTGACCATGATTGACTTTGTGTGACCATAATTGATTATAGTTGACCATGGTTGACTTTGGTTGGATTTAGTTGACTTTGGTTTAATTTTGTTGACTTTGGTTAACTATGGTTCACTTTCGTTAACATTGCTTTACCATGGTTGACATTGGTTGACCGTGGTTGACTTTAAAATCATATAGTTTTATAATTCAACTATTGTTTGACTATTGTTAAATTTGGTTGAATATGGTTTATTGTGTTTGACTTTGCTTGGTTGCGGTTGATTGTAGTGGACAATGGTTGACTTTGGGTGACCATGGTTGACTATGGTTGACCATGGTTAACCAAAGTTAACCATGGTCAACCAATGTAAACCAAAGTCGATTATGGCCAACCACAATCAACCATAATTGAACATGGTCAACCATGGTCAACCATTGTCAACCATAGGGAAGAGTCAAACAAGGTGAATCAATAGTCAACCACAATTAACCGTGGTAAACCAAAGTTAATTATGGCCAACCAAAGTCAACTAAAGTCAACCATGGTCAATTGTGGTTACCCATTTAAAATAAAGATATATATAAATAGGGGGTCAGTCATTTGTTGAATTAGTGTTATCTATTTATTTAAGTCTGATTTTGATTATATATAGAGAGAAAGATAAGAATACATTTTATATGTTCCCTTTTTGGGTTAGCAAAGTTCTAAGATTCCAATTTGGGATACTAAAGAGTAATACAAACCCTACAAATACTCAAAAATTGAGTTTATTCATTAATTATGAAGTAAAATAATTATTCTTGTAACTATTTATGAAAAAAAATATTTAAGTTTGATTTTGATTTTATATAAAGAGAAAGATAAGATTACATGAAATTTTCTAGGTTTCAAATGAATGGAATTTTAAACTTAAATTTGATATACAAATGTGTTAAATTGCAATTTAATTAATTTAAATTTGGATCCGACATATTTTTGGTTTTATAATTTAGCTTTTTAATATTCTTTTTAGAGCTTACATGTGATAGACATGACACATTTCACTCAATGGAGATGTAGAAAGGGCATCTCGCCCCAATGAGCTATAGAATAAGGATATATTTTCGAAATCTATTTTAAATGGATTTTGGATGTGAATGTTGTATGGGTGCAATCAATTTGTTTTTACTTAAAATGTTTTTTTAATAATATTTGATATTTCTAAGATAGAAATCAAAATATATAATCTCTTTAAGGTAGACTCAAAAGATAACAAATGTGCAATATAGTATATATTTTCAAGGTAAAAAAACATTGAAAACATAAAAAAAAAGATTAAATGTAAAAGTGAGTGGTTAATACAAAGATTTCTATTTTCCTAGATATTGAATTGATATTAAACACGTAAATGAGATATGTAAATGAGATAAGATGAGAACACACTTTTACCTAGCAATATAGAATCATGTGAAATTGCCAAGATATTAAACAAAAAATGAATCATAATTAATAATTAAAAAATGAATAATTAGTAATCACTCAAAATAATATATTGTAAATTTGTAAAATTATTACAAAGTGCAAAAGTATTCTTTTATGTTAAGTTTCTTAATTACTCATATTTATATAATTTTGTATTTTTTTTAAATAATAATATAATAAAATAATGTATTTATTTAAATGATTATAATTTTCAAAACCATACCATACAAATGATATGGTTCATATAATATAAACAACAATACAATGTGAAACAACTTCTTTAATTTTAACCATGATAAATTATATAACAATTTACAACAAATTAATATAAAATTCAAATAAATAAAAAAACAATATTAACAAAAACAATTTAATACATTTTAATACACTTTTCTTAGTATAATAGTGGTTTACAAATCCTTAAAATTTTAATATATTTTATATGTTCCATTTTTTAATTAGCAAACTTCAAAATTCCAATTTGGGCTACTAAAGAGTCACACAAACCCTACAAATACTTAAAAATTGAGTCCATTCATTGATTATGAAACTATATTTAGCAAAACATCATAAGATTATTCTCATCTCTAAAAACTTTTTTATGAGAATCTTAACTTTAAAAACTTCCTTATGAGATTTTAATTTGAGTACATTAAACAAATTAATCAATAACTATAGACGTTAATATAGACCTCATAAGGTAATATATTAATACAATAAATTATACCTTAAACGTAATATATTTACCAAACTCATATATAAACTACTAAACAAAGTAGTGTATTATACTAATGAACTGCAAAATATATATCATGGTTTAATATTGGCATTCAACATGGTTGTTAAGACGTATACACTATTTTAATATATAAAATTGCTACATGCATTATAATTAAAATATAACGGATATGTAACATTTGAATAATAATCCAATGTAACATTTGTGATTCGAGTTGGGTGTTCATTACACGTTTTTGCTATCTGTGCTATTTGTATTTTTATGAGCTTGGAAAGAAATCCATTATATAATGAATATCCCGTATGGAAATGAAGTTTTTTTTTGTTGAGAATAAAGATACAATAGAGGAAGCTCTTCCCTGCACATTTTTGAATTTCGATTTGGACGGTGGAGATTATTTGAGTGATGAACAGTGGAGATAATGATTCGTTGGTTTGTTAGACAAATCTCACGAAGCCTAAATACTTGCTGCCTAAAACTTATTTTGGTGGAGTGTACAGTTTCTTTGACCATTAATGATTAGAAGTGCATCTTCGGTTTGACCTATATTAATGGGATTCCCAGGCATCATTTTATTATTTATCTGATAACATTTTTGTGAAAGGAAGAATCCGTATTGGAGGAAGATAGCTGGGAGGCAGAGCAACCAACTACACTACTTTACATCCCTCGGCACTATATAAAAGCAATTATATCCATCACACTAACAAGTTATCTAACAAGTTATTTTCTGCATGTCATTCAATAACCAGGAACTAAGTTTATTTTCCTATATAATCAATAAGTCAGCTAATACAACCATGCTATGTATCGTTCGATTTGGAAGGGCCCCAAATATTTTGATTACTTATGAAGTTTTGCATTAGCAAATTTCTGAGATTCGAAATTTATGAAGTGGATCTGGCTCCCAAAGTGAGCATTTGTTTAATATTCATCAAGTTCATAATCATGCAGGCATTATATATTTTGGAGCATGGATAATTTATATTATTTATGCAAGGTATTTTGATTACTTATGAAGTTTGCATTAGCAAACTTTTGAGATTCGAAATTTATGAAGTGGATCTGGCTCCCAAAGTGAGCATTTCAGACTGCCACATTATTTCCTCTAATATCCACATCTGTTTAATATTCATCAAGTTCATAGTCGTTCAGGCATTATATTGTGGAGCATGGATAATTTATATCATTTATGCAAGGTATATATGTACAGGAAGAAAACTAAAAATCTAACTTGGATACTTTTGAGCAAGATATATGGAATATTTTTATTGCTTTTATGCAAGATATATAACTATAGGATGAAAATTCAAACCACATTCTTGAGTATCTCCGATTAATAGATTCAGGATCATATAGTCAAATATGTAGGATTTTATTAGTTATGCCAGTAAATGTACAGAGAAATAATAATAATAATAATAATAAAACAGTTGTGACTATACTTTCAGTTAATTTTGAGTTTGATAGGTCTCACATCGTTGCGCCGAGGAGTCGAATCTTAGAAATCAGATAGAATATTATATCCCTTGTCTATCTTGAATCATTATCCAGCTTAGAGCAAGAAATTTTGATAATAAATAACCGATCTGAATATCAATTGTTTAGTTGTGTACTACATCTCGTTTGCCAAATTTAATGTTTATAAAAATAATGAGCAGCAGGCCAGTTCTCCATTCCACAGAGGGTCGCAGCTTGCTATCTCACATCCAACATCTCAAAATCATAAACATGAAACAATTGTAGTATTTAGCTGGGTCGGTCCTCTCTATAGAGACCGCATCTGCGACTTCACTCAGAACAATCAAAATATATAAATGCAAAACAAATATTGCAATACAGTTGGCCGGTTCTCCTCTTTGTGGAGTCCACCACTACCAATCTATTCAAAGTAAATCAGTAAGTAAAACATGGATTCTGTTATGACTGGGTCGGTCCTCCTCCCCACCGACTCTTCCACTGTCAATCAACCCAGAACATATCCAAACATAAATATAAAATAATGATTGCATCTTAGTTTTGGTAGTTACGATTAACGTTACATTTAGATTTATGCATGTATTATGACTTGTCCCTACTCCATTATTTAGTCCAGATCCACCATTTCCTTATTCCAGTCAACCAAACTCTATTAACAATTATTTAACAATCACTGATCATTACCAATGATTTAATTGACCATACTTAATCTTAAGCTCTTCATGTATACAGAAAATTCCCCAAAGAGGCACTCAAAGAAGCCTAAGTGAGATAGTTCCAATAATGCGCATCATCAAGCATATTGATCTTAATAAAGATTAAGATACACAGATAATAGAATTGACATCCACAAAAGCATACAAAAAATTACTAAACCGCCTACTCTTTTGGGACGGCCATTTTTCCCGAGTGTGGATGCTCATTGTCCTTGTTCACAACACCTGTAGGATGGTTCTTTGCACCGACTATGACATGTTTCCCTTGAAATTTAGGTCCAGAGCTTCAAGATTCAGGGAATCGCATGGAATTCCTTAAAGAAGCACTCAAAGAAGCGTAAGTTAGTTCCACCAAGAATAAATTTTAAATGTATTTGACTATCAATAATATATTGATCTTAATAAAGCTTAAGATACACCGATAATAGAATAATCATAATATTTACACTGAAAGCAACTTTCAGAAATCCAGATCGAAATTTAAGTTACAGGTCCTCCGAAAATTACAAAAAGAACCGACATCGACAAAAACATGTACAAAAATTACTAAACTGCGTACTCTTTTTGGGACGGTCATTTTTCCTGAGTGCGGATGCTCGTAGAATAATCATAAACTTTAAACTTTACACCGAAAGGAGCTTTCAGAAATCCAGATCGAAATTTAAGTTACAGGTCCTCCGAAAATTACAAAAAGAATTGACAGCGATCAAAGCATAAAAAAAAAACCCTTCAAGAAAGTGAATACCGGAAAGTCGGAATCAACGTTCCTGTATATGCCTTCACGTCTCTTAAAGTAGCCGGGATTGAGAGCTGCAGCTCGGATCTGCAGCGCGGTTTTTAACTAAAACCTGGCTTAGCAGGGGCTTTGGAACAGGAAATTCCCCGAATTGAAAGACGTATATGGATCCATATTCTTTGTAGAACCAGGCCTTCTGCATTTTTACTCCTATCTTGTTTCAATGTGCGCTGGTTTGTTTCGTTTTGATATGATCGGCGAACCAATACTGAGAGAACCATGATAAAGGAGACACCGATATGTTGGTGTGTATTTGTAGCGTCGCCGGCTGTCAATTGAACAGGAAATACCAATCTCCATGTTGAATTGAAATACTAACCCTGTGAAATACATTGCAAAGAAGAAGTAATGCGAAAACCAAAAGAAAAAGAATTGCACTGGAGAGGGGAGTGCAAGCGTTACACCGAAGAGGAGCTAAGCACGATGCCAAGTGTTAAAAAGTGTAACCTGTAACCAGTAACCAGTTCACCTAACTTATTAATATTAATAAATGTGTGTCTGCATTCTTGATTTGAAGACACAGCACAGGTAGAGATAGGCTACGATTCCTTCATGGTTACTCCGGCGTTTCAATCGTTTTGTATGGCCACAAAACCTGGCCATTACAATGGCCGTTACCAAGCAGCGCTTACCCAGCATCATATCACAAATAAAAATCCACCCAGTAAGTTATGCTATAAAGTCTCAAGCAATATCGGGTCTTTGAACTCCGGGAAGGGATTTTGATATATATGGATGTAATTACGCTGTATTTGATTCACACACTGAATCATGCCAAAGTTTGTACTATTTGATTCATAATATGAATATCAATAGTAGATTTTTTTTCGATGGAAAAAAAATCCACCCAGCAAAGAAACACTTGGCATTTGAAATTATTTTAATAAATTATTTGATATAACCATGCGTCGTTTCGATTTAAAGTTGCTCGTGAGTTAATACAGCAAATCTGAATGCTTAATTAATGCACTAGACAAAGCATATTCCGGGAACATTAAAATCTGGCCGTCCATTATTAAAAAACTAATAAATCAGCCACCCAGCCCCCACCCTAAAAGTTAAAAGAAAACGCCTATCGACGTAATTAAGATGGATCAAAATAATGTAGTTTAAAAACCAAAATTACCACATCTAAATCATATCATTCAATTTTTTTTTAAACATATATAATCAAAATGATGAATTGTAATAAAATAATAATCATGTTTAGTGATAATACATGTGAAAAAATATAATGTAATTTAATGATGAATTACATATATAATATATAGTATGCTTATACTTAGAGCTTTAAGTATCATTTATTCATTACTATCACGTGTGTAATCAATTATCCTTAATTCTTCGGAGCTTACTACTACCTAGTGTAGCACTCATTACTATATAAGGTACTCATAAAAAACCATATGTAAGCTTACTAGTTATATCTGTAATCAATAAGACTATAATAACCCATGAGCTTTACTTCTACATGTTTGTGCTATAGTTCTATGATCTATTTGGTACAATAAGCTCTCCCCTTTCAAATGGTGAGGGGGGACTCTTCAAATGGGAGTTGGGTGTAATACATAGTGATCAATCTAAATATGTATTCTTCTATTTTTGTTAAAGACACTCCTACCCTTTGCTATAAATTCAGGATATTGTTCATTATAACATTTTTTAAATGGAATTTAATGATGAACTATTATTCAGAATGTGATATCACTTAAATCAATGTATCTTAATAGTATTATTAGATCATATTGCATTTTCCAACACAACTTTCAAATTAGAGAGACCTTTGATCATAATGCAAATCTCCATCTAAAGACACTTAGTGTAAGCTATGCATTTTAACTAGGATAACTTAATCAAATTAGGATTTCAACTATTTAAGTGAATGATATCATACAAAATGTAATATCACCGAAATCAATGCATTTTAACAATACTATTAAATCATATTTCAAATGCATAATAACACAAATTTTCATCTAAAGACATAGGTCAATAGATCATAATGTCCTCTTAATATCGTTGAAATGAGTGCATCTTAACAACGTTATTAGATCGTATTGCATTTCTCAATGCATAGATTTCAACTTAGAGGCATAAATTCCATCATAAAGAAAATTTCCATTTCCTTTACCTAGTTGTGCTTAGCGATAATTCCAATTTGAAATAGCATTGTAAATGATAACATGGAAATCAAACAAATATGAAAAATTTGTATTCATTGATTAATTATGAAGTAAAATAATGACAATTTACTCAATTATTGATTAATTTGTAATTATTACATAGTTAATATCTAACTCATTATTTTATTATTAACTTAACAACACATAATCCAATAAATTTTTCATTATAATCATGATACATAGGCACTAACTACTTAAATTTGGAATAGTGTTGTAAATGATAATCCATAAATCTTGCAAGTAAAAGTTACAAATTAATTAATTAATTAATTATGAAGCAAAATAGTTATTCTTTATATATATATGAGTTTACATATGTTATATACATTTTATTTATTTGAACTGTAAAAAAGAGGTTTTAGAGATAAAAAATTTAAATAATATAATATATATTAATTAATAAATTTTATAAAAATATTATTATTATTATTTAAAAAAGGTTGAATTAGTTAAAATACGTTTGGTTTCAAATTTCTAACACCAAATCATGCATGATGGATAAAGGTAGGTTAATAATTAATAAAATTTAAATCATGTAATATTAATTGTTATATAATTAATAATATTTACGTAAAGTATATTTATAATAATAATAATATAGGGAAATAACTTTAAGTCTTTTCGTTTGGAAAATGTTAAATTAGAACAAATACGTTTGGTTTCAACTTTCTAGCACCAAATCATGCTTGATATTTATTGATGTTCTAATTACACACGATGCATATGCATAAATATAGGTTAATAATTAATAAATTTTAAATAATGTGATGTTAATTGTTTATATTAATAATATTAATGTGAATTATATTTATAATAATAACATAAGAGAAGTAATGATAAGAACCTTTTTTATGGGTAAGAGGTTAAATTGTAATGAGGGTAGTATTTGGTCTTGTGTATGAGACTAAGGTTAGATGTTACAAGAGAAGGTATAGGACTTTATTGATATAGTTTGATTAATGGTAATATGAAACATTAACCTTCGTGTGGATACTATTTACAATGGAATTGTATTTTGGTCTTTGAATATGACCTAAAAGTGTTTTTCATTGGTTAAGGGTGTGTCTTCCTTAGATTGAAAGAAATAGGTTAATGACCCAAGACCATGATGTGTTTGGCAAGAAAGGAAGTCTAACCCCTCATGAACTATGAGTAGTTTATTTTAGGTGGCCACATTTGTTTACACCAATGATACAAATTCATGTTAGGGCCTTAAAATTGTATCAATAGAGGTTAGGCTAGTATCCCTAAGAGTTGTAATATTTTTTGTAAATAGGAGAATCAACAACTGGGGTCAGGCTCGTACTTGCGTGACATGTGATCGATTTCAATCTGCTACCACTATACCACTAGGTGTATTATTGCTACCCCACACATGGCACACAGGTCCAATCAAGGTTTGAATCCACGAAATCACAAGGAATGCCTTAACATTCCACCATGTCGTCAACTCATCTACACCCAAAACCCCTAAGTATTGTAAATTTAAAACAAAATCAAATTATTGAAGATACATTGATGAAAGAGATAGTCGAGCTCTTCCTCAAAATTGTTTCTTACCTTTGAATTTATTAAACAATGGATCCATATCAAATTTAGACATATTCCTTCAAAGATATGATATCATTTTAGACCTTAGAGGGTTATCATGGTTCTAAAAAGAGACTTGATTATATTTCTTAGAGAATTCATGACCCCAAAGCAACTCCTTTCTACGTGACCCATTCCTAACATTAAAGCTAAAATTCTTAGTGTCAATAAATTAATTAGGGGGGGGCAACAAAATTAATTTTTAACTTAACCTTACATGTTATTCTAGTTAGTATATACTTGTGATGGTGTATAACATACCACCAATTTCCAGCATTAAACTTAACATTAGGAAGGGCTAACAAATGACTATATGCTCTCCTTGAGAATACATGGAACCCCTAAATAAAAGTAGGGAAGAGAGGGAAGCTAAATTCCAACTAGGCATAAAAAATATGATTAGGGCTAATTTCTCAGCATTTGAAAGTGGGATTCAAAATAAATAGAACATATAATGACAATTTTAGAAAACAAATTGCACATGATAGAAAATAAATTACAAGAAACGAAAACAGTTACTAGAAAGTGAAAGGGACTTAAGAAGACAAGACCAAGAGCTTAGAAAATGATAGACAAATTTAAAGAGATCAAATACAAGTTAAATACTAACTAGTGCTAGAGGAAGGGGATGGTGCCAAACTAGCTGCAAATTTGAAGCATGGAAAAGGAGATGATTAATTATTTTGAGGATTTGTTAGAGAAGGCCATTTTTATGGGGGTTATTGTTATCCTTCATGAAAACCTAAGGGTAAGGGTTATTAGGAGTGTCTTTTACTGGCACAAAACTTAGATTAAAAATTATTATTATTACTATTTTTTTATTTTTCTTTCTGGAAATGAGAGGATTAAGGTTGAGCTCATCAAGTGGAGGGTTTTTAGAGGAGAATTTTAGTCCTCATTATGGATTCCTTAACTTTGAGGTACTTTGACAGGATATCAAGACTAGTGATAGTAATCACATGAACCATTCAAAAGATATAGGAACAAATCCACCACCTTCCTCCTTGTGCATAACTCTATGAAGACTTGTAAATGGTTTAGGGTTGAAGGACCATTAATATTTTTTGAACTCAATTTTTTTGTTTGGTTATCCATCAAACTAAGTTCAAAGGTTTTTCCTTCTGCAAAAAATTAAATTTGATGAAGCTAAGGTAAATAAGGTATAGGTGAGTCTCAATATCGATGTGATGGGAAGGAAAAGGGTGTCAAAGTTTGGAAAGCACAATTGAGGACAAAAGTGGGTCAAGTAGAGAATACAAAGGGTAAAACTAGTTCTAGGGGAACATGCATTAGGTCATCGAGCTAGATCAATAGCTTTGAGTAGTATATTGTTTTGGTCAAAGGTCTCTATTAAAGGATGAATGGAAGTAGTGTGGGAATTGATATTAGAGTATGTTCCAATTTCCCATCTATTGGTTAGAGATTAGAAGGTGTTTGTGTTCAAAGAGGATAAGGATGCTCATAAAATCCTAACCAATAGATGGATAAGGGGGAATTTGTCTCTTTTTTCTTAAAAAGTGGAACCCTTTGTTTGACTCAAGGACTAAAAAGATGGAAATCCATGTAGTCCAGGTTAAACATCATAGTGATGCATTAGATTTTTGATATGAGAATGTCTTTCTAGGGATATTGGGAATTGTATTGGAACTTTCGTGGAAGCAGATTATACAAGTTTCAAAACAAACATATTTGTTCTACTTCTTTTATTTTGGTCCAAAGAAGTCTCAAAGATGGGGTGACAACAGACATAAGGGTGGAGCATAATGGTAGACAATATAGTCAAGTATTGGATTATATCGATCCTGCTTTTTGGTGTGTGAGGTGTCATGCATATGGCCAAGTAGTCATGGAATGTACTCTAAAATTATCTATGAAAGAGTGAAAAAAAGGATTTCAAAAAATTTGTCAATCTAGGTTAGTGGGGCCTCGTCCATTGAATGAATTGGATTCAGGTTTAGAAATGTGGGTGAATGTTGTTTAGAAAAGACATTTCCTATGCTATTATAGGAGTTGTATTAGGAAAGAGAAGGGGAAACAATGATACTCATAGATGAAATTCTCACTAGTTTTTTTTCCTATGGATGATGAGTAGAAGGATATAGATTATGAAGGATGGGAAATGGTCTAGTTACATCCCCCCAAAATCATGATAACAAATGATCCAAGTGGGGATTATGAGATTAATTCTTCTCCCTTATTTCCTATATTTTCAGCAAAGGATATGGGAAAACATTATAGACCATATATGGATAATGTTAGGAACCCATGTCAACCCTTCTATTTACTTTGTTAGTATATTGTTTTTGGACGCATATGCTTTGTAAGTCGTCCTGTAGTATTTGTTGATCCATAGTTTGTATTATTGTTGTTGGACGCATATGCTTTGTAAGTCGTCCCGTAGTAAATGTTGATCCATAGTTTGTGTTGGCCCATGGTTTGTATTGACACATGGTATTGGCGCCTAGAATTAGTATATAAGTTTGTGTTGAAACCAATGAAGGTACCATGAAGTTATTTGTATTGAGATTTCTCAAAGGAGATTTCCCCCTCAAAGTTTCCTGTGATCAATAAAAGCGATTATGAAATCTGTTATTTATGCTATCTCACGTATTCTCATTAATTAATTGTTGCAAGTTCTTCACATATGGTATTAGAGCACTTTCTTGGGCTCGCTGGGTGAAATTTCTGCCAATTTTGTTTTTCCGCATCTGTTGCAGCTTCGAATCTAGGAATAATCCCTATCTACTTAACTATGGAAAGTACTTGGGCATAAGCCCTAAAACACATTGTGAGGAGTACCATAGGAACCCTGAAGTAGCTAGCCCATTGAGAGGACCTGCCAGCAAAAAAGGGCAACGACCCTTACCTGATTGACTAGTTCCCACCCATGAGGTAAACCAAGCGCTGTCATTGTTAAGTTTTAAACCAAATAGACTAGCAAGATCACTGAAAGAAGCATAATCACAAGATAGACACAGAATATACCCTGGGAAATCCTCATGGGGTAGAAAACCCAGCAAAGCTTTCCTCAATAAGATGATCAACCAAAATACAAGATGTGCTCCCTCCTTCTTTTCCTCCTTAGCAAATCTCCCAGACAAGTGCGCCTCTTTTCACAAGTGAGTGAGTGTATCAAATGAGGAACACACCTCCTCTATTTATACACTACTCTGACATATATTTTACACAAGTACATGTAGACTCGTATTTAACCATTAGGTTAAATACCCTATTATAACTGACTAGGCCGACCCCCCACATGGTGGGTCTAATAACCCTAGTTACCACAACTTCTCAGAGGAATAAACATCTCTGGATTCATAGTATAATCACATCGGAGGTATGGAACATCTCCGGAATAAATAATATACAAATCTAATATTCTTAGAAGTTACAATATTCAACACTCCCCCTTAACGAGAAGGATATTATAACAACATCTGCAGGAGCAACGAATCATACATCATACATGATACATCTATATATCATCGGAAGCTTTCTTTAGTTCATCATCATCAGTAACTCAACTAGTTACTGGAACATTGACATCACTCGATCATCAGCGTCATCATCAGCATCGTCATCGCACGATCATCAACATCGTCATCAGCATCGTCATCACACGATCATCAGCATCGTCATCACACGATCATCAACATCGTCATCACACGATCATCAGCATCGTCATCACGCGATCATCAGCATCGTCATCACACAATCATCATCATCGTCATCACATGATCATCAACATCGTCATCACACGATCATCAACATCGTCATCACACGATCATCATTACACAGGATGATCAATCCTGCTCTCTTTAGGACATAGGTCCATGGATGATGCAATCCAGTCATGTACCTTTTGAACCGAAGTCCAGGGATGATTCAGTCCTATCATGTATCTTTTGAACCGAAGCTCAGGGACGATCCAGTCCTATCATGTACCTTTTGAACCGAAGTTCAGGGACGATCCAGTCCTATCATGTACCTTTTGAGTCGAAGCTCAGGGACGATCCAGTCCTATCATGTGCCTTTTGAACCGAAGCTCAGCGACGATCCAGTCCTATCATGTACCTTTTGAGCCGAAGTTCAGGGACGATCCAGTCCTATCATGTACCTTTTGAGCCGAAGCTCAGGGATGATCCAGTCCTATCATATACCTTTTGAACCGAAGCTCAGGGACGATCCAGTCCTATCATGTACCTTTTGAACCAAAGCTCAGGGACGATCCAGTCCTATCATGTACCTTTTGAACCGAAGCTCAGTGACGATCTAGTCCTATCATGTACCTTTTGAACCGAAGCTCAAGGACGATCCAGTCCTATCATTCAATTCTCGGAGACCTCATGTCTACGGTTCAATTCACAGGACCAAAGTCCGAGGACGATCCAATCCCCTTACCTGTTCATTCAGGATTTTGTTCTCAGAGACATCATGTCTATGGCTCAATTCAAAGGACTAAAGTCCGAGGATGATCCAATCCCCTTACCTGTTCATTCAGGATTTTGTTCTTGGATACATCATGTCTACGGCTCAATTCAAAGGACTAAAGTCCGAGGACGATCCAATCCCCTTACCTGTTCATTCAGGATTTTGTTCTCGGAGACATCATGTCTACGGCTCAATTCAAAGGACTAAAGTCCGAGGACGATCCAATCCCCTTACCTGTTCATTCAGGATTTTGTTCTCGGAGACATCATGTCTATGGCTCAATTCAAAGGACTAAAGTCCGAGGAAGATCCAATCCCCTTACCTGTTCATTCAGGATTTTGTTCTCGGAGACATCATGTCTACGACTCAATTCAAAGGACTAAAGTCCGAGGACAATCCAATCCCCTTACCTATTCATTCAGGATTTTGTTCTCAAAGACATCATGTCTACGGCTCTCTTTAGGACTGAAGTCCAGGGATGATCCAATCCCCTCAAGTCCACCAAGGACTTCATTCTCGAAGACATACATCTACGGCTCTCTTTAGGACTGAAGTCCAGGGATGATCCAATCCCCTCAAGTCCACCAAGGACTTCATTCTCGAATACACACGTCTACGGCTCTCCTTAGGACTGAAGTCCAGGGATGATCCAATCCCCTCAAGTCCACCAAGGACTTCATTCTCGAAGACATACGTCTACGGCTCTCTTTAGGACTAAAGTCCAGGGATGATCCAATCCCCTTACATGTCAATCATGAGTACAAGTATCTTCATCTATACAAGTACATCAAGGCATCATGTATTCTCATCATCAAACACATGTATATATATCCTTATCATCAAAACATGTATCCTCATCATCAAGACATGTACATCAAAACATGTATCCTCATCATCAAAACATGTATATCAAAAATACATCTAACATCAAAAGCATGTGTACATCTATCATCAAAAGCATGTATTCTCACTAATACATCTATCATCAAAAGCATGTATACATCTATCATCAAAAGCATGTATTCTCACTAATACATCTATCATCAAAAGCATGTATACATCTATCATCAAAAGTAAAAGTATAAGAGTCCTAAAAATAATTCTAAGTAACTAAGTGTAGTAAATAGGTAGCCTCATCATTGATGAGACCTGACTTGTTATCAGGTACTATGCTACTCCCCCTTTCGAGGAGAGTCCTTTTGAACTATACCAAGCTTATCTCGGAAGTATTCAAATTTCACTCGAGACAAAGGTTTAGTCAAGATATCAGCAATTTGATCCTCAGTGCTTATATATTCAAGCTTGATAGTTCCTCTCTGCACCATATCTTGTATATAGAAGTATCGGATCTCTATGTGTTTTGACTTATCGTGGAACACAGGATTTTCAGTCATCTTAATGCAGCTTTGATTGTCACACATAATCACAGTGGGATCCATTTCTAAGTCAAACACTCCAGATAATAGTTTTCGAAGCCATACTGCTTCACAGCTGGCAGAGCAGGCAGCTATATATTCTGCTTCAGCAGTACTGAGGGCCACACTAGATTGTTTTTTGCTGAACCATGAGACCATAACAGATCCAAGACCATAACATCCACTTGAAGTACTTTTTCTGTCTGAGACACTACCTGCCCAGTCAGAGTCTGAGTAACCATGTAACCTGAGTTCATGACCTCTGAGATAATATAGGCCAAAATCTAAAGTACCTTTTAGGTACCTCATTACATGCTTTGCAGCTATTAGGTGAACCTTTCTAGGTTCTACTAAATACTAACTTAGGGTATTTACAGCAAAGCATATATCAGGCCTAGTATTTGTTAAATACATCAATGATCCAATGATTTGTTTATATAGAGTAATGTCCACTAATTCTGATGAATCATTGACCGACAACTTCAAGTTGGAGTCCATGGGAGTGGCCATGGCTTTACACTCCATCATATCAAATCTTTTGAGAATTTCCACAGTATACTTACCTTGATTTAGAAAGATTCCTTTTGGTTCTTGCCATACTTCTAAGCCTAAGAAGTAGTGCATCAATCCGAGATCTTTCATCTCGAATTCTGAAGAAAGCTTCTTCTTGCTTTCAATAATTTGTTTCTCATTTCCAGTTAGAAATAGATCATCTACATATAACAACAGTTTAACTGGTTCATCCTCCATCACTTTGAGATAGAGATTGGGATCAGCTTTACTCTTGGTAAAGCCCATGCTTGTTAAGAAATTGTCAATCCTTCCGTACCAAGCCCTAGGAGCTTGCTTCAATCCATATAATGCTTTTTTCAGTTTGCATACATGGGTCCTTCCGTCCTTGACCTCAAATCCTTGTGGTTGTTCTATGTATACTTCTTCTTCAATTACACCATTCAGAAAAGCCGTCTTAACATCCATTTGGTGCAGTTTCCATTTCATCATGGATGCAAGAGCCATGATAGTTCTAATTGAAGTATACCTAGCAACTGGTGCAAATGTTTCTTCATAGTCAATTCCCTCTTTCTGAGAGAATCCTCTGGCTACAAATCTTGCCTTGTATTTTTCAATGCTACCATCTGCAGCATGTTTTATCTTGAAAATCCATTTGGAAGAAACCACACTTTTATCTTTTGGTTTGGGGACTATATCCCAAACATCATTTTTCATTATTGACTGATATTCTTCTGTCATAGCTTCTACCCATTCTTTCTTCTGAGCTGCCTCTTCATAGCTGGTAGGTAGTTGATCCACAAGATCACACATCAAGGCCATGTAGTTGGACACTAGCTTTGGTTTCTTTCTTTCTCTAGTGGAGCCTTCAGGAGCTCCATATCTTTCAGCCCCTTGAATAATATCTCTAGCCCATGCTGGCCTTCTTTTCTTAGATAAGTCTGTAATAGGAGGCTCTTGAGGTTCCAACATGTCATGATCCTCTGGAGAATCATCTTCAGGAATGGGCACAGCCTCTGTGATCCTGGGAGAAGTATCTTCTTCATAGATTTCTTCAAGTTGGCACTTCTTGGATTTCTTAAGAGCTGCTTCTTCATCAAATGTTACATCTCTACTTATTTCTATGTGATGAAAGCCTGGAATGTAAATTCTGAAGGCTTTGGATGATTCACAATAACCAACAAATATTCCCTTCTTACCAGAAGGGTCCAACTTGGTTTTCTTTTATTTTGGAATGTGGATGTACACAGGACACCCAAATATTTTAAGGTGACTTACCTCAGGCTTCTTACCTGTAAACATTTCTTCTGGAGTTTTGAAATCAAGAGCACTATGAGATAATCTATTTTGCACATATACTGCTGTCTTGGCTGCTTCAGCCCATAGATACATAGGAAGATCTTGGTCATGTATCATAGTCTTCACAGCTTCCATGATTGTTCTATTTTTCCTTTCAGCCACCCCATTTTGTTGGGGATTATATGGAGTAGTTAGTTCCCTCTTAATTCCAGCTTCTTTACAGAAGTCCTCAAATTCCTTTGAGGTAAATTCTCGTCCATTATCTGTTCTGAGAATTTTGATTCTCTTTTCTGATAGATTTTCTATTAGAGCCTTGAACTCTTTGAATTTTCCAAAAACTTCATTCTTACCTTTCAGGAAGTATATCCAAGTTTTCCTTGAGTGGTCATCAATGAATGAAAGATAGTATTCAAACCCACTTAGAGAAGTGGTGGGAATTGGTCCACATACATCTGAGTGTATTAGCTCCAAAATGTTCTTAGTCTTTGTTTCACTCTTTGGAAAGGGGTTCTTAATATTTTTCCCTTTCTTACATCCTTTACATGATCCATCATGATCAGCTTTCAAATCTGGTAGTCCTATGACTACCTTGCTTACATAGGGTAAGGCTTTATAGTTGATATGAGCTAATCTTCTATGCCATAGTTCACTGGGGCTAGAGATCTCATGAGCAAGGGCAGCTTCTGGATGACCCTTGAGCTTATAGAGACCTCCTTCTTCTTCACCAATGACAACTGCATCTTTAATTGTCTTTCCTTTGGACCACATGAGTACTTGTCCATCTATGAAAGCCACTCTAAAACTTTTCTTATCTAGTGCTGAGATAGAGAGAAGGTTCTTCTTTAAACCTGGTACATATAAGATATCTTTCATCTTCAAGGGTGTTCCAGAATCTAGCTTGTAGCTAGCTTCACCAATTCCTTTGATGGGATATTGGTAGTCATCTCCTAGAGATACTTTTTGTGTAGAAGACTTTTCTTCAAGATTTGAGAAAGTCTTTCTTTGACCTGTCATGTGCTTAGAAGCACCACTGTCAATGAGCCATGTATCTTCTCCAGGAGATACAGATCCAGAGGGTGCAGAGAATAGAACATATTCTTCTGGATCTTCTTTCTTCACTTTATATCTTTTCTTTCTAGGTTTTACCTCTACCTCTTCTTCTTCTTCTTCTTCTTCACTATCATTTTCTGTCATATGTGCATGATGTCTTTTGTGGACAAACTTCTTCTTTTGTGAAGGACAATATTTGGAGATGTGTCCTAGTTTATGACAACTGTAGCATTCAACTTTGGAAAGATCTCTTACTGGATTAGGTCCTCTTCTCTTTTTAGGCCTAGAGAAGTGTTGAGGTCCTTTGTGGTCAACTCTCTTGAGATGACCTATTCTTCTTCTTCTGGTATGGGTGGCCAAGGATTGGTCATCCTATTTGAGAAGAGATTCTCTGTTGGAAACCCTAGCTTCTTCTTGAACACAGTCCTCCCATACTATATCAAACTTCATGCTCTCTTTTCTGGCACACATGGTTTGTATGAATGATTCCCAAGGCCTAGTGAGACCATTGAGAGCAGTCATCACAAGTTCATCTTCATCAAGAGTATCACCAATTGCATCTAGTTGCTCCTTGATTTGTGAGACCCTTGAGAAGTAGTCTTGAATGGATTCTCCTTTGTGCATCTTGGTACTCTTCAATTGAGTCCTTAGGTTCATCTTCCTATTGATGTTCTTTCCTTCATACATTCTTCCTAGGGCATCATACATTTCCTTTGGAGTCTTCTTGGAGGCCACTTGGGGAATCAAGTGGTCTTTAATAGAATCAGCT
The DNA here is from genome assembly GCA_027924585.1 of Larix kaempferi. Classification (NCBI taxonomy): domain Eukaryota; kingdom Viridiplantae; phylum Streptophyta; class Pinopsida; order Pinales; family Pinaceae; genus Larix; species Larix kaempferi. The sequence goes on from BSBM01000514.1 coordinate 5,916,203, forward strand.
ATGATTCTCTTTGCCCTAATTAAATCCTTCCTATGTTTTTCTTTGGCTTCATCTCCTTCTGGTTCTGCAACTTCATCCTTGATATAATGAGCAAGATCATTCTCTTCAAGAACGAGACCAATTCTATATTTCCATGCCCGAAAATTCTCTATACCTTCTAGCTTGTCTTCAAGCTTAGTGCTTGGATCCATCTTCTCTTGGGGGAGTCCAAGAGACAGAGTAGTACTTACCTGAAAAGTTACCTTTTACTTTTTCGGAACCTGAGACAGAATTTTATCGCACTTTTGGTAGAATTAGGGTTTGACTTTCCCGGGGTTCTACCCAACCAAAAAGTTCGATCTAGGGCTCAAAAGAATGGTCTTGAGAAGGGCTATCCAGCCATGTAATCAGATTTTAACAATACCAAATTTCTGTTGAAATCAATTTCTCACTTATCGCACTTTTGGTAGAATTATGGTTTGACTTTCCCAGAGTTCTACCCAACCAAAAAGTTCGATCTAGGGTTCAAAAGAAAGGTCTTGAGAAGGGCTATCCAGCCATGCAATCAGATTTCAATAATACCAAATTTCTGCTGAAACCAATTTCTCACTTATCGCACTTTTGGTAGAATTAGGGTTTGACTTTCCCGGAGTTCTACCCAACCAAAAAGTTCGATCTAGGGTTCAAAAGAAAGGTCTTGAGAAGGGCTATCCAGCCATGCAATCATATTTCAATAATATTAACTTTCTGCTGAAACCCTAATCTTCACCGGAAAGAGAGAGAGATTCTTACCTCGTGAAAGATGTCCTATTCAGTCTAGCTCTGATACCATGTTAAGTTTTAAACCAAATATACTATCAAGATCACTGAAAGAAGCATAATCACAAGATAGACACAGAATATACCCTGGGAAACCCTCATGGGGTAGAAAACCCAGCAAAGCTTTCCTCAACAAGATGATCAACCAAAATACAAGATGTGCACCCTCCTTCTTTTCCTCCTTAGCAAATCTCCCAGACAAGTGCGCCTCTTTTCACACGTGAGTGAGTGTATCAAATGAGGAACACACCTCCTCTATTTGTACACTACTCTGACATATATTTTACACAAGTACATGTAGGCTCGTATTTAACCATTAGGTTAAATACCCTATTATAACTGACTGGGTCGACCCCCACATGGTGGGTCTAATAACCCTAGTTACCACAACTTCTCGGAGGAATAAACATCTCTGGATTCATAGTATAATCACATCGGAGGTATGGAACATCTCCGGAATAAATAATATACAAATATAATATTCTTAGAAGTTACAATATTCAACAGTCATTTGTGGCAAAGTGGTTATCAGTTTTACCTAAGCCGTGGAGTGAGGGGTACTACCCCAATACACAAGTTGTCAGACAGCATTAGTGGCCAAGTAAATCCCCTGAACCGATAGGAAGCCGAACAAACCTGGGGTCCATATCTATTTTCAACTAACCTGTTGCCGATCACTTTTGCACCATTGCATATCCATCTGTTGATGATCACTTCTGCGCCATTGCAGATCCATTCCAAAAGCCGGTTCTAATCAAGCCATTTCAGATCCATTCTAAAATTCGTTTCCAATCCAATCATTTTTTATCAATCCTAGCCATTCCAGATCCTGCCGTTTCCGATCCATTCCAAAAAAAAAGAACAAAAAAAAAAGGTATAAAATTATGTTTTTCACCATATCTCCCTTGTTAACTCTGTTTTCCTTGAAACTTCACTGAAACTCCTACAATCCTTTCTACATATTTCATTCCTGAGGACCCTATCCCAAATTCCACTTCCAAAAGCCAGAAATCCCACATTTGTCTATTTTCAGGGTTTGCCATAACTCCTTTGATTTTTAGCCAATCGCCCTCAAATTTTGCCACCGTGTCCATTCCCTATTTCTGCTTCTTTGTCCCTCTCTAAAAAAAATTTCCATTCTTTCACTCCACTTCTAAAATCCTGATTTTATGCTTCCCTATCCATTCCAAAGTGTCCAAAACCTAATCAAACCCCACTTACCCATCCGAGTTTTTTCCAAATCCAAATTTCCCTTTACTAAATAAGCTTCTATTTGTATTTTTCTATCCATTCACCCCAAAAAAAACTCCTGGTTGTGGTTGTCACCCGTGCAGGAGCAAAAACCATGGAGGAGGCACTTGTAGCCATCCAAACCAAACTCTAGGATCTGGATGAAAAATTTCTCAGCCTCCATCTTGAGCATTCCGCCATGAACAACAAACGACAGTCCGAGTCTTCATCAGACAATGGGTTCTCTCCTTCCAGCAATTTCCGTGGTTTGAAGCTTGAATTTCCTCGCTTTAATGGTACTAATCTGACTGGATGGATCTATCGTGCAGAACAATATTTCAGTCTGCATAATACTTTCGATGTCCAAAAAGTTCCACTTGCATCCTTTAATTTGGAACAGGAAGCCCTTCCATGGTACCGTTGGTACATCAAGGCTCATGACGAGCCAAAATGGATAAATTTTTGCTAACTCCTTTTGCAACGATTTGGTCCTAGTGCTTTTAATGACTTCACCGGAGCACTCACTAAACTTCATCAAATTGGCACTATGAGAGAGTATCAGAAAGAATTTGAGAAACTAGAAAATCACATAGAAGGATTGTCCGATGAATTCTACGAGTGTTGTTTTATCAGTGGTCTTAAGGATGAAATCCGCTCAGAGGTCAAAATGTTCTATCCAACACAATGATGGAAGCCCTGGGGTTGGCTAAGTTGGAAAAAGACAAGATTGCAGCCCAACATTGCTCCAAACCCACTTATGTTCCCTTCTGAAATATGGGTTCTCAATGACCTCCCATCCCGCCAGCTCCTCGACCAACTCCTATCAAGCATTTGTCTAAAACAGAGATGTAGACACACGGAGAAAAAGGGCTTTGTTATAATTGTGATGAGAAATTCACTTGGGGACATAGATGTGTTCAGCAAAATCTCTATCCCTTGGATATGGATTCTCTGCCTACCTCTAAAATTGGTGAAGAAGCTCCAGATACAATGGATGATCAGGTCGACATTCAGGAGCCAACTATTGACCCCCCATCTCAGGATGACCAACCACAGATATCTCTCCATGCTTTATTCGGCGTCACCACCCCCCAAAAAATGCAAGTCAGGGGTTACTTCAAGAAGCTTCCTCTTACAATACTCATTGATAATGGTAGCACTCATAACTTCATTGACGCTCGGATTGCCAAAATGGATGATTGTTTTGTCCATCCTTGCTCCAACTTTGAAGTCATGGTTGCCAATGGGGGCACCTTACCTTGCAAGGGAAAGTGTCACAATGTACGTATCTCTCTGGAAGATTATAACTTGCACTCTGACATGTTTGCCTTGTCCCTAGGTAGATGTGATGTGGTTTTGGGCGTTCAATGGTTACGCACATTTGGCCCCATCTTATGGGATTTTGCTGAACTTTGGATGCAGTTTTCAGTCAATGGGAAACGACACAAATTCACAGGCTTACAACAAGGGTCTCTCTGCATCATCACTTCAGATCGCTTGGAAAATATCCTTAAGAATAATTCACATGGTGTCATCACTCAACTCCAGTCCATTCAGATGCACCCATCAACAGTCTCCCCTACTTCTTTGGATAGATATGTAGGTGGCGTTGCTGAACCAGTGGGCTTGTCGCCTTTAAGAGACCTTTCCGGTAAGACTTTAGCCACATCTACATCTCAGCAGGAAATGTTGGCTATTTTGCATGCAGTACAGAAGTGGCATCCATACCTATTAGGGAATCATTTATGCATCAAGACTGATCTCCAGATTCTGAAAAATTTCCTGAAACAACTGGTCTTCTCCCCAACACACCTGAAATGGATTATCCAACTCATAAGTTATTCCTATGCAATCACTTACAAGAAGGGTAAGGACATAAGGTGGCAGATGCTCCTTCTCACACATTTGATGACCCCGTTCCTCTTACAGCTATTTCTCTGCTTGTTTCAAATTGGTTGCAATCTGTTCAACAAGGCTATCTCTTCTATGAACTCCATGCTTCTTCATCGGCAGGGCACTATGGGTTCCTCAAAACGTATGACCAGGAACAATGTAACTTCTCTTGGCAGGGACTACAAATGACAATTCAACAGATGGGGGTTGACTGTGATACTTGACAGGTCAACATGTGTAACATCCCTCAAATTCAACCCTATTGTTAATTCTCTTGTAAATGTAATTATGAATTTTGTAAATGGCCATGGTGAGAAACTTAAGGACAAGGCCCCACTAGTGGACCTCGATCCAGCATTATGTTTATAAGTCTTAGCTTAAGCAGAGAAGATTAAGAATGGTAATTTGACTAAACGATAAGTAACATAACCCACCTATAAGAAAACGATAATGGCTAGGGAGCCATGTGTTGAACATATCATGGCTTATCATTACGAAAGGTGGAGATATAAGTGCATCCTAAGTAAGGTTATTATTCACCTTAAATACCTAGCTAGGATACTACAACCTAAGTCATTTTAATCCAATTATGATTAAGGCATAATAATAGATAATGTATAGACATATTTATATATATATAGTGGTGGGCATTATATATAACTATTAAGTCACCAAGAGATAAATACGATATATATTGAAAGTGTGTCTTATAGAGTTATTAATAGTTGAGATAATTTTTAGAAAGATATTATGTATATTTTTATGAAAAGGTTGAACTAATAGTAGTAATGATTATTAGATAAATATTAAATATATGTATATTTATATCTCCATTATAAATGAAAGAGTTAATAAAGAATGTGATAAATATTTGAAAGGAATTTTTATATATATAAGAAGGGTTAACCAAATAAATCACTAGAAATAAGTACAGGTATTATATACATATATATGTCATAAAAAAAAAGACTACGTCAAGTCATTTAGTCCCCAAAAATCATGCACACTCGTTTGAAGGAAGGAGGTGGAAATGTTTATGTTGCTTATTATTTTATAAAAGAGGAAAAGGTATGTATACGGACCGTAGGGTAAATAAAGTGTTTCAAGGTGTGAGATTATTAAATTCTTCTAGGATTTAGAAGAGTTCTATTTCGAGAGTTGGTTAAAAGTTTTAAATTTACACCCATCATTTGAGAACCCAAAAAACATATCTCTCTTCAAATTTTGCCGAATTTAGCACCAGGAGACCTTTCAACTAACCCTGTCGACCTCTCTCTCCACTAAGGTTACAAGCCATCAAAGCTTTCGCCAGAGTAAGGCTTCTCCTACCAAAGTTCTGCCATTTGTATATTTTATGGACAAGTGTCGTTGGTATTTCAGTTGGGCGCTGGGCAAGTGGAATATTGTCACCGTTTGAAATGGATCGATACATATTAAGTATCCATCGTAGAAGGCGGGGGGAGATAGCCATGGAAATGAAAGGGATCGTTGCAAGAATAGAATAGATCTGCACGTAGGAAAACAAGATACTGGGCGAGAGAAAAGGGACCTCTGCGAGAAGGTTTGGTATGAAATGACGGGATTATTATTCATCTTAGCGAATTCTCTACATGGGCAGAGTTACAGTGTAAGTTTCACTAACTCCTACTTTCTTATTTTGATCTCGATTAGCGCTGAGCTTTGGAGGATCTTTGTGTAAGCAGTGTTTCATCCAATGACATTAAAATATGAGATTGGTTGGGAACTTGGTAGTAAACGTGCATTTTTACTGATTCATCAAGAAGACGCTTCCTCTCTTTTTTGTTTCATCCGATGACATTAAAATATGATATTAGTTGGGAACTTTTTATGCATTAAGGGGATTCTGGTGGTAAATGTGCATTCTTATTGATTCATCAAGGAGGACTCTTCCTCCCTTTGTTTTTTATTATTATTATATTTTGGGCATGCTAACATACAAATTTCAAATCTATATATATATATATATATATATCAGTTGCACCATTTTGTTTTTTTTATGGAAGGGCGATGGGACTATGAGAAATGGCTCTGAAATTGTAATACCCATACTTTTGACTTGGAATGTATTTAACCAAAATTATGTAAATGAAGTAAATATGCTACAGTGAATTCCTAGTGCAGGGCTCAAGGCCAAGGCCCGACTAGTGAATGGCTAGGTATGTATGATGTTTATATTTATTTGGACTGTTTGGTTGGCTTTTATGCTGATTTATAGTATATGTACATATTATGTGCATAAATAATAAAATGGTCCAACAATGGTTGTGTAAAGAGCACCAAAAGGGCCATGATTCCACCAGAGAGGAAGAGGAAAGGGGGTCAATGGGAGAATAAATACTTGCTCCCAAGTGTCAACCCAAGAACTCACCCAAAATTCTGTCATATGATGTGAATCAGCCAATTATCTCATTTTTTTTACCATTTTTCAATAATTGAGTGCGTGTGGGAGGTTGGTGGGAAAAGTCACATCATGTAGTTATTGAAGCATGGGGCTTATTGCACTTTTGTGAGAGTTATGTCATGATAGAAGTTAGTCTTTAACTGCCAGGAGTCCTTTCTTCTACTATCAAAATATATGTCAGTTGTCTTTTCACCATTTTCTCATATCCCTTGGAGTCAACCCTCATTCTCTCATTCTTTCATGCAGAGATACACTAGGAAGAACTCTCCATTGTTGTTCATGAGCATACGAGACTGTCCCTAACCTAGAAATTCGAATTTGGAGACCATATTGCAGATTTGGAATGGAAAAATGATGTTTGTAAGTAAACAGAGAGGTTGGGGAACCTAGGAACACTTACCCATTGAGTTTTGCTGCTCTTAGGTGCTTGAAAAGCCACGAATTGAGGTTATAGGTGGTTCTATAGCAACACATATCAAATTGGAATTTTTCTATGCACACATTAGAAGCACCCAATGTTGGTTCTATATATGTTCTTTAAGCTTACAAGATAGACCTACGTTTTGCGCGGTTCAGGGAACCAACAAAACCTCTTTTCACCGGTCCTTTCGACAACAGTCTGTGAGCAGACTGAGGTTTCACCCGAGGAGAAGTTATGGGGAGGTTGCGGAATTAGGTTTCCACAATCGGGTGATGCACACTTCAATGGAATGGTGGACAGTGCAAAGCTCTCCTACTTCGCGGTTAATGTTTTAAGCTATCGCGCATCCAAGGACTGTGCGATGCAAGAAGGTCGCTTAACAATCAGGACAGTGCAACAGAGGACTGTGCTTCCTCTTCGACACTTGTACAACTTTGACAGACTTTACTTAGTGCAAAATGACGCATTCAACATCATAATAGACTGCAAACCTTTCAAACTTATACAATAGGACGAACTACGACGTAACAACACACTTCTGGTGCTGCGCTTTAGGGAATCACACCATACAGACTTTGCTTGCTTAAGTGTTTACCCGATCAACTTACGCATTCATCTGACTTAGAAATACTTGTGAAATCAACATTCATTCACATATGTCCAATACTTAACATAGTATTCCCATCCTTTATCCTTATGGCGATTACATACAAAAGAAAGAACACATGAACTCATAAACATGAACCTAACCATTCAACATAAGCAAATACACAAATGCAAACACATTCAATCACATAACATAAGAAATTTAACGTGGTTCACCCCCAGGATGGGAGCTACGTCCACAGGAATTGTTGATTATATTATCAATGGGAAGGGTTTCAACAGTTCCAGTCTGCGCACTCAGCTGCAGACTCTCTTCTCTCTCACTAGGTCACTGCGCACATAGCTACAGAGCATCTTCTCTCTCAGTAGGTCATTATGCACACAGCTGCAGAGCCTTTTACAATGAGTCTTCCTTTCAACAAAGATCAATATTCAACATTAACCAAAAGAAGATTGGAGATTAACCCTTTCCCTTACAAAATATGCCATTTTATAGACCGTGCCCTTAGGTCACGTCTTTACATTCATGATGGGCTAAAAAACCTTAACGTTCCCCAAAACTAGTGCGGTTACCCCGCTAACCAGGATTGTTAGGCTCTGATAGCGACTCGGCGTCGTGGCCATCCTTCTGTGCATGGTCACGTCGCTTTCAGCCCCCTTGTCAAACGCATGCCGACGGGTCACTTCCATCACGTCGTTCCTTCTCTAACGGCTTCATGTGACCGGTTCACGTAGTGCTGCCTTTTCCCGTGTGACCGGTCGCTTTCCCTCTTCGCCACTCCTTACCCACCTGCTGGGAATCATGGAGTATCTTAACCAAAATAGACCTCCGATCGGTCTCACCAGAATTTATATCATTTTCCATCCAAAACTTCTACCATGCTGCATCTTCACGTATCTGGCACTTCGCGGCGCTGGATCTCCGCAGCGCTGTAACTATGCGGTGCTGTAACTCTGCAGCGCTGGCTCTCTTACTTTGCCGATGTTGTGCTGCATTGTCTCCTCGCAGCTCCCAAAACTGTCTTATCCAAAATTGGCTTAGTTGGGCCAGGCCCAACACCCAACAAGATGGGTCGCCCAACAGAACTGTGAATCAATGAAGGGGATGCTTGAGCTAGAAGGGTGTTGTGTGGGGAAAGTATTGTGGAGGCCAAGGTTGTGAGGGATAAGTGAGACCCATGTAGAGCTCTATATGAGCATTTGGCTAAGCATAGAGAGTAGAATGGGTTGTGGATTGAGAGATAGAATCCTGTAGGTGTTTCCTTCGCCCTGGTGATTGAGAGATAGAATCCTGTAGGTGTTTCCTTCGCCATAATAGTTGCTACAACCCTAGCGCGAGAAAAATCAATCGAGCTACGCATGACAATACTTGAAACCAGACTTTTTGAACTCCCTATTACATCATAGGAATCAATACTACTTTCTCCACAACATGTGGCACCCTCAATATCTTCCATCACCGCAATTTACATTTGATAAAAAACTTGTTCCCAAATAGTAATTACCCCATTCTTTGCTCTAAAAAGGCCTCGGTTAACCTAGAATCCAATCCATGCAACATGAACACATCCATATATACACATAGAATAAATATTAATAAATTTCTCATAGCCCTTCAATAATGTTCAATATCTCATAGCCCTTCATAGTGAAATGGGACCCCACCCTTCAAATTTGATCCCTGGTCCCCACTAGACACGGTGACCCCCGGAATTAAGACACGTAGGACACGGTGACCCCCGGAATTAATATATTTTTAAAATATATTAAAATTTAAAAATATAGACATATAGATCCAATAAAATTTAACATTTACAATTACAAATATTCAATAGAAATTACATTTACAATTACTAATATGAAATATTCAATAGAAATTAGATCATTCACAAATCACAACACATTTGTCATTCACAATCACAAATCACAATGAGACATTGAGACACATAGATGCAAACTCATCACTGCCCTGATCCTCCTCCTCCATGCCTGAATCAACAAACTCATCACTGCCCTGATCCTCCTCCTCCTCCTCTCTGCCAATCTGACTAACTTACTTTTTAATTGTCAAATGTTTAATTTTAAGTTTTAAATGTATGTAAGTGAATGCCATTAAATTGCTTATGTGAGTTTGATTTAATACATGTTCAATTTTGAAGAGACGTCATTATATACCATGTATATGTTTCTAATGATTTTCGTATTAATGTCTTTATTGCAGTTGCGGCTATGGATACCAATGCCGAGATATTGATTGAGCTTGCCCAATTGAGGGGCATAAGTGCAGCTTTTAGTGGTAGTGACAGGATTCGCCGTTCACTTGCATCAACCTTGGATGCAATTGTGGACACCATTTCACAATCTACGAATGTCCTATATGATATTGCATCTTATAGAGAAAGAAAAAGACAACAATATGCTGATGGGCTAGATTACAATGCAGTAAAAAAGTTGAAAATATCCAAAGAGCATATATTTGTATTGTTTAGGGACCCTCGGACGGGAGAAATCCCAAATGCAAGCAGGCCGCATATCTCCATTGAGTGGTGCACGTTTCAACCATTTGTTGATAACTGGATGGACAGATGGTACATGGTTTTTGATATGCCACCACACAACAACAGGGAAATTCCCTTATATTTCCTTCGAAAGATGTACGCAGAGTTCGTGTTGCATAAACACGTTAACTATTTTGACATCTTACAGTTTCAGGGGATCGGTGGGGGGATGCCCCAAAACCGACCCAATGCCAGGCTTCGAGACCAGGATCGCCCTATCCCTGCACCTCGCAGGTAGTTGCCTGGGCCAGATGTCCCACCAGCACATCGCATTATTCCGCAGACACGGGATGCATTTTTGAGTTTGGCACGGGCGGTTGTTCGCCATGGCAGGATGGTTCAACATATGGGTGAGGAAGGGACATCTGTCCCTGGTGTGGTACATACACCAGCTCGTCACCATGCAGGACCATCAGCTAGTGCAGGACCATCAGGACCATCCACTAGTGCAGGACCATCAGGACCACCCACTAGTGCAGGACCATCGACTATTCCCCATCCTAGTACTGATCCTCACGAGTGCACATCATGTGGTCGTCCCTGCTATGGTATTGCCTCAGATGTTGCCTTCAGTGGGTTTTTGAGAGAGGTATGTTGATGGTTAATTGTAATAAATTCTTCATTTATTTTCGTTTTTGTACACATATATATAGTTTGAGCTAATATATTAATTTTGTAAACTTGCAGTTGATGCTTTATGCCGGTAGTGACGCCCCAGAGCCGGATGTTCGAGACTCTACAGGGGGGCATGATGCTACCCATTCAGTAGGCCCATCTTATATACCACCTATTGCCGTATCTCACACCGAGGTAAACATTTTAAAATTTCAGTTTTTTAATACTTGTTAATTTGTTAATTTCCACATACTTTACATTTTAGTTCATTAATGCTATCTACGGTCTTATATTTACAATTATTAAACTTGCAGATGGCAGATCCTTCACTGGGGCAAGGTAATGTGGAGGTAGTACCCATGGTCATACTGTCCCCTGAAACGTCTGGGCTCCAGGTAAACAATTAAAAATGACATTTTTTAAATACATGTTTGTTTGTTGAATCATGCATGTCTAACTACATGAACACTTGCTGACTGTAGGCACCATCCGACACATCTGGCCCATTGCCTGGATTTGCATCTCTCTCCAGGCCATTCATGAACAAGGGTCGTGTGTATGTGAGGCGTTCTACTCCTAGAAAGACTCCAGCTGCCCACGACCATGGGCTTACTCACACCACGGTAATGTATATCCTTCGATGATATTTGTTGTTTAACTTGAAATCCAGTGCATAAATCATTTTTGTTAATGTTTGAATTGCATGTTTACTGCATCAGGAACCCGAGTTGTCTACTGAGAACCTCGCATCGATGGTTGATGCAGCAGTTAGTGCCGCATCTGCAGTGGCGACTGATCACACACAGGAATGTAACTATTTCAATATTATCTTTACATAGTTTATTATTGTTGGACCTATTGTTTATTCATGCATTTCTAACTATTTCAACATTTTTTCATTGTAGCCACCACCAGCAGGAGCAGTGCCTGGCCCCCTTGGTTCAACCATCCTGGATGTTCAACCGACGGCTCCATCTGCTACACAAGCAACGCAATCTCCTTTGTCAGTTGAGGTGAGATGTCCTTCAGTGACCAAGTGTTTCATGCACTTTCCATGCACCAGTTGATAATTGTTGAGATAATGTATTAGTGTACATAGTTAGTTGAATTTAACAATTGATATTTAATTTGCAGGATCCAGGGATGCACATTGATCCTAGGGATGTGCCTAGAGGATCAACATCGGGAAAGAACAAGAGAAAGCTTGAGTTTTGATAGTTTTGGATAGTTTTGGACACATGTGCTTTTGGATACTTTTGTATATATATGTACTTTTCGATACATTCAGTTTTGGAGACATGTACATTGACTTTATTGTGCATGTACTTTTGGAGACATGTACATTGACTTCATTGGATACATGTACTTTTGGATACTTTTGGATATACATGTACTTTTGGAGACATGCACTTTTGGAGACTTTTGGATATACATGTACTTTTGGAGACATGCACTTTTGGATACTTTTGGATACATGTACTTGTGTCAATCTAATGTGTTGATTTGTGTGGATTATCTATTACTCATGAATGCACTATGTCAAAAGAACAAACTATTATATTCAAAGGTTTCAACGAATTCACTACATGCATGCACTAATTGGTATCTAATTAAAATTTGTGATTTTGGATGATCATTACAAGTTATGTCAAAGTTCTTGCTCATATAATTTAATCAAACTAAATGCAATACAATGTTTTCAAGGTTTCAACGAACTCACTCATGCACACCCATTGCCATCAACTACCAATGAAAGTCTAACATTATGAGGTTCTTCTTTAAAAATGGGTAATATTTCCTTGATGATCGTAAATTGAGAACCATTTGTAGCCACTCATATAATACCATCTTCACTTATCTTTGTACATGATAATCCATATAATGTGCTATGTTTTTTAACCTAAACAATCATCAAAAACCTAGAATTATAGGGATATGACAAAGAACCTTATGGGGCACCTTATATATTAACCTTGTGTATACATTAGGATCTTTGTCATACCATTGTTTGAAATGTCATTCAATACCTTCAATTTTATCAACATCAAATTAGTAGACAAAGTGACTCATCTTTGATCTCTTGTATAGGCCTTTGTGTGCCTTATCAATAAGATGTACATCATGAATATTATCATAGGTCTCATACATAGGTGCATCCTCATCCATGCAAACAAAGGTGTCATGGATCAACCTATTATCCCTTTATTCTCAATAATATTAGTATCATTATCTTCCATAGGATCAAATTCAACTTATGCTTTTTTTCTTTTGAAAAAAAAAAAAAGGATCAAATTCAACTCCATCACCCCCATTATTGCTACTCTAAATTGCAACCTTAGGAGTTTTGATCATGTGTTTTTGTCTCTTTAGGAGTTTTGAAATATTATACTCTTTCAAAAATAATATGGAAGTTCAAATATTTAAAAGTGGCTTAAATTATAAAATGGGCGGAAATTCACCAAGTGTCCCTGAACGGCATTTTCATGCGACTTGCAACTCGACAAAACTCGGAAACCGGACGTCATACCGACGAACCGTCGACTCCGTTGGTCTCCTGGCGTGCGATTACCTCTAGGGGGCCCTCTCCCTCGTCTCCCCATGGCCCAGCGGCTTCATTGTGCATTCATTTCGTAAACTAGGGTTTTGCTCAGTTTAATTGCATGCAATCTCGCATTGGTGGGTCAACTCTGCAAAAACCTCCCTTGAGCCAGTGTTGGCAGTGTTCCCACGTCGGCATTGCCCACACACACTTGCAGGAGCCAACGGCACGCAATCTTCCTGCTCCGTTTGCTTTTTGGCTCCCGGATGGAAATTCACCAAGTGTCCCTGAACGGCATTTTCATGCGACTTGCAACTCGACACAACTCGGAAACCGGACATCGGACCGACGAACCGTAGACTCCGTTGGTCTCCTGGTGTGCGATTACCTCTAGGGGGCCCTCTCCGTCGTCTCCCCATGGCCCAATGGTTTCATTGTGCATTCATTTCGTAAACTAGGGTTTTGCTCAGTGTAATTGCATGCAATCTCGCATTGGTGGGTCAACTTTGCAAAAACCTCCCCCGAGCCAGTGTTGGCAGTGTTCCCACGTCGGCATTGCCCACACACACTTGCAGGAGCCAACGACACGCAATCTTCCTGCTCCGTTTGCTTTTTGGCTCCCGGACGAAAATTCACCAAGTGTCCCTGAACGGCATTTTCATGCGACTTGCAACTCGACATAACTCGGAAACTGGACGTCGGACCGACGAACCGTCGACTCCGTTGGTCTCCTGGCATGCGATTACCTCTAGGGGGCCCTCTCCCTCATCTCCCCATGGCCCAGTGGCTTCATTGTGCATTCATTTCGTAAACTAGGGTTTTGCTCAGTGTAATTGCATGCAATCTCACATTGGTGGGTTAAATTTGCTCACCTTGCAAACATCATCCATCAAACAGAAATGTGATGGAGTTGAAATCAATGGATTGCTTGTCACAATAGGTATTCATAAGTTTGCGTAATTGAATACTCCTCTTAATCCCTAAAAAATACTTCATTCCCATCCTGCAGATCCCAAACAATGTCAAAGGTAAGAAGGATTTCCATATAATCCAAATATATGTTTTTTTTCAAATATATTTTACATGGAAACATAGCAAAATGGAATCTAATATTTCGTTTGCATTGGGAAGAAAAGATTGGCAAGGCCAACATTGGCTTCCTTTTGGATTAATATCTCCATTTATAATTCCATAGATTTATATTTCTGTTTAGTGGATTAATGGATTAATACTTCAATTTATAATGACACTTAACGTGTTTATAATACTTCAGTTTGGAACTGATGTTTTTTAAAATGAACATATATGCAATGGTTTCCCTGAAAGATAATGAATGGGGCACTCACTATTTGTTGGCATGTTCCTTAGAGGCGAACCAAACCCTCATGTCTCACTAATAGATGACAATGGTGATCAACTTGTAATCAGTTTGATGGTTATTAAAGGATAATATCTAACACTGGATGACCAAACATGGAAGAACGTTGGTTATGTATTTCAAGATTAGACTAGGTGAATCTATATACCACTTTACAAACTTAGTTTTCGATACAAACCTCAAACTACAAACAATGCCAAGAAAGCACCCATCAAAGGTATGATACTTCAAGCCTCATTGTGAACATGAAAAGTTAATGGAGATCATTAGTAATAGACATGATCCAAATGGTCTACTTAAATGACCATAGGTAAGTAGATAAGTAAGATTGCCTAACATGGTCACTCTTGTGTTATATTCCAAGGTAAATGGGTTGTTTGTTATTTTTGTTAATTTTTCAATTCATTTATGTAGATTACTCATATTAAATTGTTCATAGTGAATTAGTCTAATAATGGTGTCCTTGTATGTGTCCAGATTATCCAAAGAATCATAAGCACATGAAATCCCATCAATAAGAACAATGGTCTTTTTCAACACCACCAAAGAAAAAATCAGAAAAATGAAATGACCTACTTCAAAAATTATTTTATTACTTATTGTGCATGGTCCATCAAACAAAAGGTAAACAAACACAATTATATGGCCTACAATGTAGGTCTTTTGATGCTCTATTTCACAAGGTTTTAACAAACACACTTGTTGTGATCATCATTAAAGTCTACAATTTCTTTCAATGAATGTGCCAAATTGACCTAACAACATAGGAAATTGAAAACCACATCCATTGAAAGGAATAATTCAGTTTTTTTTGTCATGAATTAATTTACTATGATGGATTTATGGCTCCCGGCAGTGTTCCCACGTCGGCATTTCCCACACACACTTGCAGGAGCCAACGGCATGCAATTTTCCTGCTTCGTTTGCTTTTTGGCTCCCGGACGGAAATTCACCAAGTGTCCCTGAACGGCATTTTCATGCGACTTGCGATTACCTCTAGGGGGCCCTCTCCCTCGTCTCCCCATGGCCCAGTGGATTCATTGTGCATTCATTTCGTAAACTAGGGTTTTGCTCAGTGTGGGAGTGTGCAATTTTTGCACACGGAGGTCAACTTTGGAAAATCATCCACCGGGCAAGTATGGCTAGTGTTCCTAGCCCGAACCTGTCTAGACACACCTGCAGGACTCCCCGGAACCCGGTTTTGTTGCATGGTTGGAGTTCTATGCCCCCGGTAGGTATCCAGCAGGTGTCCCTGAAGGCCTTCTGGTAGTGAGACGGGACGAGCCATAGAATGAAGACCGTGGCTCGGATCGACGAACCGTCGACTCCGTTGGATTCAGCACACTGGGATAGTGCCAGGGGTGCCCCTTCCCTCCTACCCGGTGGCCCATGTGTCACCTTGCAGGTCCATCTTGGAAACTAGGGTTTTGCTCAGTGTGGGAGTGTGCAATTTTTGCACACGGGGGTCAACTTTGGAAAATCATCCACCGATCAAGTATGGCTAGTGTTCCTAGCCCGAAGCTGTCTAGACACACCTGCAGGTCTCCCCGAAACCCAGTTTTGTTGCATGGTTGGAGTTCTATGCCCCCGGTAGGTATCCAGCAAGTGTCCCTGAAGGCCTTTCGGTAGTGAGACGGGACGAGCCATAGAATGAAGACCGTGGCTCGGATCGACGAACCGTCAAATCCATTGGATTCAGCACACCGGGATGGTGCCAGGGGTGCCCCTCCCCTCCTACCTGGTGGCCCATGTGTCACCTTGCAGGTCCATCTTGGAAACTAGGGTTTTGCTCAGTGTGGGAGTGTGCAATTTTTGCACACGGGGGTCAACTTTGGAAAATCATCCACCGGGCAGGTATGGCTAGTGTTCCTAACCCGAACCTGCCTAGACACTTTGGAAACTAGGGTTTTGCAGGTCCATGATGATGATGATGGTGATGATGATGAAGATGTTGATGATGATGGCTTGGTCTAAGGTGGTGCTCTCAAATAGATAATTCATTATGAAATATTTAACAAGACATGAATTAAATTTAATATAAGTGTATTGTTTAATATAGTGAGCATGAATTGAATTAATTTTGTTGGGTGAAGCCAATAACCAACATGATGAACATTATATAATTTTAGGGTTTACTAATCATATGTAAAAAATGGCATATTCATAAACTTGACATACAAGAGAACTTTTGGCATATTTATAAACAATGTAAACGTAAATTTGGCATATCAAGAACGCAAAATTGACATATTCATATGAAACATACATGTAAAAATTGAGCATATATCAATATTCAATTACAAATAGTATAAATAGTATAGTATTAAAAGTATGTAACGTACCTCATCATGCTAGATCCCACCTATTATCATACAACCAAGCCCTCCGGATCATCTCTTATACTGATGGTCTCCATTAGTCTCTCGTGCTCTGTATCCGGTAAGAAGTAGCGTACCTTCGATGTATTTCGACTAGGCATTGTTCGTACCTGAAGGTTTGTGCCAATGATTAAGTTGGTAAAGTGATACACACTTGCACCTGGTTTGTAATCCCTGTAAACATATCCACCCTTCTTTCTTCCATTGCTGTCCCGTGTCAAGTATTCACCTTTAACAACCATAGACCCAGTTGGAAAGTGGTTGTTTTCATCGTTAGTCATGGATACAATGAGGGTTTGCTTTCCATCTATACAGCGTGCCAACCAGTATTCATCACCCCATTCAGTATCTTTTGAGGCAACCACTGCGTATATGTGCCCTGCATTATATGATTGTAGGTATATGATCAAAATATTTTTTGTGCGATACAAGGCCATTAATGTGCATTTGAAGACTATGTAAACAAACAAAAAATGTTAAGGAAATACATCATACCGGGTTGTACAAGGTCTGAGACATGATCAAAATCTGCAGAAATAGATGATTGGTCTTCTTCCAACGGAGTTAACTCAACAATTGCACGCTGATCAAGTGGAAGTGATATGCGATCCCATCCATCAACCCAATCCAATGATTCACACCCATCCCAGTCACCATCACAACAAAGAGGGCAAAAACAAGCGAGTTTTCTGGTCCAAATTTCAAATACTGGGTTATCAGAGCTTCGAACCGAATGAAAGCCACGAGTCCCAGGCACAGTCTTGCATTCCCATGCATGTGAACGATCTATGTCTACCACCTCCCAAAAAAATCTCTCCACATGTCTCTTTCTTGTGGATTCTACTCGCATAGTTGATTCCTCTCCCATTACTGACGTGCACCACCTGACTATAGATTGAGCATTTAGAATAGTAGATTCTGTAGATACTTTCAATTCCTCTCTTCGTAGGGCTGTTTTGACACATGCTCCAACTCCATCATGCTCTCCTTTACCATGCCCAGTCTCAAAATAGTTCCACATATGTGGCACTTTGTAGTTTTTATGCAATGAACACAACCACTGAAATATGCGTGCATTTTTGAACTGACCAGCACACCCATCAGACCCAATCCAGTGTCGGTCCATCTGTATGTTCCTTCCCTTCAAGTGATCATAGAACATGATGAAGCAATGACGTACATAGTGGAAGTCGTGGCACCTATCATCACTTATGTAGAAGTGATATTCCTTTGGAATTTCTCTTTGCTCTTCAGTGCTATTTGGGCCATGCCTATATGTGATATGGACCATCAAGGAAACCTGCTCAGAGTGATAATACTGACTTTGGATCTCATTTTGAGGTTGCAGAGTGTAGTTCTCGGAAAAATCAACAACTGAAAGTATAGTACCAAGGGGAAATGTATCTCTGCATATTCTAAACTTCTCATCCTGCCATCGTGCCACGTGGACATGCTGAACATATTGATGTGTCTTTTCAATAAATTCCTTGATGAAGTCACTAACTTGTACTTGGTGACACAAAATGATCTCAATGTCAGTTTTTTGTTGTAAGTAAGGATTGAAATGTAACCGTTACAACATAATTTTATAGATATAAATGCATACCTGAGATGTCACCAATTGTATTTTTTTGCTTTCTTTCCCTGGGACTATTTCATAGTTGATATATTTGAAACTTTTCATGTCTGTAACCATTTTCCCAAATTCACTGTCTCCATTCTCGTGCATACATTGGCTCAATAATGCCATTCCAGCACAATTGGAGCATGTTCCATCCAAACAAGATTTTGCATAGTATGTTTGCCCCTCGGGCCTATTGCACATGATGCTATGAATGAATTCTCTTGATGAAGTCGGTGGTATTGTCATGGAGCAATCCTGCACAATGTTAGTATGCAACACACGACGAATGTACAAAAATGTTTCATAGTAATATTCATATTCTACATGGTATCTACAACAACAAGTGTTACGAAGAGTATTTATTCTAACATACCATGGCTTACATTTCTCAAAAGATCTTTGCCCCAAGTTCAATTGTCTATGCTCAATCTTAAATTTCTCGTAAAGCTCTGTCTGTGTTATATCAAGAAGATGCTTAGTATGTGGTTCATGATCCTTTGAACCCCTTCTTAGTTTTAGTACATCCTTTCGGTTTGAAGAAGGCCTTGTGTGATCATGCCAAAAACTGTGCACTAGTCCCTTTACTGCATCAACTAGCTTCATGTCACGACGTGGCAACCGACCAACAAAGGCCCAAAAATCTGTCTGATCGGTTGTGTCAAGATGTTCTCTTCTAATAGAATACCTACGGAGGGTTTTTACATTCAAATTAACTAGTTCGGATGTAGGCCTGAGAATACGAAGGGCCCTGGTGTTCTTATCTGCAATTGATTGTGACAACACACGACGAGCAGCATTGCAGTCCTTTGAACGTGTGTTCTTACCAATTTTACCAAATGCATCTACTAGGCTTTTAACTATATGAGAACTTGGTTCAGAATTCTTTATCATCTTTATCCCTAACTTTTTCCTAACAACATTCATGCTCCTAGATTTTAACAATGATAAAAATAATATACATTTATCTCCATCACATTTAGAAACAAAATATTTATCAAGTATCTGTTGAGTTTGATAAGCAATACTACGTTTAGATAGCGTACCTTCAATGGAATTCATAACTCTTTCATCAACTTGTATACGCTTCGGAGTTCTTCGATGTGTGCTTGCTAATGGAGGTAAGGGGGTTGGAATTGTACCATGTAGCGCATCACCAAGACACTCTGGCGTTTCAGTAGTAGCTTGGTGTCCTTCATTCTCTTCCTGGTAGTTGGGTGGTGGAAGTCCAACATCCTCATCCATGGTCTGTGGAAGTCCAACATCCCCTTGTGGAAGTCCAACATCCCCTTGTGGAAGTCCAACATCCTCATCGATGGTGTGGATAACATTCTCTTCTTCAACAGTAGGCAAAATGTCCAACGCCTCTCTAACTTCATCGCTTGTATAACCACATCCGGATAGCAAATTGGGTGTTTCTTCGTGAGCTTCATCTTGAGATGGTAACTTATCACTTTGACTTGAAGTGGGAATTGAAACATCCCCTAATGAGCACCTACGTTTTGCTTCTTGATTACTTCCATGGGGTGCTTGTTCAACAACTATTGTGGAAATTGAAGGTCCCTCTTGTCGTGGATTAATAGGATGAACCATGGTATCCTCTACAATTGGATTTGGATTAGTTTCCAAAGAAAGCCTCCGATTCATCATGTATATTCTTTTCTTTTCTTTCTCTTCTTCAATGACTTCTTGAGGTCTCTTCTTCCTTGTTGATTTGTTTACTCGGTTACGTGCATTCCCCATCACCACAATGATCAATTCAATATAGTTTGTTTTTGTTGCTCCTCAATTACAAGCTCTTCAATAATAAGCAAATGGAAGTTCTTCCTTGTTGGTCTTGAAGCTTGATATCTTATCTTGTGTGCTCCTCAAATATAGGCAAAATGAATCTTTCAAAGGCCTTATCTTTGGTGTTCTTCAATTGGAGATTCTTCAAGCTTGCTGATTATTTTCTTCAAATATGGCCATATAACCCAACACCACAGTGAGCAACCATGAAAGATGTCCTCAATGCTGCACCTGCATAAAAAAAAATGATGGAGTTGGTGTAGAATGTGAAAATTTTCAGACGCGGGCTCGTGCTGTTCAAAAAATCGCGGGATTGTTGTTTTCGTTCGGACAGAGTGAAGTTGCTTTCGGACAGCAACAGTCCATTATTTATGGAGTTACAAAACGCGCACGCGTTATAGAAGTACAAAACGCATGCGCGATATGTAGTGACAAAACGCGAACGCGATATAGTCAAGCACAATAAATAGGTTAGGTGCACGGCTAGGGCAACGAACAAAATCAAAGAAAACTAATAATTTATATGGTTGCATACAAAACAAATGTTTTGTATGGTTTAATACCCCCTAGCTCTCTCCCAATAATCCCTAGATACCCCCTATCTCTTTCTAAATATCTGTCCCTCATTCTCCCTACATCCCTCCCTACATGTTTCTTTCATGTTTCTTTCTCTCCCTTACTCCAGCCATGTCTCTACCACCCCACTCTCCATCTCTCCACCTTCTCTTTATCTTCGTCATTATCCCTCCCTATAGCACTCTCTCCCTTCTTCTCCCTTAATCACTAACCCTCTACGCCTTTATCCCTCCCCCCTGCCCTCTCTGTCTTACCTTGTTCCTAGAGCCCCTCCCCCATTAAGGCCTTTAGACCCTCTTCTAAACATTAATCCCTACGTGCATAAGTGCACAAGATGATGAGGAGGAGGAGGGTGATGACAATGAAGATGATCATGATGTAGATGAAGATGATAAAGATGATGAGGAGGAGGAGGGTGATGACAATGAAGATGATCATGATGCAGATGAAGATGATAAAGATGATAATGTTGATGAAGATGATGGTGATGATGATGAAGATGTTGATGATGATGGTGATGAAGATGTTGATGATGATGGTGATGATGATGATGATGAAGATGATGGTGACATGATGGAGATGTTGATCTGATGAGGAAGATGATGATGATGATGGTGATGATGATGAAGATGTTGATGAGGACGATGATGGAGATGAAGATGATGATGATGAAGAAGATGATGATGATGAAGATGTTGTGTTGATGGGGAACCTAGAGATGACAATGATGATGAAGATGGTGATGGTGATGGTGATGGTGATGACGATGAAGATTTTGATGATGATGCTGATGGCGATGATGATAAAGATATTGACGATGATGGTGATGTTTAGATGATGATCATGATGATGTTCAGAAGATCATGATGGTGATGATGGTGATGATGATGGAGAAAATGACAATGATGGATATGTTGATGAGGAACCTGCAGATGCCAATGATGATGATGATGGAGATGTTGATGAGGAACCTACAGATGCCAATGATGATGGTGATGACGATGAAGATGATGATGATGATGGTGCTGGTAATGATGATGATGATGATGAAGATGAAGATGATGGTGACATGATGGAGATGTTGATCTGATGAGGAAGATGATGATGATGATGGTGGTGATGATGATGAAGATGGTGATGACGATGATGACGATGATGAAGATGATGATGATGAAGAAGATGATGATGATGGAGATGTGTTGATGGGGAACCTAGAGATGACAATGATGATGAAGATGGTGATGGTGATGACGATGAAGATTTTGATGATGATGCTGATGGCGATGATGATGAAGATGTTGACGATGATGGTGATGGTGATGTTTAGATGATGATCATGATGATGTTCAGAAGATCATGATGGTGATGATGGTGATGATGATGGAGAAAATGACGATGATGGATATGTTGATGAGGAACCTGTAGATGCCAATGATGACGATGATGGAGATGTTGATGAGGAACCTACAGATGCCAATGATGATGGTGATGACGATGAAGATGTTGATGATGATGGTGCTAGTAATGATGATGATGATGATGATGATGATGATGATGAAGATGAAGATGATGGTGACATGATGGAGATGTTGATCTGATGAGGAAGATGATGATGTTGATGATGGTGATGATGATGAAGATGTTGATGACGATGATGATGGTGATGAAGATGATGATGATGAAGAAGATGACGATGATGATGGTGATGAAGATGATGATGATGAAGAAGATGACGATGATGGAGATGTGTTGATGGGGAACCTAGAGATGACAATGATGATGAAGATGGTGATGGTGATGACGATGAAGATTTTGATGATGATGTTGATGCTACTGCTGATGATGATGATGAAGATGTTGACGATGATGGTGATGGTGATGTTCAGATGGTGATGATGATGATGATGATGATGGAGATGTTGATGAGGAAGGGGGAGATGACAATGATGATGAAGATGTTTATGCTCATGAAGATGAAGATGATGGTGATGGTGATGATGATGGAGATGTTGAAGATGATGGAGATGGCGATGATGATGATGATGATGATGATGATGGTGAAGATGATGAAGAAGATGATGATGATGGAGATGTTGACCTGATGACGATGAGGATGATGATTATGGTGATGATGATGAAGATGTTGATGCTGATGATGATGGTGATGAAGATGATGATGATGGAGAAGATGATGATGATGGAGATGTTGATGAGGAACCTACAAATGCCAATGATGATGATGATGATGGTGACATGATGGATATGTTGATTTGATTCAAGGAAGATGATGATGATGATGATGATGGTGATGATGATGAAGATGTTGATGATGATGATGATGGTGATGAAGATGATGATGATGAAGAAGATGATGATGATGGAGATGTTGATGTTGATGGGGAACCTAGAGATGACAATGATGATGAATATGGTGATGGTGATGGTGATGGTGATGACGATGAAGATTTTGATGATGATGGTGATGGTGATGATGATGAAGATGTTGATGATGATGGTGATGGTGATGTTTAGATGATGATCATGATGATGTTCAGAAGATGATGATAATGATGATGGAGATGTTGATTTGATGAGGAATATGATGATGATGATGATGATGGTGATGATGATGAAGATGTTGATGATGACGATGATGGTCATGAAGATGATGATGATGAAGAATATGATGTTGATGGAGAATATGATGCTCACAACTCCCTCTAGTCTCTCTCTCCCCAACCATCAATCTCTCTCTCTCAAACACACACACATACACACACATTATGTCACTTTCCATTCTCAAACCCATCCCCCCTCCATCCATATCTATCTCCAACTTTCTCCCTCCATCCCTCACCCTACCTTCTCTCCCTCCCTCTCTCATCGCCTGTCTCTCACCTTCTATCCCTCCCTCATCTTTCCCTCAACCTATCCCAATCTCTCCATCACTCCCTCTCTCTCCATCGCCACCACTCTCTGCATGTCTCCCACCAACACTTTCTGTCCCTCCCTTCCTATAGATCTTATTTTTTTCTATCCCCATCTATCTCTCACTCCCTCCAAATCCATTCCTCCCCATTGTTCCTCTCCCTCCCTCGCTCTATGTCTCTCCCCCCCTTGTATTCTTTATTTCTCTCTCACATCCCCTTTGCCTCCATGCATTCCCCCTTGTCACTCAAGTCTCACTTTCAACTTCTAACCCTATACCTCTTCAGAACCTATTCTACTCCTAATAGTGCTCTCAAGCTCCACTTCCCTTCACCCCCTGTAGCCCATCATGTTCTCATTCCCTTCATCTCTCCCCACTCAAGCTTCCAACATCCTTCTAAGCCCTTGACCCTTTCCCACCCCTATTAAATATTAACCATAGATTCCCTTGACCCTTCCCCACCCCTTCTCAAATATTAAACAAAAATTCCCTTGACTTCCACACCCCCTCTTTCTCAAGTATTAAACGTGTATTTTATGATTTGAATAACGCGAGCGCGTTTTGTCACTATATAACGCGTACGTGTTATGTAGTTATATAACGCGTACGCGTTAAGTATTTATATAATGCGCACGCGTTATGTAGTTATATAACGCGTACGCGTTAATTACATCTAAAAGCGCGGCAATATTTTTGAATTTAAACAGGCCGAGTCACATGCTCACATGTCAACAATAATCCTATGTGTATGCTTTGGAGTTTGCTTCGGTAATTCCAAACCTGTGCTATGTTAATGAAAAACCAAAGCTAATTGGGTATTTCTTCCAGTTTCTGGAGAAGCCTGTGCTTAGCCACTCGTTACAATATGCTACATAGAGTCATTTTTGACGAAATCTTAGACACAAATAGCATTTTTTCTGCAGATTCCAAATATGTAACTTTTATTTTGAAATATTAATTTTTCCTATTTTCTTTCAATTTCTTTTCTGTCCTACCTCCTTAACTCGTGAAACACACTGTTAGTGTTTCTTCCATAACTTTTTCAATTCTCAATCATTTCAAAAAAAAATTGTATGGTGCACAAGAGGACACTAACCTCCACGTTATATGAAAAACCCATTTCAAGATTTTTGCATTAAGACTTTCAAAGGCTCTACCCACAAAAGAGGTACTATTTTCGAGGTTTGATCACTTAGACAATTATAAAAAAATTATAAAATTACTAATTTAATTTTCGAAAAATAATGGCGCACAAGTGCTATGTGTTCTCTACATGCATGCTGATTTTTGTAGCTTGATTCCATCATTTAGGCCCTCAAAGGCTCTACCCACAAAAACATATACCTTATCATTCGCCTGAAAAATAAAAAGTCTCTGTTAGGAAAAATGAAACTTGACATAGCTATGCATATTTTCAATACATAAAAGTTATATATTCAGAAACGTGATTCAATTTCCTACATTTCATCTTTTTTACTCAATGCAAGATAGTTTGCGTAAGTAGATCAAAAAATCCAAGTAAGTTGAGGGATGCCTGCTTTTTCAGTTTTCTATTGCATCTAACGTGCCAAAAGTGACCCTCATTAGCTTGCACTGACCCTAAACAATGAATCCATATCAAATTTAGACATATTCCTTCAAATATATGATATCATTTTAGACCTTAGAGGGTTATCATGGTTCTCAAAAGATACTTGATTATATTTCTTAGAGCATTCATGACCCTAAAGAAACTCCTTTCTACATGACCCACTTCTAACATTAAAGCTAAAATTCTTAGTGTCAATAAATTAATTAGGGGGGGGGCAACAAAATTAATTTTTATCTTAGCATTACATGTCATTCTAGTTAGTATATACTTGCGATGGTGTATATGTAATGTCCCCAATTTGGAATTTTACCCAATTTGGCCAATTTTTGAACCTTGGACTAGTGACGCTCCAAACTGTCCCAAATGATCCCAAATGGTTTTGAATTATATCCAGAGTGGATTGAGGTGTATTAGGAAAAAATAATGTAACTATTATATGCTTGGACACATTCTAATTATTTCAACAACTTGCATTTATAATTATAGAATGAAAGTCAAAATTATTAGGAAAATCGATGTTGAAACCCCCACGGGTAGATGGCTCCAAAAGAATCCTAATGAGTTTGAATTGGGTATGAGAGTGTTTGAAGGGTATTAGGACATAAAAATGAACCTAATGGGTGCTTAGACACTATCAAGATACTTCTACAACATTCATTTAAGTTCAGGAGAAAATAGGGAAATTTGCTATTAAATTCGAGGTTCAAATCCCCAAGGGTAGAGGTCACTAATTATGGCTTCCCAAATGTAGTGCGAACCTCCCAAATTTCAGAACAGAGACATGGATTAGTTATATGACTTCAATGGGAACCCAAATGCATCATTAATAAGTTCCTAAATGCTTCTACAACTACCATAAACCAGAGATTGGTAAACATGTCTTAACATAGGGGGAAATGAGAGAAAACACTATAACATGCTATGAAATTTGTGAGAAATGTTACAAGGACTTGCATAAGGTGTATGAAACTTATTCACTATATTAATGGCTCTCCAAACATTAATAAAACCAATGGATCAAAACAATGTAGTTTAAAAACCAAAATTACCACATCTAAATCATGTTATTCAATTTGTTTTTTAAAAGTACATGATCAAAATGATGAATTGTAATAAAGTAATAATCATGTTTAGTGATAATACATGTGAAAGAATGCAATAGAATTTAATGATGTTCATTACATATATAATACATAGTGATCAATCTAAATATGTATTCTTCTAATTTTGTTAAAGCCACTCCTACCCTTTGCTATAAATTCTAGATAATGTTCATTGTAACATTTTTTTAAATGGAATTTAATGACGAATTATAATTTAGAATGTGATATCACTTAAATCAATGCATCTTAATAGTACTATTAGATCATATTGCATTTTCCAACAAAAATTTCAAATTAGAGGGACCTTCGATCATAATGCAAATCTCCATCTAAAGACACCTATTTAAGTGAATGATATCATACAAAATGTAATATCACCAAAATCAATGCATTTTAACAATTTACTATTGATGATGATGATGATTAACATCCATCGAGACCAACTTTGGTCTATCGGAACGTAAATAGGTTATTACTTGGTTTACTTTAAACTCTTATTCCTATGCTCAAAAATCTTAGAAAGAAGCTTTCCAAGATCACTATAGTTTTGGCAAGTCAGGAGGTTAGAAAGGTTTGTATTGTAGCAAATACTATGAAACTCATATCTAATGTGGTTGTAAGCATGACACTCTGAGAGAAAGTGATTTTCATCCTCAACACTCATAGACTCACAAAGATGGCAAACCCTTTCCTCCCACGGAGTTTTGGAAATAGACCAACGTTGTATTTCGCTATGGAGTTCATGAGAGTTCGTTCTAATATTGGCTATATTTATTTTATTCTTTGAACTAGTTACTATCGAGAGATAATTCTGATCTTCCAAATTAGGGTTAGTGACCTCCTTATAGTATCTTAGTTTTCTCTTAATCGATAAATTTTCCTCGCACCGCAATTTCTCTTTAAACTTAGAATAAATAATATTTTTAGCATTATTAATATTCTGCAAAGTGTCATTTCATCAATGCCCCAATGGTCTAACCAAGCCATCATATCTTTACACAAACTCCGCTTGAGGCGTAATTGGTTTTGACTTGAATTTAAAGCAATTTTAGGAAGTCTCTCATTTTCCATGTTATTTATCTTGTGCTTGTACATCAAGTACATAGTCATAGCCATGCTCTCGATAGGGGAAATACCCACTTCTAAGAGGAGAATAGGATAAGGTGTGTTGCTTTTAATTTTGAGGTTATATAAGTTATAAACCGCTTCTGCATTTGCTCAATCTTTCTCCAATATTCTCTAAAAATGGTGCACCCCCATACTTCACAACCGTATAAGATAACAAGGATGAGAAGAGTTTCAAAGAGGAACTTATTTTTATCCCACATGACCAGGTTGGTTGATTTACAATTATTTTCAAGACCAAAATAAGTTTTCCATCCTCCATTAATCATTTTCTCAATTCTGTGGTTCCAATTGAGCTTGTGATGAATATCAATTCCAAGATACTTGTAAGAAGTCACTTTCTCCAATTTACTGTTATCATAAATAAAATTTACATAGGTGTATTTCTTAGATTTTATAATCATAACTTTTGTCTTGTCAGTGTTAACAGTCATACCCGTGTTAGAGCAGAAATATTTGAGAATTATTAATTGTTTATTGAGATCAAATGGGCACCTTGCCATAAGAACAATATCATTAGCATAAAGCAACGGGATGATAACTATCCCAGCTAAGATCGTGTCGGCACAACCTGCTTCTTCTAAACACCTTTCTAGTTTATGAACTGTGGAGTTCTGATGGGATTCGTGGCATTAACGCTGGTATGATCGCACCCAATGCATAATAACACAAATTTTAATCTAAAGACATAGGTCAATATATCATAATATCCTCTTAATTTCGTTGAAATTAGTGCATCTTAACAACATTATTAGATCATATTGCATTTCCCAATGCATAGATTTCAAATTAGAGGGATATTAGATCATAAAGAAAATTTCAATTTCCTTTATCTAGTTGTGCGTAACAATAATTCCAATTTGAAATAGTATTGTAAATGATAACACAGAAATCCCACAAATAAGAAAAAATTGTATTCATTAATTAATTATGAAGTAAAATAATAGCAATTTACTCAATTATTGATTAATTTGTAATTATTACAAAACTAATATCTAACTCGTTGTTTTATTATTAACTTAACAATACATAATCCAATATATTTTTCATTATAATTGTGATTCGTGTAGGCACTAACTATTTCAATTTGCAATAGTGTTGTAAATGATAATCCATAAATCTTATAAGTAAAAGTTATAAATTAATTATGAAGCAAAATAGTTATTCGTGATATGTATGTCATATATATATATATATATATATGAGTTTACATATGTTATGCACATTTTATCATTTGAGTTGTAAAAGGCGTTCGTAGAGATACCAAATTTAAATAATGTAATATATATTAATTAATAATTTTTATAAAAATATTATTATTAATATTTAGAAAAGGTTGAATTAGTTAAAATACGTTAGGTTTCAACTTTCTAACACAAAATCATGCACGATGCATGAACATAGGTTAATAATTAATAAAAATTAAGTCATGTAATATTAATCGTTATATAATTAATAATATTTATGTAAAGTATATTTATAATAACAAGAAAAAGTTGCATTGCAACATATCCCTACCAAAAGAATGTTGGAGCAAAAAAGGATAATCCATGGGCCACGTGCGGTGCAATAATGTGGCTGTGGTAGAACAGTCCAATGTGGAGGAAAAATATACAAACATTGGAGCACTAATTTAAAAGCCTCCATCAATTATTGCAAAATATGCCGAGGAATGATGAATGAATAGTGGAGGCAAAGTATACAAGGAGTAGGGCACTAATGTAAAAGCCTTTGACACTTATTACAAAATATGTCGATGGATGGAGCATGTGCGCTAACCAACAAGCATCGGAGCACACTATTTTAGAACCCTTTGATGAATACACCGAGGTAGCATTATATTCGGGGTGTTGATTCAGATCTCATTCAACTGTTGTAGGCCAATTGGGTGTCAATTAGGCTAACAAGAATTCACGAAATGAGAGATCTTGCAAAGGTAGTAGATTCAGTGAATGGATTTTTCTTGTTTAGCATCCTTTTGCAGGAATTGCTATCTTTTGTTGTATCTTTGTTTGTTTTCTTTCTAATGTTGCTTTGAGTGTGACTTGGTCCCTGAGATCTTGTTGGCACCCCAACAACCCACATTTAAATTTTCACAAAAAAAATTAGGGTTCCCCATTTAAATTTGTAAATACATTGTTTTGATTGCATTTCATTTGCTTTGCGTGGTTTCATTGCTTGTTTTGATGGTATCATTTTGCTCACATGCTTGGTATTTTTTTATTGATTCTTTCACCTAACTTTTATGAGATGAGCATTAACAATTCACTAGTGATTTGGGCTCGTGAATGTTCCTAAACGCTTGCATGTGCATCTTTGACATCATTTGAGTCGATTATATCATTTGCTTTCAAATACATTGTGTTAGCTTCGCAAATATTTTGATCTTCAAATCCATCTATTAATATTTGAGTATTATTGCTAATTGAAATCAATTAATTGATCATTTAATTTTACAATTCCAATCTTCGCCTTAAAAGATTATAAGTTAATTTGGATGATTTATCAAATATTATGAACATTAAATTTCCTTTAAAAAAATATGGTTTTGTTCAAAAAAATTCTCTTACTTGATGAAGCTAAGATAATCCTAATCACATTCATTTAATAGTATTCCATTTTTAACTTTTGTAAAAGCATATATAAAGGTTTTGGTTTAAAGAAAAAATATTTTACCTTTTTCATGAATTTAAGCTCTTTTAAAACATTTTTAATGTTTTTATAATCTTCATCAAATTTCATATTTTAAAAAGAGTTTAAAAAAAATTAACTTGATACTTTTATCATTAATTAAATTTATGAAATTTATCATATCTATAAAGCTTTTACAAAATAAAAACAGATTTTTCTCATTAAAATAATCTTCTGATGAGAATATGAATACTGGAATGATATTTACGTTTCATCGCATCCTTCTATAAAGATCAAATAGTATGGGCTCTATCTAGATATCAAACAGGAGAATCTTAAACTATAGTAGAGAGCTATGGCTTTAAAACTAGCTCATATGTTTAACTAGTATATTTATATTCCATAATTATAATAGAGAAACCACCTATGGATTTAAACCTAGCTCATATGCTTAACTAGTGTATTTATATTAATAGAGTAAATATCATATACCTTATAATTAAGTAATTAATGTTTGGAAAATATATCATCGATTTGAAATATCAATATGACAATATGACGGTATATAAGCGCATATAATAACTTTATAACATAGGGTGTAACTCTATTTGTTTTCTCTAATAAAAATAGATAAATTAAAGAAAATTAATGATAAAAAAATCCATAAAGAAAATCCTACCAACTAAAACGAAAAAAATTAGAATAAGCATTATCCACAAATATGGAGATTGCAGTGTTTGTCTTTCCATTTCATACATTTCTTACCAAGACCAATCATAATCATGGAGGTTGTTTTGTTTTGATTCATAGTGTTGTGATAATGATGTCAACATATCCCGTGATAATGATGTCAACATATCCCGACGATGATAAGAATTTTTTTTCCCATTTTTTAGAGATAGTGGTAATTTGGCTTCTTTACAATAACCTACTTTAGTATTTTGCTGAAGCATATTATTTTCTGGCTTTTATTTCATTAATAATAGTTCCATTCTTGCAAAGCATGCATTCTTCACTCTTTTTATCCTTCCACAAAGTTTTACAAAACTCACTTACCTACGTCTGGTAGGTCGGTCCACCGACCCTTTGTAACTTGGTTAGTATTTATGAAAGATAAAAGTCATTGCAAGATATTTCAGTTTGATCAATATATACGAAGCTTGGTATTTAGTGATCGTACCATCTTTTTTACTTTGCGCCCTGTGTCTATCTCTTGTAAATTCCCATGGTTGTTGTACCGCACAGTGTCGACTTGCTAGCCCGGGATGAATGTATGATTGATTTTAATGTATTCTTTTATAAAGTATATCATTTTCATTTTGAGTAGGCTAATAGAATATAAATACACTACCTTCAAACTACTGGCTCTTGATGGAGATCAATTGTAACTGCGCGAGGGGAGACTAGGACCAACTTGTCATCATATGAATTGTTTTTGGCATTTCATCAGGTATCTTTTTTTAAAAAGACACTAAAATTGTTTTATGTGTAAAATAACATGATTATGGAGCAAAGAAGACTTCTATTGTGCATATGAAAAATCGCAGATGCCTGCTGGGTTTACTCATCATGAACATTGGTATGCTTCGGTGGTTAAATATGTTTTGAGCGACAAAGAAGAGCCGAGTATTTTGTATAATTATGATGAGGATTTTCATGGTTTCGCTGCCCAGCTCAATGCTGCGCAGGATGAGGCTTTGGAAAATATGCACGAGATTTTGGGGATTTACCCCGAGACTGTGTATGAACTTCATACGACTCAGAGCCCGCAGTTTCTCGACTTGGGAACGACTGAATCGGGGCTATGGCCTAAGAATCCTAATATTGGCCACGATGTTGTGATTGGTGTGTTGGACTTTGGTGTTTGGCCTGAGAGCCAAAGCTTCAGTGTTAGAGGAATGACAGACGTGCCCACTCATTGGAAAGGCACTTGCAAAATGTCACGTCTCCATCTCTGGTAAAAGCTCTTAATTATTTAATTTTGTCTATTTGCATGACGACACTAATTAGAGCCTAAACTATTTTTCCCGCAATGCAACCAAGAGTGAAAAAGGGCATGGTGAACCACAAGGGGGGGAGAGTAATTAAGTTGTAAACGTTGTTGTGGACCTTGGCTTGGTTAACTCTTGTTTTCGAATCAAGTTAATTTATGTTTGGTATTTTCCTTTGGTATGCTTATGCTCATATGTATTTAAGTGGAGAAGCTTATATTTTAATTTATATGATTATTAGCATTAAGCATGAACCTAATGACAAACTTTAATAATGTGGGGTACATTGTTTTAATTAAAAAAGTGATTAATTTAAATACTAATTCAATTAGTATTTAGTGCACATATCTATTTATGACGTTATGATTTTATAAAGTTGCGTAAGAAATACCACGTTTTCTGAGATAGGCTGTGGGAGAACCACGTTTTTCAATCTTTGTTTGGTGGATTGTATTTGTTAAAAACGTTTTCTGAGATAGGCTGTGGGAGAACCACATTTTTCGTTTTCTGTTTGGTGGATTGTATTTGTCAAAAATGTTTTCTGAGATAGGCTGTGGGAGAACCATGTTTTTCATTCTCTGTTTGGTGGATTGCATTTGTCAAAAACGTTTTCTAGATAGGCTGTGGGAGAATCACATTTTTCATTCTCTGTTTGGTGGATTGTATTTGTCAAAAACGTTTTCTGAGATAGGCTGTGAGAGAACCACGTTTTTCAATCTCTGTTTGGTGGATTGTATTTGTTAAAAACATTTTCTGAGCTGTAGTGTGGGAGAACTATGATTTGAGAGCTCTGTTTGTGTTATTGCATTTGTCAAAAACGTTTTCTGAGATAGGCTGTGGGAGAACCACGTTTTTCATTCTCTGTTTGGTGGATTGCATTTGTCAAAAAACGGTTGTGAGATAGGCTGTGGGAGAACCATGTTTTTCAATCTCTGTTTGGTGGATTGTATTTGTTAAAAACGTTTTCTGAGTTGTAGTGTGGGAGAACTATAATTTGAGAGCTCTGTTTATGTTATTGCATTTGTCAAAAACGTTTTCTGAGATAGGCTGTGGGAGAACCACGTTTTTCATTCTCTGTTTGGTGGATTGCATTTGTCAAAAACGTTTTCTGAGATAGGCTGTGGGAGAACCACGTTTTTCAATCTCTGTTTGGTGGATTGTATTTGTTAAAAACGTTTTCTGAGCTGTAGTGTGGGAGAACTATAGTTCGAGAGCTCTGTTTGTGTTATTACATTTGTTAAAAACGTTTTATAAGCAATAGTGTGGGAAAACACGATTTTGAATGCTTTGTTTGATGTATTACTGTGTTAAAAACGTTTTCTGGAATGTGGTGTGGGAGAACCATGAATTTACAAGCTCTGTTTGCTTCCTGGAGTGAGAGTGATGAGTTGGGGCATCTCAGCAATGTCTGGCATGTATAAAAAAAAGATTTTATACCCTGTCGGTCTGCATTAAGCTAGAAAAACGAATTTTAATCTTTTATTGGCTTCCTCTAGTCAGAGTGATGCATTGGGGCATCTCAGCAATGTCTGGCATGTATAAAAAAAATGATTTTATATCCTGTTGGTTTTGCATTAAGCAAGAAAAACGTTTTGATGCTTCCAGCAATTCATTTTACACTTCTGTGTGTTGCCTAGGAGGAAGAAAAACATTTTGATGACTATGTACGATTCAATCATTTCATTTTATTCTGTGTGTTGCCAGGAAGGAAGAAAAACGTTTTTTATGTTTCTGTTGTCCTTCATTTGAGGTAGAGAATTGATTTAACTCTTTGCTGGAGCCAGAGAAATGCATTGGGCATCTCAGAAATGCCTGCATGCATTAAAAACGTTTTTATGTTTTTGTTGTTCTTCATTTAAAATAGGAAAACGATCTTTATCTCTGCATATTCTCATTGTGTTGGGAAAACTGTGGTTTGGCATCTCGGTAGGATGAAACGGTTTTGTTGATTATCTCTTCTTATCATGGGCTTGTTTTTAAATATGCTTTGTATTCTATTTTGGGTTTATAAAACATTGATGCCGAATCGTGTTCCTGGGGTATAACATGAATGCTTCCTACACATTCATTATAAATTATGACATGATGTTAGTGGTGTGAGCACATTCATTATAAATTATGACATGCTGTTAGTGGGGTGAGAGTGCTCATTTACTTTCTTTTGATATGTTGTTGTATATGGTGCTCCTCTTATACAACACCTGTTGTTAACATGCAATTTCTTTGTTGCTTCCTTTTACTTCCTATGTGTAAATTGTGCTTTAATTATTAGGTAACAGTATTACTTATACCATGGTTACACCCTTATGCTTGTGACAGGAAACGGCCATGTATAATTTGATAATATAAAATAACTTTATTTAATTTCAAATATATTATTTTTTAAATTTATAATATATTGGTTGGGTGGAGCGTTGCATTGCCCACATTATTTTCCCCTTATTAAAATGATTATGTTTTGTAATTTGATTTGATACATATTGATAAATGAAATGACTATTATAGTGTTGTAGTATGTTTTATGGTACTAATATTTGTTATGAGTATACATGATGAATACAGGAATAAGATGACAACCAGAATTGCCATTCCTCAGTTTTACTAAGGTGGTAAGAAAAGTATATTGGTAAAGTATCTCACGCATTGACATACATATATTGGCTTGTATGATTTCGTCTTACTTGTATTCGTTGAATGTATGTTGATAGTACTGTCTATCATATTTACTCACTCATGTATTCATGTGAAGTTGATTGGTAGAAGGCTAAAGGAAAGAGACTATCATTGTCGAAAGGAGATTTCAATATGATGCTAACCCTAGCTAAGTTTAGTGTCATACACATGCTTAGAGTTCCACTATTTTATGTCATTAATGTTAGAACGTATATTAGATGGTACTTTTAATGGGCA
This sequence comes from Larix kaempferi, assembly GCA_027924585.1. Taxonomy (NCBI): domain Eukaryota; kingdom Viridiplantae; phylum Streptophyta; class Pinopsida; order Pinales; family Pinaceae; genus Larix; species Larix kaempferi. Next base: position 5,951,306 of record BSBM01000514.1, read on the forward strand.
AGCATGTGCTTGTGAATGCATAAAAGAATGAATGAGCTTCTTGTGCATTATAATGAATGTGTAAAGTCTTATGTGTATTATGATTGTAACATGAACTTAGATCAGTTTGCATTAGAAATGATATATGTAAGGATACATGTGAAAAGAACAGGTTGGTAGGCAATTTGTGGTTGTTGTAAAATAGATTAGCCATTATAACATAGCCTAAGGTTATTATTACACCTTGCGAAATAGTCCGTGGTTGACTTAGTATTCTTTTGGTGTGAAAGAAAGACTTGACATATTCTCATTTTATGATGCATGTGCTTAATTGTGTCGTCGGCATCTTAACAGAAGTACGACGTACCGCAACCATTAAATTGTCTTTAGCTAAGAGTCTCAATAATTAATTATTTTCTGCATAAACGACTTTGTTAATTAATGCGGTCTTTATAAGCATTTATTATTTCTACGGTTACAGTTATTAACCATTAATGCTGATTTTGAAGAAAAAAAATTACGAAATTATCGGGATGTTACACAAAACTAGAACGGCCTTTAATGCTTGTCACTTTAATTGCCGACGTCGTTGTATTGAATGTTGATTTGGTGGGATACACTAAAGGCATGGCCTGGGGAACCAGGGTATGGCGACACTAGTAGACGATGTGAATGTCCAGGAAATGAGACGGAATGACAGGACATGACTGGACCTCATCGGGGACTGGATAGGACAAATGCCATTTTTTTGGTTTTTTGTTTTAAAAATTATTTATATTTATTTTTAAATTATGAAAATAAAAATTAGTCCTTTAGGGATTTATGTCCCATGGGATTTATCTTTATCTAATCAAAAAATAAAATTTTATATTTTAAAAATTATTAAAAAAAAAATATTTTTCTTAATATTATGTTTAATTTATTAAAATTATTCAAAACATTATAAAAATAATAACAAATTTTGTTTCAAAATAAAATTAATACCAGTCAAAAATCTTATGAATGAAATGTATATCCCTACCTTAGCAGAGATAATAATAATACATATTACAATATTGTTTATTTTTCAAGTCAAAATCCATTAAAATTTAATATTAATGTAATATCATTATAATTTATTGATAATGATATATTCAATTAATTTATTTTTAAATTTTATGTTTTTTTTTATAATTAAAATAGAAGTTAAATATTTTATAAATAAGAGGTTAAATTGCAACTAAAACATCTAAATTGCAAAAATACATGTAACATTGACATAAATCTATATATAAATTATTTGGTAAAAAAATATTCAAATTTTAAAATTATATAATAACCAAAATATTATAAATTTAAAAAATAATATATTTGAAAATAAATAAAGTTATTTTATATTATCAAATTATATATATATACTTTCTTAATACACACTAAATGTAGCTTTAACTAAATTTAAACCTTTCTCAATACATTTATTTGCATAATCATAATAGTCTTCAATTAAAACATTGCATAATTGAAATAGAAGAAAATACTTATCTTGCAATGAGTTGTCCCGAGCAACTGGCTATGCAATTGCAACGTTTCACCCAACCATACACTAGTTGTGCTCATCAATCTCTCAACACAGCTACAACCCTCGAGTTGGGAATGATTTCCACAAGGAAAATGGAACAACAACTGACACATAACCAAGTATACATCACATCTCAGCCAAGCTAGTATACAAATGGGTTTATCAGGCTATTAAGGCATTAGAAAGGAAGGAATTGCACGACCTCTATGGACCCCCAAATCGAAATTCCCTTTTCCCAGTCCTTCTGTAACTCAAAAATGACTTCCCAGCTAGAGAAAATGTAGGAAAACTCAAGAAAAACGTGAAGGAAAACACCCAACAAGCCCATAACTCGTGAGAGAGAAAAAATGGCCCATGCATGATGGATTGGGGAGAAAAATCGTGGGTCCTTTCTTTCCCAAGAAAAGAAACAAATTTTCAAAAATGATGGCTTCCCTATACACAAAATTTGGGACAACAATACTCTCCATTTCCCAAAACAATAACTACCCCAACCAATTCTTGGAAGAAAATAAATGATTGGGTACAAAAGTCAACATGGGTAGTTAATGGTTCATGGGTTCTCTCATTGACACTTGGTTTGACACTATTAACTTCAAGGGTTTGAATATTTCCCTCCCTATTCCTTGAAAAAATCATGCCCCCATACACTTGTTGCATTGCATAGCTAGTTGTGGGTATTTTTATTTAAAATAATTTTCATCGTATTTACAATTTCTATCGTGCCAAGCTAGCACCCAATGCACATGCATCGATTTTTAATTTCCGGTACATAAACGATAATCGATGGAAGGGCATTGGCCTTGATATCCTCACCATGATTTTATAACGATATTACATCATTACAAGTTTAATGCAATAGGGTAAAAATCAGGGTGTTACACCACCCCCAAGACAGTCTATGAGGCCGCCATGGTGAAGGAAACACCTACACTCTTCTCTCTCTCATCCCACAACTTGTTATGCTCTCTATGTTTATCCAAATGTTCATACAAAGCTCTACATGAATCTCTCTCAGCCACCATAGCCTTGGCTCCAATAATACCTAGCTCACACAACACTCCCGTGGGCTCACGCATCCCCTTCATTGATCCACAGTTCTCTTTGATGACCCATCTTTCCAAGTGCTTCCCGTGTGTGCATAAAAAGAGTTCAATATGATATGCACTATTGGAGAACCACCTGTAGCCCTGTTGACGCGGGAGTTATCCACTGCGTAAATATTTGACCAATCCAAAATTGCAATTCATTTCTACAGCCACGTATAATTTCTCCTCCTTTTAATCCGTGCATCCAGAAAATGAGCACTGTAACGAATCCTCTTTTCCTCTTCTGGTCAACCCGTCTCAAGACATTGGGTTTGACACTTAGCAAACCAAAATAAATAAACTTTATTTGCAAATGAAAGGAAGTTGGACACGTATTCCATTATTGAATTGGCATCCATGTCCATAGGATCAAAATGTAACTTTATAAATATCACCACTTAAGATATTTTTGACAAATTAAAAATGTTCACGAGAATTTCGTAGCCCATTAGCCACAATCTATGCTTATATAATTCCGTTGCAAACTTTTATGCATAATAATAACTTTGAATAAACTCAAATGTGATTACAATTACAAAACAACTTTCATTACTCTTAAGTAGTTTGCATATAAAAATATTATGTAATAAAGTTCTTTTATAAACAAAAGAATTTTGAATTAAAATAAAATGAAGGGTTTATTAAAGTTTTAATAAAATTGTTTCCTCAATTATATATAATAATCAAAGTAATTTCCAAGAAAACAATAAGATAAAAGTTTTGCAATCAAAGTAATTTCCAAGAAAACGATAAGATAAAAGTTTTGCAAGATGAATAGATGACTTAACTTAAATTGAAAAGTAACAATGGGCCAACAATCTTTTTATGTAAATGAATGAGCTCAAATTGAATTTATTTAAGATTTATAAAAGGTACAAATTTTACTAGCATTTAAATGAAATCCTTAATACTAATAAAGTTTGGTATATTATTCAAATTGAGAACTAAAAGTATAGTTTCATTCTTTGATGTGTTTACTTTGAAGATGCAAATTGAAATTATCAAAATAAGTAGTTGTTCAAAAGATGTTCACTTATTCATTGATAAAGTGAAGGACAACATTGCACAAAATTGTTGTTGCATGAAATTAATCCAAATAAGCCAAACCAAAGCACATAAGTGACCCAAATAAGCCCTTATAAGAGAAAGCAAAAATCATTGAGCGGTCGAGAAACCACAAGAGTGAAACAAATAGAGATCATGTCAAACCACCAAATGCTCACGCAATGAAAACAAAGACAAGGAGGATACCAACAATTGTGAAAGGAAATTATGTAAACACACTTCCTAGATCAAGCAATCACATGGGGTCCCCTATATTTTGCAAAAATTCTAAGGGGAGTTGTTGGGGTGCCAACAAGCCTCAATTCATGGATTCTCAACCATGCAAAAATAGAAAAACTCAATGGGTAACAAACCCTACCTTGTCGAACCTTCGTGCTCACCTACAACATCTATTTTCACTTCAAATCTGCAGTTATGTCTCTAAATATGATTTTCTGGGTTATACACGGTCTGGTAATGGTCATGAACAATAATAAGGAGCCATACATAGTGTAGATCTGCATGAGAGAATGATGGAAAGAGTGTTGACTCCATAGGATATGAGATAATGGTGAAAATACTACTGACATAACTTCTGACCATAGAAGAAAAGGACTCTTGACAATTGTAGAAATTACTTATGACATGAACTGTCAAAAAAGTGCATTTAGCCCCATTCTTTAATAAATGTATGAGGTGACTTTTCCCACCAACCATACACATGCATTCAATGATTGGATTTAATAGTCAAAAGAAGGTAATTGGCCTATTTAAAGCAAATGGCAGAATTTGGATGAGCTGTAAGGTTGACACTTAGAAACAAAGGATTCAGCCTCCTATAGGCCCCATTTCCTCTTCGCTTTTGGTGGAATCATAGCCCCTCTAGTGCTCTTTACACAATCATCTTGGACCTTTTTATTATTTAAGCAACATAATATTTACATATATTTTGGGTTAGCATGACAAGCCAACCATTCGGTCCAAATAAAAATATATACGTTATACATCTCTAGCCATTCACTAGTCGGGCCTTAGGCCTTGAGATCCACATTAGGGATCCATATTAGGATATTTACACCATTTACATAATTTTGATTAAATACATTCCAATTCAAAATTAGGGTTGCAATGGTTTTCTAAAGGAGATGAAAGAACATTTTTTTTTTCATTATTTTGTAGATTACTTGAAGATTCAAAACACTACATGGGAAATGAAAAGGAAAGATGGGTCCAAAGCTCATTCCTTTAAAGACATCGATGATATGGGGGTGGAGCATTGTGTTCATATCTATAAATAAGATGATTCAATAAATATTGAAAAGGTCATGAAGATGGCATCTTTCTTCCCTAGCTTTGTTGTTAAACTATTGGATGAGGCTAATGGAGGAAATATCCAAAGAATATTTATAGGTACTAGTCCATTGATTTCAAAAGGATATGATTCCTAGGCCCAATGGATGGACCATGGAGTTCTTTCTGAGTTTCTATGAATTGATAGAAGATTATTTGATAAGGGTGGTACAAGAGTCAAGTATTATAGGGACGATGTTGGGAGCCAACAACTCCACTTTTATTTCGCTTATTTCTAATACAAATAACCCAAGTTCCTTTGATGATTTTAGATTTATATCCTTGTGCAACTATAGTTATAATATTATAAAAAAAAATCATAACTATGATGGTTAAAAGTTTGTTGTTAGATTCAATCTCAAAAGAATAGATTGGTTTCTTAAATGATAGAATGATTCATGATGCTATTGGTGTGGCATAATAGGGAATACATGTAAGTTTTTAAACCTATGTAGAGAAGCAAATAATACTAATTCTTTTAATCAAAATAGATATTACATCACAGCATTCACACATAGTACACAAAGATTTACCCTGGAAACCCTTAACTAGGAAAACCAGCAAACCTTGGAGCCACACCTCCTATTTTTCTCATTATGTCATTATGAATCACTCACAATACAATATAGGTATTCCACAGCATCCAAAACCCTAATCCGTTAAACCGGATTAGTAAATAGACCCCAATCCCTTAACCAGGATTAAATCACATATTAATAAGCTGCCGGAGGGATTGTCAGGCGCACCGTTGACAGGCGTGCTCTCCCCTTCACATACATGCAGAGAATATAACACATACCCAACAATACACACTATTAAGATGGAGAAACTATTTTCTATGGTCTTAAAACTATATCTCTTAAAGGCTTATTCCCATGAAAATTGGTTGTATGACAAGATTATATTGATTCACCTTGGGTTTAGTGTGACCTTTGTTAACTCAGTTATGAGTAGTTTGACATGAATATCCTTTATTTCCTTGATTAATGGCTCAAGATCTAAGTTTTTATCACCAATTCAAGGGATTTGATAGGGTTTCTCCTTGTCTCCACTTGTATTTTTTATTGTAATAGAGGGACTAAGTAGGGTTATTTTGGATGACAAAATAACTAAATATTTGAAAGCTATAAAGTTGGGAAGGGTTAATCCATGGAGATGGGTAAAAACTCTTGGAAAGATGGGCTGAGAGAGTGGAGTTTTTAACACACTCAATCGATCAATTTTAAGATCTCAATCAAGCTATTAAGAGATCATTCACGTCATTTTGACAGCAAAGCCAAATCCTTGATCGAGCCTTTTTCATGGCAAAACCAAACCCTCAATCAAGGGTTTGATTGGGTTAAGAAAATACTTGATTGAACAATTGAGATTGATTAAGCTATATGTTTAAATTGATTAATTAATAGCTCAATCAAGCACCCAGACCTAAATTACCATCAAACGATATTGACTAACCAACCAACCAATAGTGTGGGTCTGAGCATTAAATAGCTTGATCAAGCTATGAAATTAATGGTCTCAACTAACTGATAGATGGTTTGGGTCTGAGCATTAAATGGCTCAATTGAGCTAGCTAGGAGCTCAATTGAGCAATTTGTTTATATATAAAAAAACACAGAACTATGTTTTCTTTTCCCACTAAAACCCTCAACTGAAAAATGGATTGGACATTGAAAAATGTTTGAGCAATCTACATAGACCCCACTAGACCCCATTCATTTTCATTGACCCTTCATCAACCAAATGGAATCAACCCCAATAGGTTGGTCCATTGTTTTCATTTTAATATATTAAAATTCAAATTTTAATTGATTTTTTTAAATTTTTCCCCTGGGTAGTCATTATGCTACTGACAGTTTTTCAATCCTCCAATAACGCACAAAGGATTAAAAATGATAACTCACCAATGAAAACTCAATCAAACTACCCTAAATTAATAAAATCCTCAAGCAAACACCTATTTTTAAAAATCATAACCCTTATAAACTTTAATTGTAAAACTCTATCATATCTCACTTGTATCACCCAACTAAGTGAGCATGCCAATCCTCTACATTCTAAGATGCCATTGAGATGGAACAATGAGTTGTCTTTGAGGTGGAAAGCTAGGTCATATTCGTATTTATAAATTGGAATAAATTTACCTAGTTTAATTTTTAGAAGCTAATAAATAATTTGAGGTTAATGTTTTCTTCTTCAAAACCCCTATAGATGAAATCTATCACCCTCGTCTATTAGACTCGTGTAGAAAGTGAACCAACAACCATTAGTATGTTTTCATCCTTAGTGTGAATAGGAATTTATTAAACTCATATTCTTCCATGAGGAATCTCAATCTCTGTTTGATGCAGTTAGTGTGATTCATTGGTTTATGTCCCTCTTCAAATTATGTCATCACTTCAATGAAGTGAAAAATATTTTTTAGATACCTCAAGTAAGTTTCATGATTCTCATGTGCCTAGGCCTACAATAATTGGTCAAAATATTCACCGCATGACACCTCTATATGTAGCAATCCTTGGTCATCTAGAATTTTTTAAACTTCTTGGTATACCATAGATAGGTGTCCTCCATTGATCATTTGTTTATAAGGACATCCATTTATGTCAATAAAATATGTATGCATCATGATAAATTATTTTATTTTGTCTAAAGGAGTGATAACATTCTGTTGATGATATTTATTGCCAAAAAAATTTAGCCATCAAAGAATTGTAAGGCTCTCCACTAATTTTCAAAATTCGTAATCTTACACTCGTCCAATCACCTACCGTTTCATATACCTTTGCTATACTAGCCTAGGACTCTAGCTCACTTGATGTCGACTTAGGTTTTCCACCGTTAGGAAGTCTTTGGTATTTTTAATAAAATGATTTGGTGGATGATGGTTGTTGCTCAACATCATGTTTTATGGATTTCGTTGCTTAACATCGTGTTTTATGGAAGTATTTGGAATTTTTAATAGAATGATTGGGTCAATGATGGTTGTTTCTCAACATTGTGTTTTATGGGGCCAAGCAACAAGGTTGTTTTAGATAAAGACAAGTTTGAGGGAAGCATGTCCTTGAAGCTGTGTTTCTTTTGCAAATCCTTCAAACTCTCATGTTCGATCCCATCACCAAGGTCCTATATTCAATTGATGTACCACCCCTCGAGTTCCAGACTGAAGAGAATATAATTCCCAACATTCAGGTGTTATTTAGAACTACTGGCATATATATATATGCCTAAAATACTTTCGTTGCTACTAATGTGGGATATTGAAATTCCTAAATAAATAAGAGCTACATGGTGGCAATCCCTACTGTAGTGCAAAGTAGTAATTAGAAAGAGTGGAAAGTGCATAAGTTATTGGAGGAATAACAATGGAGGAAAAAGGGAAGTGTTGTTGGATTCAGTTGGAATATCAAAGTCTTTTTATTTTTTGTTTCTCTCTTACATAGTAGGTTATAGATACCTTGGTCCATCCTATCATAGTAATAATATGATCAGAAACAGTTATATTGAAAATACCGTAAATACACAACTGCAAAAACAAAGGATAGAAGAATTGGAAATTCTTACTTTTCTAATAACAGTGTCATCTTTAAAGAGACATCACAAGGCTGATGAAGATCATCTTCATATGACCAAACTTTTGATTCCAACCTTTATGAATCCTAGTATCTAAAGGCAGCTTCTCGTATTATGTCAACTTTCTTCTCTGGCCAATCAAAATGTTTCAGGTCTTCTCTCTCATCTACCCGCAACAAGAAATTTGTTATTCATGAGATCACAACCCATTATACAACACCCTTCTATGTAAAATCTAGTGAATACTTGCAAATTGAGGAGAATTCTCTTATCAACGATCAGAAAAAGTCACATTTTATCTTCACATCCGATTTGATCTATAAATTTCAATAGGAATAAATAATATGTTTACGACATTGGCCTATCAAAACAAAACAATAAGTGAACCACATTTCAAATAGTAGGGGAACTCAAACAAAGTTTACCTGTAACACCCCCAATTTTGACCTAGAATGTAATTAATCACAATTATGTAAATGATGTAATTATTCTATTATGGATTCCTAAGGCAGAGCTAAAGGCCAAGGCCTGACTAGTGAATGTCCAGGAATGCATGATGTATATGTTTTAATGTTGGACCAAGTATTGGATTATCCTACGAATTCGAAATGTATGTAAATATTAATCTTTCATAAATAATAAAAATGATCCAACATGGTTGTGCAAAGAGAAATAGAGGGGCTATGATTCCACTAGAGGAGAAGAGGAAAGGGGGGGCATGGGTAATTAAATCCTAAGCTACCAAGTGTCAACCCTAGAACTTATTCCAAATTTCCATGTGTATTTAAATGAGCTAATCACATCCTTTTTTGACTATTGAAACCAATCATTAATGCATGCATGGGTTTGATGGAAAATTCACCTTACATAGTTATTGAAGCATGGGGATGACTGATTTTGGGGACAGTCCTATCAACTGCTAGAAAATCAGTGCTACAATGACAACAATCCTTCTTTTTTAGTTGTATTTTCACTCATTTTACCATATATCTTGAGTCTATTCTCTCATTCACATCCCTCTCCATCATTTTTTTCTCTAATGTAAGTTCCCCATTGCTGTGCAAAACAAGAAATTCGAATTGGGAAATAGAGATATTTTTTTTAAGGAAAACGCATGGTTGTAGGTGAGCTTGGAGGTGGGGAGAGCTAGGGACCCTTGCCCATTGACTTTTTTGTTCATAAGATGCTTGGGAGGCCACGAAATTGAAGCTATAGGTGTTTCTCCAGCAACATAATAGATTGGTCTTCTTCTATGCACACACTGGAAGCACTTGGAAAGATAGATTTCCCAAGAGAACCATGGATTGGTGAGGGGATTCTTGAGCCATGAAGAGTGTTGTGTGAGAATGTATTGTGGAATCCAATGTGTATTTGATCTAGGTGGATATTGGTGGCTATCCAACTCTTCCAACTGGATCAAAACAGTTTACTGGCAATTTTGGTAATTTACTATTTTTAATAGTTTTTTGGGTCCTGAACTTCGGGATCCGTTTTGAGGCCCTAAACGACGTTTTTTGGGGTATGTTTGAACAACAAATTTGACTATTAAATTTGTCCCAATAGTTGTATTTCTCGGATAGAACTTTCCAACGAGCTATCGTGCGCCCCAAACAGAGATCGTATGCCAAAGTTATGCCCCTGGGAAGTTGATACACCAAACTACCCAAAACAGGGTCCACAAAACTGTTGGATTTTCATCTTCCAGGGTTAGGGTTTTGGATTTTGGGTATTGTAAAAAGGCCTTCAGAGCCTCATTGTAGTCATCTTCTTGCGAATGAGTGTATCCATCACATCTCTTCTCAGAGACAATCCGCCACCATTCCAGTAAGCTTGTCTTCCACTGCATTTTATAGTTTCAGCTTATTTCCTTATTGAATAGAAAACCAGTTTTACTGTATCTCTGCTATTTTTTGTTAAGCATATTTTACTAATATGTATTCATTTCATTCTACTCATAAACCCGGATCAGTGGTATCAGAGCGGTCTACTCCTTTTCGTCTTAATGCATGTCCCCAACGAGGTCAGGGTACAAAGAGTTGGGTCTTGAGCTTGTTTCTCTTGAGGACAAAATCTCTCGCACACCTAAGAAACCTCTCATAGTAGGAGAAACGAAAGATGACGGGACAGGATATCCTTTCAAAATGTTGCTTGAAGAAGCCCTCATGCAACAGATGAACGAGATGATGGATAGTTTCACGCAAATCCTTCGATGGATACCAACAGGCGACACGTCTTCCTCGAGCAAAGGTGCCACCCCCTTCAAGGTACAAATCAACTTCGATATTCCTATATTTGAAGTTCAGATAGACGTAGATGCTATAGATAAGTGGTTGAATCTAATAGAAGAGTATTTTTCTATCCATAACTTTTCGAATAGAGAAAATATTACTTTTGTGCTCCTCAAAGCCGTTCCCTATGTCAAGGATTGGTGGGAAACTTTCTGTGAGCAAAAGGAAACAGATGAACCCTCATTATTTACAGTCATGGAAACCTGGGAATCCTTTTGGGATGTTATTAAGGAATAATACTACCCTGTTGGAAGTTAGGACGACTTGTATACCAAATGGACCACACTGCGACAAGAAAGAGACCAAACAGTGCCAGAGTTCACAAATATCTTCCATACCTTGCGCACCAAGATGTGTATCAAAGATTCAGAGCAACATCTAGTGCTCAAGTATCGTGGTGCTTTGCATAGATAAATACAGACCGAAATGGAATTTTTGGACATCTCCTCCTTTGGCGTGGCCTACCGATATGTTGTCAAAATCAAGTAGAAGCTCAAACAAAAGATGCGGCAATTTGGGCCTGGGAACCCCTCACAGCAAAAGATAGGAAAGGGCGGCGCCAACCCACAGAATAAAGGACAGAGCAAAGATGGACAATATCAGGACAACCAGTCCAAGCCGCAAGCAAAGAAGGATACCGAAAAGACAAAGAAATATACCGGGAAGTGGTACGACTTCCATAAGAGCCCTTGGCATAACACTGCCAACTGCCGCTCAAAGCAGTCGTTGGTGGCCGAAGTGAAAGCGTCTGAATCAGATGCGGGTTCTGACTCTGAGTCGGAACCAGAAAGGGGAAGATAGATCATTGACACGGAACCCAATGCCCCTGTTGCTACCACCAAGCTCCATCCTGATGAACCAGGTGAGCCAGAAGAAGCAGAGCACCTCTTCCATTCACAGATCTGGGTAAAAGGCACCCCGCTACACTTCATCGTTGATGGCAGTATCCATAATAACCTCATCTTAGCAGAGGTCGTCAAGCGGTTGGCCCTGCCAACAATGCCGCACCCACAACCCTACACCATTGGATGGCTCCGCCAAGGAAGCGATATCCATGTCAACCAATAGTGTCAATTGTCGTACAGTATCAAGCCCTTCAAGGATGAGGTATTGTGTGATATTGCTCCTCTCAAAGTTTGTAATGTCCTTTTGGGCCAACCTTATTTATGGAAACAATGTATATGAGTCTAGGCTTCATAGTGTTATTATTACTTTGAACATGAAATTGTACAGGATACCCGAGGCAGTCCCTCCTAGTGCTATTTCCTTGATCTCTGCCAAGCAATGTAGGAAGGTCATCTCTCAGATCGGGAAATTTGTCTTCTTCGCGATTCGCTCTTGGAGTGAGAGAAATATCACAGCCACATCTAGGGCCTCCGTGGCCAATATATCCACACAACAGAAGCAAGTGGATAAGGTCGTGGAAGAATACTCAGATATCTTCTCCTCTCCTACCGGGGTACCTCTGCACTGCCATGTCAAGCATCCCATCGATCTGACCCCAGGCGCACCACTACCCAATGGTCCAGTCTATCACCGCTCGTTGTTAGAAAATAAGGAGATCAAGAGGCAGATCCAAGAATTGCTCCACAAGGGGCACATCCATCTTAGCTCATCTCCTTGTGGGAGCCCAATTGTGCTAGTGCAAAAGAAAGACGGGACCTGGCAACTCTGCATTGATTACTGCGCCCTGAATAAAATCACAGTCTGGAACTAGTACCCAATTCCCTGAATCGACGACCTCCTTGATCAACTCACGGGGGCCAAATACTTCAGCAAGATTGATTTGAAGTCTGGCTACCACCAGGTCCCAATAGAATAGACAGATGTATGGAAGACTGCCTTCAAGTCAAAAGAAGGTCTTTTTGAATGGCTGTTCTTGTCCTTTGGTTTGATAGGTGCTTCAACAACTTTTATGAGGATGATGGACGATATCCTACGGCCTTTCACCAATACTTTTGTAGTGGTGTATCTGGATGACATCCTCATCTATAGCAAGACTTGGGTAGAACACTTGCAACATATTCAACAAGTTTTGCATGCTCTGCGGCAACACAAACTATATGCAAACTTGAAAAATGCTCCTTCGGCATGTACATGGTCCATTACTTAGGATACATCATTGAACAACATGGTGTGCATGTGGATCCAACCAAGATCCAGGTCATCCATGACTGGCCAACCCCAACCACACTCACTAAACTTCAGAGCTTCTTGGGCCTCACCAATTTCTATCACAGGTTCATGTTGGGATTCTCTCATATAGCATGGGCCCTCAGCCAAGTAACCAGGGGTGGCGGTAAGGAAAAATTTGTGCGGGGCCTGTCCCAACAACAAGCCTTCGATGGCTTGAAGAAGCGTTTGTGATCATCCCCGATACTCTCATTACAAGACCTGCAACATCCATTTGAGATCAAGATAGATGCTTCATATTATGCTGTGGGCCTCGTTCTCACACAACACGAAAACCTCGTGGCATATCATAGTGAGACACTATCAGATGCTTTCCGTAAGTACCCTAATTACGACAAAGAAATGTACTCCATTGTGCAAGCCTGCCACCAATGGAGACATTACATTCTTGGGAAGGAGACAGTCATCCACACTGATCACAAGCCACTATAGTTCATGCAGACCCAAGGAAAATTGCAGAATGACCACATCAGAAGTGGTCATCATACTTATAGCAGTTCCCCCTCAACATCAAGTATAAAACAGGAAGTACCAACCAAGTTGTTGACTGCCTCAGTCGACCTCCAGTTGCGGCACTCACCACGGTCCTAGACTCTTGCTACCACGAGACCTCCGGATGGCCCCACCTCTATGAGACAGACCCTGACTTCTCCACCACCTACCAAATGTTGGGAACCAACTCAGTGGTCACTAATTTCCATCTTTAGGACAGGTTGTTGTGTCGTCTGGGCCATCTCTGTGTTCCATTAAGCGAGCGCGCGAAGTTGATTTTGGAAGCTCACTACAGTCGGGTGGTGGGACACTTTGGCGTCGAAAAGATAGTGGCAATGTTGTAGAAACATTTCTACTGGATGAAACTTCGACAGGATGCCAGAAAGCATATCAGGTCCTGCACCACCTGCGCTATTTCCAAATTGACCACTAATAAACAGGGCATGTACACCCCTCTTCCTACTCCTAACATGCCGTGGGAATCCATCTCAATGGACCTTTCACCAAATCTTAAATGTTTTTCTTTTTCTCTTTTCAAGTCTAAATGATTCTAAGCTAAGATGAAAAGGAGAATTCTCTTTAGATGCAACAACTTCAATTTTCTAACACAAAGTTGAACGAATGGAAGAAATAAAAAAAATGCAAGAATTTTTCAATCCTTGGAGATGCTTCATAAAAGTTCTAATGCACTTGAAATTTTCAAAGAAATGAGAAACTAGTTTTCATAACTAACAAAATGTAAGATAATAATGATGTTCTAAAACTTTTCAAAGATCTTTTGATGATAGATCCCAAAGCACAAAAAATCTCTACAACAATTTCAAGAATGAAACCCAAAATGCAAATAATGGAAATAGTTTAATCGTCTTCACATATGCACTCAACAGATCCAAGAATGTGTTAAATTTTGAGCATTAATTCACAATAATCTAGGATCTTTACTGAGATAATAACATGTACAGTATATCAATGCATATCAATCATAACAAGCATGTCAATCATCATAAGAAGCAAAAGCATGAGAGACAATAGACACACAGAGTTTCTGTGGGGAAAACCCTAAGGTGAAAAACCCCACAACTTCCTCAGAGATAGATAGAGCAATAGCTCAACCAAATACACAGAGATAGTCTTCTACTAGCAGATGATCCTCCTCCTCACATGTGCGCCACTTTCCGAGTGAAGGAAGAATGAGTTCTGAGTGATCCAAATAGAGATCTCCCGATCTCTATTTATACTTGTCCTGTTTGCCCAATAACCTTATGGGGCCAACTTGTCTAGCTAGGTACAATAACCATATATTACATAAATCCAGGCCGACCCCTTACAAGGTGCTCTAATAACCCATTGGAAAGTTAACACACTTGTGACACTTGTCAATACAAATGGCTACACTTCCGTATAGAGGAATAATACATCTCTATAGGAGTACAATAAATATATAAATGAAATACATTCTGAAGTTACATATACATCAACAAAATGATGCCACTTTCCAGATCCAGTTTCAGAAAATGAAAGAATACACTACTGCAAACTTTAAATAACGAGGAATTCCCAAAGAAGCAAGATCACCCAAAAATCTCAATAACACTCAAAGCACAAAAAATCAAGCAAAAATTACAATAAGAACTATGAGAAGGCTCAAAAGTCAGGTCGAACAAATCGAACATATCTGATGTAACAATTGGGGGCCACAAGAATAAGTACATTGATGGGGGATTGAAATTTCCCACAGAAACTAGATCACTCGCTTGAATAATTAGGACTGAGATCAGCACAAAAACTTCACAACCAAGCCAAAGAAGAGTACATGTTGGGTCTAGGGGTTCTGTGATCGTAAGGTGCAGTGCACAAAGCCTTGAAAATCAAACAAAAAACCTAATGGAGAGAATTTTGACACTGGGTACCAAGAAATAGAGGGTGACGCACCCTGTTATTATGCACAAGAGAGTTTGGAGATCCAACAACTCACTCTACACACTGGGTATGTGCATCAGCGACGCAGGTTTCCAAAGGACAGCAGGCGTCAGCAACGTAGTTGGTTCACAGGATGAGTGCGTCAGAAACACAGTGACGCGGGTCATACACATCCTAGGTGTGTCGGGCAGAAATCAAGCAACAAAGACAAAAATTTATCCAAAAATAAAGGGATAACAGTTCCAATATTGATCCTGAACAGAGACTGGGTAACCCAGAGACTCTCTGAAGATCAGATCTAATTGTGGGAGGCACTTAAGAGGCTAGAAGTTGATCGAATGGAAATTAATGAAACCAAAACAAAATGGAATTAAAGCTATGGATATCTTTCCCTAGTACAGTCGTCAAATGTTTTTACAGACAATCTACATGAGCGGACTCAAATAGATCTCCCTAGTCCAAGTGGATCTATAACAAATAGATACAAAATACCCACTACTTTCCTAAATCAATAGAAATACTAGACAAGTCAGGATGTGGCTTACCTCAAGTTAGTGGTCCCTTTCTCCTTGCTGCTCCAAGATCCAAGGTCTTCAGAACTTTAACTACAAAACCATGTCAAGCAAATGGAAACATGAAAGAAGTAAAAGCATATGAACATGAATTTATCTAGATTAACAGTTAAGGAGTAAAATCCTAAGTATTATCAATAAAAAAACCCTTATGGAAAGAACTTGTATTAATGTAATAAACATAAGTACATAGGGAAGAGATGTCACAACCCAAGCCTTAACGTTGCAACTTCCATCCAATGATCCTAGCCTCCAAAGTAGAATGCTTGCCTCCCAAAAGATGAATGAGTATCACCTAGAATAATTTCACCAGCATAAGAGTACTATGGTCCTTCCTCCATTTACAATGGAGAGGGGTGGTGTATATATAGGGATAAAGGGATAGAATAGGTTGAATATTTAGGGGAGAGGCCTAAGGGATCACCCCATTAGGTTAGGAGATCAAGAGCTAGATTTCCTAGCATCTAGGGATATACCTCCATGTCACCAAACTTCTAGAAATTGCTCGAAGCTTCCTTTTATCCAATTTAACTAACTCCGATGCACCTTGCAGGAATACAACCTGAATAAGAAGTGGGTTTCTGCACTGTATACAAAGGAAGCATGTGTCCCCAATGCGCTCTTCTGAGGTGCAGAGTGCGTCACCTAGGGTTCAACACTCCTTTCTCAAAGGAAAGGTGCGTCGGGATGACAACAAAAGATGGAAAGGGAAGGACAACAACCTTTCTGTCAATGTTTTAGCCAAGGAACTTCAGGGATAAAGAAATGGAACTGATACATGACTCATGATGATGAGATTTTGGTGTAATAGTGGCATTTTGACTACTAACCAAAGGTTGTCCTATAGTGACATTCTGACCACTAACCAAAGGTTGTCCCGTAGTGGCATTCTGACCACTAACCAAAGGTTTCCCCGTAGTCATATTTTGACTACTAACCGAAGGTTTCCCCAGGGTTGCGTTTTTCCTTGTAGTTGAAGATTGTCCTTCAATTGAAAAATTAATATTGGTCGAGGGTTTCCCCTTAGTCATTGAGGTCAAAAGAGGTATAGAACCAGTCATTTGATTTTGAGGCCATGAATCCAGGAAGGATGGTTAGCTTGCTTCATAAGAGACCATGATGGGCATGGGTATTCCTAGTGAAGAGAAAGTGAAAGAGTGAACAGGAGATTGGTATTCAGGATTAACTACTTCTGAGGTGGATGGTAAAGGAAGATTGAAAATATGATGTCTTACATTTTCTCCAAGTGCTCGCATGCGGGATATAGTATCTTGCAGTGGTGCTAATAATTCATCGTTTGAGATAAATCTGGTAGGACGCGGAGATGGATTTTCCTCCACAGTTGATGGCATACCAAAGTCGTAAATATATTTTCCTAAGGAAGTACCCCAAAATGTAGTAGATGGACCAAAAGAGGTTACTACTGGGTCATCTGGAGGTCGAGTAAATATCCAATATACGGCTCCAGAATACCCTTCAAGTGAATGGTGAAAAGAGGTATCATGCGAAGAAGGTTGTGCTACCACTGGTGGTCCCATAGGGTCAGTGATAGGTGGATTTGCAGGGGGGAGAGTAATATCCTCTTGATTCAATGATTGGGATTCCTTCTTCGTGTGGACTAGTTGTAGTAGTTTGGTTCATATTTTCCCCTGCACTTCCCTCCCCGATGGGGGGATATTCAGGTGGAAAATTTTGCAATCTACAAGATATCCTCAAGGGTTTCTCATCCATAATTCCTCACAAAAATATCTCCTAAAATACCTTCTAAACAAAAGACACACTACAAGTCCTAATCAAGCTAAAGGTCACAAGCAAACTTGTGTAACAGGTGGGATGAAAATACGGATCCTCACGGGAGTGTCAAGTCGTCACAACTCGTGATATACTATAGGGTATACTCAACCCAATATTTCAGAGCACTAACCAAGGAGGATTAGGACCATACCCTTGATTGTATTACCCGATTACCTAGAAGTACATGCGTAGTAGATCCCCGAGTGTTGTTCTCAGTGTATTGCAACAATAGGATGGTCTATAATTTACTCGGTTGGTTTCAGGATCCTAAAAGGGTCTCCTGATATAAAAAGGGTTCGTGGGAGCTCCATTCTGTAGTAGTGTTCTCTAATGCACAACCATTCAACAGGGGCCTTCCTATATACCATCAAGTATGTGAATAACCTTTCTATATATCAAGAAGTACATGAAAGGTAATTCTAAATACTGACTAGAACGTGGAAGAACCGCATGGTACCCAGGTTGTAGTGTAGGAAAAGAACGATAGCTCCTACGTTTAAAGACACTAGAACACATCTCTAATCTATCACTCAAGTTTCTAAATATTTTAACTTTACTAGCGCTTTATTTTATCTTGTATGGTTAAGTGAACTAATGAAGTGTGGACTCATCCCAATATCGTGCACAAAAACTAAATGAGATGCAAACTTTTTCTTTCGATGAGATCTATTTATGGGAAGGAGAGATATTTTTCCTTTTTCTTCCTAGAACAAGTGAATTTTTCCCGAAATAAGATGCTATTGTTTTCACTTTTCTTCTCCAGCAAAGACCAAAATACAAACAACACTTCTTTCAATCAACCCAAAACCAAAAGAAATAACACCAAAACAATTTTTTTTTGCTTTTTCCAAAAGAGATTTGCAACTACAAGCTAAAATGGAAAAATAATGAACTTCTTTTAATTGCAAAATGTCTCACTTTTTTAATAAATAAACAGAGTTAAAAGACAATTCAAAAGACATTTTAACAAAAAATTTGATGTCTTTCAACAATACATTCAAAAATCTTAAGCATGATTTTTTTCACTTTGTCCTAATTCAAAATGCAAGAGACCCAACATTTCTACAATCTTTATCAACAATAGAAGTTCACTAGAAAAACAATCATGCAAAGCATCCAATATCAAGCTCCAAAACTACTCAAACCAAACTCACACTAACAAGAGTTTTCACAACATCACATTTTGAAATAAATTAAAATCTAAAGCAAACCAAACCAAAGGCTTCTAAAGAGCCACAAGACAAGCTTTCCCGATGAGGGATCAGGATCGCCCAATACAAGCAAGGCAATTGCTTGACTACCTAGGAATTACTAAGAAACCAAGCCAAGCTTTAAATCTCAAGAAAATTCAAGGAAAAGGAGGTAAATGACAAATCCAGACCGATACTGCAACTGGAATAAGCAAAAAAAAATCTCATAGGAACACCTAATCCAATACCAAGAGGGGATCTTGACCCTATTGCAAAATTTTGCACAGAGTCGCGGTCTACTATGGAACACAACGCGCCAACTAGAATCGACGCGATTGACTGTATTACCCAGGAGCGTTGTCGACTCACTGTATGTGAACACAAGGCACGTCGATGACAAGAGAGAGCAGTTTTTCCAAAATAAAAAGGGACAAAAAGGTCCTAATCCCAGAGGATCTAGATAAATTTTAGGTGTTAGATTTAATCTGGATCACCCAATGACTCAAGGATGCTAAAATTGCAATAAACAAGACAAGTAAAATGCCAAGATATAAAGGCATCCCAAGGAAAATCAAGGGATATTTTATGAGATTCTCCCCAGTGGAGTCGCCAATTTTGTTGAAGGATTAGTTCTCAAGTGTGGACACGAGTGAACCTCCCTAGTTCAAATGAGTCGAAACTAGAACAAAATAGGACAATATATGCACACCTTCACCTAGATCAATTAAATACTCACAAGAAATGAAGTAGATAAAGCTTACCTCTAATATGAATTTCGTCCTTATTATCTTCAAGCTACTGCAATCCAACTTCGCGTATGAGAGAACCTGTGATGGATCCAATACAAGCAAATAACAAGTGGATTGAACTAGAAAAAATGTAAATTATCTAAGCAAATGACCAAGGAGATTTACTATACATGAAAATAACAATCAAGTATGGAAAGGAAATGCATCATTGTATTAAATATGACAAAAATAAATACAACCATGAGCCTTGGTGTCGTAGTCTCCTTCCTATGGGTTCCTCTTATTCCAACATGTCACCCTTGTCTTGAAAGGAAGCACATCAAGAGTCTAATGCTCTGAGAAAATTTCTCCAACACTTACTTACTACCAATTATTCCCCCTCCACACCCATGCTCAAAGGAATCATTTATAGGACACTAAGGATAAGAGAGGGGTGATAAGATTAACTAAAGTGGATGAGATATGATCCCAATATTTTTGGGGATCGAGCTAGATCCATAGAAATAGGGAGGAAAGGCTATCCATTGATATTTCGCTCTAGAAGCTTCTCGAAGACTTAATTTTTTTCTCGAACAGACCTCAACATGACCTGTAGTGGAGCAACATGTGTCTATCATGGTCGATGCGGCTTGCTCTAAAGGAAAAGTGCTTCAACGGTGCTTGTTGCAATGAGACACACTATGTCGAGAGGATTTTGACGTAGGTAACTAACATAGCAAAGCACGTTGAGGTTGCAAAAAAAGTCAAGTTACAAGATAGGGAAGTCAAAGATCATCCACTATGAAAATGACTTCCTGGATCGTGGAAACATGAGGTCACAAGGTTTGTGTTGCTGACGAAAATTTCATGTAACATTATGATTGAGGTTGGGATTGTTAGACTATCAATACCTAGACAAACACAAAGTTTGAGATTGCATATTTATGAGTTGTTATTTTTATATATTAATGAGATGTCATCCTTATCCATTTATTAGTTTCCAATGAGATCTAGATCTAAAGGTGGTCAAATCCATGAACTATATATTGATAATATTGGATGACTATATTGTGTTGAGAATGGATTAAATCCTTTTCTAGCAAGTTCTTGTCCTGTATTCTACTTAATATTTTGAGCTTCACTTGTGAGTACTTCCAAATTATATCTATTGGGTAAAAAAATAAATTGAATGCTCACATACAACATGTCTATTCAAATGTGACGAAATGAAAATTTTAAAACTTAAGTAGAACCATGCCTTCAACCAATGTTTTTCCTCGTTGGTGGCATCCTTTTAGATGTTTCACTTTCATCTAATATGTTTTCAGTCAACATTTGGCCAAATATGAAGCAACATATCCCAACATGGATATTTAGAGGCTAGTGGTTCCTTTGTCCTATAAACATGGATATTAATTTCCTTGTCCTAAAAACATATGACTATAACTTGTAACCATACCCTTAAATAAAATTATTATTATTATTATTATTATTCCCAAAAACGTTAGCAACACTCTTTTAAAAGTAGACATTGGGGTGAATCCATGAAGATGGGTAACACTTTTTGGTCGAAAGTGACATAGAATTTATTTTAACTCATTTATTAAATCAAATCCCTTAAAACTCATATATTCCTTGTGAATTCTGACATGCAAAAAAAAAACAAATTGTAGAGAATTATGTTGGCTTTCCACCTATATATTTTTTTAAATAATAAAATTATTTAATATACCAAAAGTGTATTTAATGATAGGTTTGTTCTTATAAATTTCAGGAAAAGTTAACAAGTGACTTGTGTGCACGTAAACTAATTTAGTGATAAATGCATAATTTTTGAAAAAAATATATGTGAGCATAATCCACACAAAATGCACTGGGGCTTACATATTTTCTTTTAATTTATGTTGGAAAATGATAATTTTTATTAATTTTCGAAACTGATCATTGAAAATTTTAAGTGCATTTCTTACACATGTGTGTGCATGTCACGTGCATGTAAGATTTTTTTTACTGGTTACAAAAATTGAAAAATAAAAAATACTCTTTTGAAGAGGACGCATTAATATAGGGCGTATATATTTTTTGAAATTTTTTGGTTGTGTGTTTTTTATGTTATTGATTTTTCTTTGCGTTAATTGGAAGTTGTGGACATGGTTTTGTAACTGTAAGTTTGAAAAGAAAAGAAAACAAAAAATATCATATGAACTCAAAAACCCATAAAATATATGCCAATGGATAGACGATTCATTATGGAAACAAATGGTATAAAGTTTGCCACCTAAGGTGCATCCCAGGATAGGGTTTAGGCATGGAAAAGTGGCCAGTAATTTTTTTTTTAGAAAAGTGGGATACAAGCCTATTTTAAATCCCTTGATCTAGCTATTAGCTCGATCGATGGTTTTAATACCGTTGATCGAGGTTCTACGCACATTTTTTAAATAAATTGATCAAGGGTTTATGTGTGGTTAAGCTAAAAGATCGATTGAGCTTTTAATCATAAAAAACTATATAAAAAAATTGTTATATGGAAAAAAACTATTAATTCAAATACCTCGATCGAGCTATTTGAATTAATATTTTTTTGTTATAAAAATTAAGTTACCTAAAGAAAATTTGTTTTTACTTATATCATGTAATATCGATATAACATATGAAAAGAAAAAAAGATAATAAAAGCTATAGTAAAAAAATATTTTGGTACATAGAAACAAAATTACAAATATAATTCACTACATAAAATACCATGGACAAATTTACCGTGGGATACCAAACCATGGGCCATAAATCACTAACAACAAACATTTAACACTAATATTTGTTGTTAGTTTTGTATAGCCCATGGTTTTGATGTTGCAAAATTTAAATGTTGATATCCCCACCTAATAAGTGTTAATAGAGTAAATTAAAATAACTATCAACTATCAAATAAAAATATAACTATTAGAAAAATAATAGTAATAAGCAAAATACTTTTTTACCATAACTTTTAATTTTTATGTTGGCAAAAATTAAATAAAAAACTACTAAAAAATAAGTTTGTTTACTATAACTTATATTTTTATGAGTATTTTCATGTTGACAAAACCCTTATGAAGGTATTGGCTAAAACTATTTAAAAAGAAAAAATTACTATATAAGTTATATCAAACCCTCGATCAAGCATTTAGCTAAAATCCCTCGGTCGAGCTATTTGAAAAAGATCAACCAAGGGCTTGTTTAAACTCTCGATTGATATTTTGAAAGCTCGATCGAGGGATTAAATAACTCTCGATCACGCTTGTGTTTTAGGCAATGCACCCACATCTTGCCAAAAAGTATTACCCATCTTCATGGGAACATCCATAGATAATTACCAAACAAAACTTAAACTAGTAATAGAAATATTCACTAGCTGCAGAAATATGGTTCACCAAATCATTCTTAACTATTTTTACTTATGTTGTATCTTTGCATTGCTCCCCTATGATGTCCCTTTAAGTTTTGGCTTCTTCATTACATTTCTAGACTTAATTCTTTTCATATTTGTCCTTTTTTCTTTTGTTTCCAAACAACATGTTGGTTCAATGGCATCTTCTATTCTCGAAATTGTTGTAGACAATTTTCTTGCAACTAAAGTAAAAATATCACCCTTTTATAGCTTTTCAAACATAACCCCCAAGTCGTTTTGAAACACTAGCTAATGCCCATGCCATTATTTCTATTTATAAAATTGCAACACATACAAATGTAGAAATTTCTACAAACTCAAAATTTAAGGCAAAACATAAATTTCACCTCTTTGACTAGAGGTTTCCTAGATCTTGACCTTGTAAAAATTTTCCACTTTATGATCGTTATGAAATATAGAATAAAAAATCAATATAAATGGAACAATATTTCACTACTTAACATTTCAATATTCTCGATCAGAAAAGATACCAAAGTGACTTGATAAGTTTCATCCTTCTAGGGAACTCTTATCATGCACCAACTAGATTTGAAAACTCACTTTTATAGTATTTATAATGACATTAAAACAACCCTTAACTTCTTTAATTATGGTGACAAAATAATCAACAATTTTTTTCCTTCACATATGTTAAAGAAGCAAGACATATATCACTAGATTACAATTCATAAAGAACATAGATGGATGGAAATCAAATTTGCAATTTAAATGATTTGTGGAAATCTAAAAACTTCCTTAATATACACAAGATGAAGGTACTATACATACAATATCCTTATCAAAATGCTAGTATAATCCACTAGCTCTCGAAATCCCTAGATAGGAAAAGGAATGAAAACCCTAGCTCAACCAAGGATCTCCAACATGCATGAATCATAGACAAGTCATCCACCAAAATATGTCCACTTACCATCTTATTCTTCACCAAATACAAGTAGGGTTTCATCTCAAAACCCTAATATTAAACCTCCATTAGATAAAGACCTACCATATACTTTAATATGCTCCAAGATCATGAAACAGTACAGACTCCAAGAAAGAGAGAGAGAGAGAGAAGGTGCAAATTAAGAAAAAAGAGAGAGAAAATGACTAGTGCACACTCTTCTCAAGATCAAATGTCTACACAAGGGTTATATATAATTATGAGTGAGTGGATGAATAAGAATGACTCTCTCCTTCCTCTCTATATATGGGAGGTAAGGAAGGCCAACAATATAATGTGGTATCAATCCCTTACAAGAAACATATAGTAAACACTTGTAGGCATCCATAGTGAAGTGCTCCACTCCAAGGTACACATTCCATGCTCCAATGTGATGTATTACATAATAAAAAATCCAAGATGATGTAGCTACATATGGTGTATCCATGCCTCTCTATCAGAATCCCACACAAGCTCTATTACTCATCACAAGCCTTGTGATTCACTAGGTCCATTTCCCTTGCATGAACATTGTCACAACCCAGGTATCCCTAAGACAAATCCAATCCTCCATCCAAGAATCAAGCAACCCCATTCTATCTAGAACCCGATGCCCTCCTCCAAGATTCATAATTCTCCTCCTCATAAGTAGGGTATTTTCCAAGCAAGTGAACCTCTTAGTGTGGCCATAATGAAGGACATCCACCAAGATGTCAAGAGAAATCCAACACCCTAAGGAATAATGCCAAGAAAGGGCCTACATGAGGTCAAGAAACCATTGAGTATGTTATCTTTAATGTGAAAATACATCATGGACCATTCCCTGTGCACCAATCCATCTCAAACCATCTAGGAATTGAACATACACCATGTACCTTGAATCTCATAAAGCACCCCCAAACATCGTATAAACACTTTCAGAGTAACCCGAAAGAAAAATTCCCTCTTTACAAGAAAAGTGTTTACAACTGCATATGTCAACTCACTCTACAAGTCCACCAAACTTGCTACCTGCGCATATGTAACTATTGTAGTCCCAAAATCAACCATTGTTGTTTGTAAAAAACTTGTCACCAACACTATCATAACATTTTTATCCAACAAAGAGTAATGCCCACCTATGAATGTGAAGGAGCATAAACCTCAAACAAAAAACAACCTTCCAAGTCCATCATCCTCCAAGTCAATATAACATGCCAAAATCAACTAAGACCACATCATAAGTTTTTTAAGGAATCTTGTATAGAATATCACATACCCATATAAGATGAAGATTGATAGATCACATAGCTATAAATCCACACAATTCAACTCCTTGATCCTGTAATTATACTAATCTTGTCGTATAGGTAACAACTTTTGCAAGGCCATAAAAAAATTTCCAACATGAGAATCCCTCTCATGTACCTCAAATACTATGAGAATTCAAACAACCTAAACTATATCAACTCCGTCGTCTCAAGAAAATCATAAATCAAGAGTAACGTCATGTGCTTTTAAATTCCCTTTTTCTAAGAGAATCTAAGGGAAACTCCCTATATCTGAGAGATTCCATCAATCATATCACTATACTTTATAATACTCGCATTAGATGAAAACCTATAATAAATCTTAGCATGAACATCCTCAATCAAGGTATCATGTATCTCCTCATTTAGACAACTAGAAGGCATACATATGGAAGAAACCAATGCAACATGAATAGTATATTTCCTAGGAGGTATACTCACCCTCATTGAATATATGGGTTCTCCTACATGATCTTGAGCCTCCTAAAGAGTAGAATAACCTTCCATCCTCTCACTAGAATGTACATGTGCTACTTTTCATATCAACAAGTAACTTGTAGAGGCCACCCTCTCTCACCCTCTATCCAAAGTTATTGGACTAGCTAGACTACAATCATTGATGGTGCACTGTTGTCCCTTAAAAATGACTCTCCATTGTACATCTATCATACAAGAAAGTGAAAGAAGGTTCTTCTTCAATATAGGAACAAATATATTATCAATCAACTCAAGAAAAACACCCAAAGGCATTTGAAAATAAATGGATCCAACTCTTATCATGTGATATGATGTGGCATCCTCATTATGACCCACACTCATGTCTCCCTCTTGCTCATAGATCCTATTGAACAAAGACATTTCATATGTCACATTGTGTTTTTAAGCTCCATTATACGCATATCATTCAACACTAGAAACAATGTTAGGAGAGATATGGTGTTAGGAAATAAACAAGAATCCATGGAAAAGGCAGTCTCAACTCAAACTTGATCTCCTCTACTCCCGCAACATTCCCAATTACAACTTGTTCCATACCCTTTTCTTTCTTATTTAATGGACATTAGTCGACATAATGTCTCATCTCATGACGTTGAAAACAAATCACCTTACTCAAGTATTCATTTTATATATATGTCCCATCCCTCTTCTTGAATACTTTCTTGTTACCCTTGTTCATCTTCTCGATGAGGCCAATATCATATACTTCCTGTAGCTAGGGTTTTACCCCTAGCTTGTGCCAATGAGCACCTACTAAGGAGAATGGACTCCTTAGTAGCAGTTCAGTATATTAAACTAATTATGCAATAAACAAAACATTAAATTATTTCTAATACAAGCATGAAGCATAAACACCAAAATGAAAGAATGTCTTTGTATTGATGTTACCTTGAGTGTCAAGGTTGGTGAAGCCCTTTGCAGTGTCCAAGAGGATGCTCCAAGCTTCAAGAATGCTCCTTCTCCTTCTCCAATGTTGTGAATGGGCCAAAGGTGGCTCTCAAGGTGAAAATAGTTCAAAGGTGAACTAGGGTTTCGAGAGAGATTTTGGCAGAGTAAGGGTGCTTGTGATTGTGGATATGGAATAAGGGATCTCCATCACCTATTTATAGTTTTTTGGTGGTGGAGTGCTGACCCATGGTTTTGGGAAACACATGGTTTTAGGCAGCTGTATAGGGTTTTTTCCTCCTTTTCCTCATTATTTTATATTTTTCTTCCCTTTTTAGGGGGTTTTTGCTATTTTTGGAGGAAAAGGGGGTTTTTTAGCCTTTTTGAGGCTATTTTGATGGTTTTGTGGCCTTTTGGAGGCATTTTAGGCCTTTTGGAGGCTTTTAAGGCCTTTTGGAGGCTTTTTAATGGGATTTTTTGGGATTTTTAATGGAAATATGGTAGGAAAATGGACAAATGGGCCATATAATGTGGTAAATGAGCTAGTGAGCACTTTTTGGGTGTTAACAGATTGCCCCCTGATGTGCGAGGGCAGGAGCTCATCGTATGGCCGATGGACATCATAAGTCATGAATGGTTTTCCTGGGATGTGGAGAGAAGAGAAGAAACAAACTGGAGCCCGGAACAACGATCCCGAACAACTGCAAGAACTAAAAGTACATAACCTCAATAAAGGATGAGGAATCATCTGATCATATGGACGAGGCGGGCATTCCCATGCTCGTATCAGGATATAACAACAATGGGGTCCAAAAAATGGGGACCTGAAATATACATGACCTCAAAAACTGACTGAGGAATAATCTCAATATATGGACGAGGCGGGCATACCCATGCTCGTATCAAGATACATAAATATAACTGTAAGGCCCGAAAAAAGGGGGACCTGTAAGATACATGACCACTGTGTACATCATAAGAGTCCAGAGGGGACACAAATCTGGGACATACTGCTGAGCGGATCATGTGTGAACTGCAGAACTGGTGCACCGGAACAATCAACAGTGCTACTGAGTGTGGTACCAAAGGAACTGATGAGCTGCTGGATCGTAGTGACTGGGGTCATACTCTCCATGGTACACTGAACTGGAACTGATCTGGAACTGAAACTGGGTACTCAAGGAAGCATGAAACTGGATGGCTTCCGAATACAAACGCCAACGCAGCCCGGACATCCACGGGAACATACAACTGGGCGTTCCAAAGTGACTCACCAATGTGCTAGAGTCGGGGGAAATCCGGGGTCTTCGACTAAAAACTGATGGGATATAATCCTACGCGATCCTCAACGATGCGATCAAGGTGCTGAAGTCGAGCATGTGAGGAACGACCACTCGGAGAGGCAATGATGTCTCCTCTCAGAATGATCCGTAGGCACTTACCACAGATGGTGATAAGTCCAAGGCGTAGGGACCTCTGGGCCTATCCTCTGGAATAGAGGAGCTGTCGTCGACAGAGGGAGACCTGCAACTATCAAGGCAATGATGTTTCCTTGACAGGAGCGCGAGGTAACCAACCGAAATGTGATAGTACTGAAGGCAGGACTGACCAAACTGTGGGGGGACAACTGGGCAAGTAGAGTGGGTGGACTCAAACTTCCTTTGTTCAGAGTACGATAATGGGAATGATCTGGCAACATATGAAACTGACTGAGGGGAAAGGGATCATAGCTGTAATGGATCTGGGAGGATAACTGGCTGAGGGAGACTCAAGCTGGTGTAAAATGGCAGGAGACTGCAGAATACTCTGAACAAAGGCGACCTAATTGGGGGTGCTGCCGAGATGATCGATCATGGCGCCAGGAGGCACACGAGGGAACTTCTTCATGGGTTAAGGAACTAGAAGTGTGTGTAAAATGATACTGTCGTGTGGATTTTACGAGCCCAGGACAGTTCATGCTCGTGGTTGCTTTCAATTTTAAGGAGTCTGAAAGCGATAAGAAGACTCTGAAATGATGGAATGGTACTGTCGTGTGGATTTAACGAGCCCAGGACAGTGCATGCTCATGGTTGCTTTCAATTTTAGAGAGTCTGAAAGCACGTAAGAAGACTCCAGGGGGTTGCTTTTTCGTAGATTTAGTCTCCAAGGCCCAAAGAAGCATAAAAGGATGCAATGAAGAACTCTTCTAGCCGGTGTGACTAGAGTATTCCTTTTTCGTAATTAGTCTACCAGGTCCGGAAAAGGGTTAAACTTATACCAGATAGACGCCCTTTCAGGTACTTTAACGAGCATGAAAGGAAGCAAGATTGCTCGGCGATCTTTTCATTCTTTTAGGAGTCAGAAAAGAGCTTAACGGAAACTCCCTAAGTGCCTTTTTCGTAAAGGACTTGTCCGGCCCGAAAAAGGGATAAAATTATACCGAACAAAAGGAATGGCCAGGCAAGGAGGAAGTGTTCAATCAAGGTTTAGTAATGATGACCAAGAACGAGGGTAGGTGGGAACACTGATGGACCTCCTTGCGGGGTAGATGAAATGGTGGCAAAATAACGAAACATTTGCAGTATGACAGGAGTGAATGGCTCATGTAAAAATGTGGAACAATCCGATGGCGGCTGATGTGGCACGCAAACCGAGGCAGCAAGGTGTTGGGACACAATGTTGAAATTGTACCAGGTGAGAGCGAGAAATGATCTCAAGCATCATCACGAGCTCGGAAAAATGAATCCGGCGATATAAAGGATGTCAAAAACGGGTGACGGCCGATGTGGCACGCAAACCGAGGTGACGGGGGCATTTTGAAAAATGCCCGGAAAATCTGGAGGTGAGAGCGAGAAATGATCTCTAGCATCATCACCAGCTCGGAAAAATGAATCCGATGATATAAAACATGTGAAAATCGGAGAACGGCCGCTGTGGCACGCAAACCGAGGCGACTAGTGGCGTCTGAAAAATGGGTAAAAAATGACAGGACAAAAATAATGCAACGAGGTGACCATCATGACGGTCACGTCGCGCTGATTCCAGTGGTGGAAACGGTTCAGAAAACGAAAAAACAGAAAAGAAAGTATTGTACAACGCAGACCCATGAGGCCGCGGGTTTCTTTTTTATGGGTAAAAACGCTTAAGATACAACCCATTACGAGGGTTGCGCAAAGGACGGCCTTCAGAGTCAGCTAAGATGTATGCCCCCTTGCCGAGGCAGGTCTGCACGACGTAAGGGCCTTGCCACATAGATTCGAACTTCCCTTTACCGGTTTTGTCATGGGCTTGGTCATAGGCGAGGACTAGGTCCCCTTCGTGGAAAGTTCGAGGGTGAACATGTTTATCATAACCGGCTTTGGAGCGGTTTTTGGCAGCTTCGATGTTCTGGAGAGTGGCCCGGCGGTTTTCATCGGCTTGTTCGAGGTGCAGCAGACGTTGCTCGAGGGGGGTGGTGTCAGGGAGAAGCTCAACGGCGATCTGTAAGGCAGGGATCTGACACTCGATGGGGAGAACAGACTCTATACCGTGAACTAAATGAAATGGTGTAAAACCAGTGGCGGTCTTAGTGGAGGTGCGATAAGCCCACAAAGCAGGGAACAACATGTGGTGCCAATTGGACTTATGCTTGTCAACTGTTCGTTGGAGGATGGTTTTAAGGATTTTATTGATGGCCTCTACTTGGCCGTTCCCTTGGGGGTAGTAAGCAGAGGAGAATTGGTGCTCATACTTAAGGAGGGTGGATAACTCACGCCAGACGGCATCTTCGAAGTGTGAACCGTGGTCAGAGACTAACTGCTTAGGAACCCCGAATCGAGCGATGACATGGTTGAAGAAGAAGCGGGCAGCAGTGTCAGCGGTACAATTGAAGGTAGGCATGGCTTCCGCCCATTTGGTAAAGTAATCAACAGCGACAACAATATATTTGTGGCCGTTGGCAGACTGGGGTCTGCATTCCATGAAGTCTATGGCCCACTTACAAAAGGGACCAACGGTGACGACTGGGTGTAACGGAGCAGGAGGTTTCCGGGCCTTGGGGGCAAAAAGTTGGCAGTTATGGCAGTGTTTGACCGCAGTGATGCAGTCAGTAAAAAGTGTGGGCCAGAAGTATCCGGCGCGGACGACCTTTTGGGCGGTGGCCATCCCTGAGAAATGGCCTCCGCAGGCACCGCTATGACAGTCATTAAGGACGTGTTCAGCTTCCTCATGGGTAAGGCAACGACGAAGAATTGTGTCAACTCCGCGCCGATAGAGGACATCGCCTAAGAGGAGATATCGAGAGGCCTGGTGTCGGATGCGACGGCGTCCATTTCGTGTAACTTTGGGTCTGAACTTCTGTGTGCGTAGGTATAACAAGATATCACCGTACCATGGGTCATCGGACGAGATAGTGAACAGGTGATTGTCGGGTAACTCATCGGAGATGGGTTTGGCCGGGAGAAAGGAAGGGAGATCAGTGATGAGCTGGGCAAGCGCGAGGGCTTTAGTGCTCTTAGGTGTTTTGAAGGTAAGGTCATATTCTTGGAGGATAATGACCCATTTGGCAACACGACCTTGGAGTAGCCGCCGGTTCAGAAGATATACCATGGGGTTAGAGTTGGCCACGACGGTGGTATGACTCATTAAGATGTAGTGTCGCAATTTTTGAACGGAAAAGACTACTGCGAGGGCAAGTTTCTCTTCATATGGGTAACGTAATGGTGGACCAGACAAGGTCTGGCTAACGTAGTAAATGACGTGCTCTTGGTGAGAATCGTCTTCTTGAACTAAGACTCCAGATACGGCATGCTCGGAGGCCGACACGTAAAGGATGAAGTCTCGAGTGAAGTCCGGAGGGGAAATCAGAGGGGCTTGTGTGAGGGCCTTCTTGAGGGCCTCGAATGCAGCTTCTGCTTGCGCATCCCAGACGAAGGGTACGTGGGTGCGGAGTAGGCGCAAGAAACCGTGTACCGTAGTGGCATAATCAGGAACGAAGCGTCGAAGGAAGTTAGATCGCCCCTGCAGACTTTGGAGCTGCCGGAGCGTGTGAGGAGGGGGGAGGTCTAAAATAGCTTGGACTTTTAGAGGGTCAACAGTAATTCCTTTCTGGGAAACAATGAAACCCAACAATCGGCCTGCCGGTACGCAAAAAACACACTTGTGTGGGTTCAAGCGAATTTGGTATTTGCGACAACGCAGAAAAATTTGCCGAAGGTCGTTAAGGTGGTCTGATCGTTTCCGGGAACGAGCTGTAAGGTCATCAAGGTAGACTAGCAAGATATGGACCAAGTCGTGAAAACAGTAGGTCATGGCCCGCTGGAAAGTGGCACCAGCATTTTTGAGGCCGAAAGGCATGACGCGATAGGCAAAGGTGCCCCAAGGGGTAGTAAAGGCAGTTTTGTACTGATCTTCCTTACGGATTTGAATCTGATTATATCCGGAAAAACCATCCATGAAGGAGAGGACCGCATGTCCCGCACACGCATCTATGAGTTGATCGATGAACGGCGTGGGGAAGTTGTCCTTGGGACAAGCATAGTTTAAGTCACGGAAGTCAGTGCATACGCGGATGGTGCCTTGCTTTTTGTTAACTGGAACAGGGTTTGAAACCCATGTGGTATAGGCAATAGGGTAAATGAACCCGGCCTTGCGCAGCTTCTCAATCTCGGCTTTGACAGCTGGGAGCTTTGAGGGATGAATGGGGCGCTGTTTCTGACGAACAGGGGTTACATCAGGCCATGTGTCAATGTGGTGCTCTATAATTGCGGGATCAAGACCAGGCATTTCGGTATAAGACCAGGCAAAGACATCACGGAATTCTTTGAAAAGGTGTGTGTAGTCCTCAATCTCTTGTTTACTGCAGAATGCTCCTAAAGTAATGAGTTCAGGGGCACGACCTGGAGCAGCAATATCAACTTGGATGACAGGTGAGATGTTGGCCATGTTGCCCTCCTCGAAGGCATCAGGAGCAGGGATAGGGTCCTTGAACCAGTCAACCTTGGTGGGGAGGAAGTCTTTGGATTCGACCGCGTATTGGGTAGCGGTGCTAGAGGAAGACGCTTCTGGGATGAAATAGGAACGGTGGTGCATATCATCCCAAGGATAATCCGGGGCAGTTAGGGCCTCAAGAATCTCCTCATCAGTACGGAAAGTCTGTGTCGTCAAATCGGTTGACGAGGGGGTAGTGGAAGTGTTGGTTGAAGAGATCATGTAGATGATATTAACCTCTTCAGAAGGGGGAGAGACCGGGGGGTAGATCTCCTCAACGGTAGGTGGTGCCGTCTCAAGGTCCAGATTGTTCATCTCGTAAAGAGCCGCTCTATAATCCGGGAGATCGGGACAATGATGTGAATAGTGCCCGTAAATACCGCAGATGGCGCATGAGTGGTTGGTACGTAGGGACTTATCTTTAGGCTTAGGAGTAGGGTTGAGTTCGACAGTTGGGATGTTGGGGTCATCATCGAGCATTTGCATGTGCTTCTGTAATGCAGGTAACTGTGGGCATTGGTGGGTCGCATGGCCCAACTCGTCACACAGCGAGCATTTGGGAGGAGCACGAAACACTGGAGGGTTCTTGACTGTCTTGGGAGGTGGGACAGCAGTGTAAGGTTGTGGACCTCTGCCCCCAGTGGGTTGAAGAGGAGGAGGAAGTGTCGTGGAGGACGAAGGGGTAGGGACCCCGGGAGGTGGGTGGGTGGTAGTAGCCATGGGTTGCACCGGATGGAGGACGACATCTGGTGTCGGCGGGCGAACGGGAGGCGAAAGGTACCATACAGGTAATCCCAATGTTAACCCAGGGAGGCTAAGGGTAGCCATGACCGGGGCGCTTACTACTCCTGCTGGAGGAACTAGGAAGGGGATCGTATGGATCGGTGTAACACCAATGTGACTAGGTACCAATGGTGGTTTAGGCAACAAGGATGGTTGATTGTTAGGTGGTAGGATGTCATGGGACAAGGTACATAAGTCAGACATTTCGGGCGTAGATGATGGCGGAGGAATGGATTGAAAGGTGGAGGTCATCGGCGCGTCTGAGTAGACTCCAGGCCCCGTAGAAGAAACAAATGAGGTGGAGGCAGGAGAAACAGGTTGTTCAACCATGGGGAGAACATTTTCCGGTGCCGCTGGAGCACTGGGATCATAGTAGGTGAGCTGGTCAATCTTAACCACGCGTCCTTCATGGGGGAACATCATGGTGCGAAAGACAGAAGAGGCAACCGCCCGCATGGCATACATGTAGCTGCGGCCAAGTAGAAGGTTGTAATCCAATTGGGCATTGATTACCTCTATGTCAATAAGAACTGTTTTACCACCTAACTGGACTGGAACGTTGGGTAGAAGGCCTTGGGGCTGGGGCCGAACGACCGTCGTAGGCACGTAACGCAGTGGTGGACTGCTGGAGAGGAGGGGATCCTAGCTTCTGCCATACAAATGTAGACATAACGCATGTGGAAGCACCCTCATCAATGATGCACCGATGGATAACAAGATTCCTAACGGAGACTGTAACTTGGAAGGCTAAGCTAGAAGGTAGGCGTGGTTCAGACTGGTCTAAATCAAACGCCATCAAATGTGAATCAGTTGGGTCAATCCCCCCGATGGCGGAAAGTAAAGTCTTGCGCTGGGAAGGGCAGTTCTTCAAGACTTCCAACGCAGACATGGCTGCGGGAGATTGGGCTAGGTCGTCTACGATGTTGTAGTTTGACGCAGCGCGCGCGTTAGGGTTATTGTTGATTCGGCGCAGTGGGAAACGAGGTGCTTTCGCAGCGCCGTCTGTGGGAGGCGGAGGGATACGTAACGCCTGATCGGTGGGGTGGGCGTTAGTAGTTTTATCCGTGGGAGTGGCTTCAGAGGTGGAGCCATATTGGTTCCGACGGGTCTGGAGGTTGACGTCAGCTGATGACATCATCAATAAGTGGTGGGTGCCTGAGTCAAACATGGGTTGATCAGGGGCAGCGTAGGTGATCTGTTGTTGTTGGGGTTGCACGTTAGCTTGAGGGGCCAACGGCTGAGTGTTCACCACGCCTTGGGTCGGTAAGGGGTTTTGCAGCACCAAAGGGGGTTGCTGAGGTTGGGGGGGGTTGGGCGGTGCTTGGGGAGCCGCATGCCCTTGGCGATGGGCCTCGTCAACCCAAAGCTGCCGAGTTCGCTCCAAGTGTGGGCAAGCATGGGTGTAATGTCCATAGACCCCGCAAATAGAACAAGGGTGGTTCGTTCGCAGATTGGGGTTTTTGGCCTGCTTGGGCGGGCGATCAGGGTTTTGATTAGCGGGGCCCGCATTATTGTTGTCGGGGGGATTAGCCGGTTGACCAGCTTGGTCTGCAGGTTGGTTGTTTCCCCGATTACGGCCCTTGCCGCGGTTCTGTTGGCCCTGGTTACGTTGGTTATTCTGGTTTTGCTGCGGGTTATGTTGGGCGTAAACTTGCCCTTGGGCAGCAGGTGGATTTTGAGGTTGCGCAGGTGCAGGAGCAGGCTGCGGAGGATGATATGTAGGTTGAGGCTGAGCAGGTGCAGCAACTTGAGGGGGTTGCTGATAGGACTGCGGAGCAGGTTGTGGATGTGCCGCAGGGGCTGCCTGGGGCGGATAATAAGCTGGTGGGGCTTGTGAAGGCGCAGGAGCCGGGGCAGTCTGTTGATGGTAGTAAGGCTGAGGGGCGACTGGAGGAGCGTAAGCAGGAGTCGCATACCCGAAGCACTGAGGTGGACATGAAGGTCCATGGGAATGGTGATGTGTCATGGGAGCATATGAGTTGGTTGCTCCAGACTGGGAGGTAGCCCTCGACAGGTCGGGGCCAGGGGTAGGTCGTGCTATAGAAAATGGTTGGGGGTGCGAAGAAACACGGCCAATGATACCATCTGCAGCGTGGGATGCCCCCGGCGCATCATGATGGGAGGACTCGCCGCGAGGGGCGTCAGGTATAATGGTATAAAGGTAACCCGACTGGGCGTAAATGAGGTCGAACTGCTGTGCCTTAAGGATGGCCTCTTCTTCAGACTGGGGTCTTTCTGAAGCTACATCCTTAGCGATGACAGGAAGCAGGGACTTGAGGAACCAATCGAGGAAGATACGGTCATCTAGTTTAATCTTGCATAAGCTACGGCGTCTACGCCACTCATGGATGTGGTCCGTGATATGGGTAGCCGTGTTTTGTCTACAAGATAGAAGGATCTCAACGCCCGCGTCATAGCGGACTGGCAACTGGAAGAACTGCAGGAAGGTCGAGGCCAGGGAAGAAAAGGTGGCGTGGGTCCCATGAGGCTGCTCAATATACCACTTGGCTGCAGAGCCAGTGAAGGTGCGCTGTAAGAGACGGAGGCGAACAGAGTCATCCACAATGGAGTTAGAGGAACACCATAGGTGGAAAGACATGATGTGGTTCTGTGGGTCCTCACCGGCCTTACCCTCGAATTTAGGGATGTCAGAGGGTAGTTTGGTAGGCATATGAGGCCACATAGGGTCGTGTCGAATAGGATCATTGGTCAATCTGGCCAGGTCAGGTAGGTTGAGGCTAGCCATGAACGGCAAACTGGAAGAAGGCTGTGACACAGTAGTGCTGTGGACCAAGTTGGGGCCAGTGCCCCCAAGTGGAGGGACAAGATTTAGGGTGGTGCCCCCAAGTGGGGGAACTGAGGTAGTGGAGGATGGTCCAGCACCGCCATGGGTATTGTGAGCCACTGATGTAGTGGGGATAGGTATTCCCGCTGTGGGAATAGGTACCGTGAGGGGAACGGTAGATGGTTGCCCCATGGAGGGCATACCAAAAACAGGTGTAGTAACTGGTGTAGTGGTGGATGTGCCACCAATGGTCCCTATGACAAATGGAGTGGAAGTCGTACCAGCCATGGGGCTAGTAGGGGCAGTATAAATAGGGTTCTCAGACTCTTCGTCAGAATCAGAGGTAAAGTAAGGTGCGTCACTATCTGGTGACGGAGACCTACGTCGCTGACGGGTGGAGTCAAGTGACAAGGCTCTAGATCTGTGATGAGTGGTATCAACGGACAATGATCGGAATCTATGACGAGTGGTGTCGAGAGAACCGTGCTGTGGGGGCTCGCCCCTGAGGCGCCGAGAATGTCTCGGGGACTCAATGGTGACAGATGGTGTCTAAATCTCTGTGGGTTGAGGTGAGTATAAAAACAGCTCAAAAATCCTAATGCAACCGAGTGTGCAGAAGGAGAGCTAAAAAGCAAGGCACTCAGGCCAACAACCAACTCAAAACACCCACTGCAACAGCTGTGCTACAATAGGTGGAGTAACAACAAAGATGGTCAGAATACCAACAAGCAGCAGGTTTCCTAAAAAAGAAAAATGGTGGACTCACTAGACCAAAGGGAGGTAAAGGAGCATGCAAACACCTAACTAAAAGTATTCTGACTTAACTAAACATATCCTCTGCAAGGTGATGAAATCCAAGTCAGACAATATGAGTAGGAAAGCCAAGTGGCTATGATATCCCCCTACCGGGAGGGACACCGGGTAGTCAATCCTAGAAGAATGGCAACTAAGATACCCCGTTCATGACACGTCCAGAAAGGTGAATCTGCCGTTTAGTTC
This sequence comes from Larix kaempferi, assembly GCA_027924585.1. Classification (NCBI taxonomy): domain Eukaryota; kingdom Viridiplantae; phylum Streptophyta; class Pinopsida; order Pinales; family Pinaceae; genus Larix; species Larix kaempferi. Next base: position 5,988,630 of record BSBM01000514.1, read on the forward strand.
GTTGACCGCAATACCCCTATACAGGGATATCCCGCGAACCGCGAAAGGTAGCCCTTCGGTTACTGAATGGAGTGCGGTATTCCACTCAGGCCTCCGGAACCAGTCTCCCGACTTCAACCCTCCTAAGGGAGAGGCCCTCTGATAAACTGGTCGTGACCGTGCCAAAAAGTACTAGGGGATTTTGGTTCCCTAGTTGGACAACAACTATGTCTCAAGTGAAATAACCAAGGGGTGTTATTGGAAGCCTATCCCCCTGATCCTACCTAACTACAATGATTCTTTTGTGTTCCCCAAGTGGGGTTAGAATGTTGGTTTAGTTAGGTACTTTTTAAGGCTCACTTGATTTAATGTGACAGAGTGTGTGCTCGTGAGGTGTTGAACCCAAAAACAGAAGTGCCACAAGGGAGGGCAACTTCCAATCTATCAATAATGCTGAAATTGATTCTTTTAATTTGCAAAATTTTCTGAAATAAAAATACTGAAATTTTAAAAAGATTCTGTAAAAGGAACAGAAATTATGTTGCAGAAAGGCTGTAAGGAAGTAGGCTGCAGGTGGGACAGAGGGCTGTTCAAATGCAGAAAATATTGCAGCAAGAGGGGCTGGGCTCAAAAACAGAAAAAGAGCAGAAATCAGACCGCGAGTCTGGGGCGGGTCAGAACAGGCCGACCGCGGGTTTGAATGAAACAGCGGCGGTCAGGTCGTGGCTATCGGGCCAATAGTTGCAGTCGGGACGCAGGAAACAGGGGAAAAGGCACAGTCGGGTCGCGGCTATCGGGCCAACAGTGGCAGTCGGGAAGCAGGAAAACTGGAAAAAGACACAGTCGGGTCGCGGCAAAATGGCTAACAGGCGCAGTCGGGACGCGCGAAAGAGGCAGGAAGCCGCAGTCGCGACGCAGGAAAAAGGCCGACAGGCGCAGTCAGATCGCGGCAAACAGGCTGATTAGCCACGGTCGGATCGCAGGTAACAGACTTGAATCCGCCGGCAGAGCGTCGGAAGCAGTCTGAGAGCCACGGTCGGATCGCGGGTTAAGGCCTGAAAGGCGCGGTCGGGACGCGACTGCAGAGGAAAAAGACGCGGTATGCAGCGGCCGAAAGGGACAGCCGAAAGAAAAAATTTAAAAACGGAAACCAGAAATTCGAAAACGAGTGGAGTCGCCAAAACTGTAGCTAGGGTTTTACCCCTAGCTTGTGCCAATGAGCACCTACTAAGGAGAATGGACTCCTTAGTAGCAGTTCAGTATATTAAACTAATTATGCAATAAACAAAACATTAAATTATTTCTAATACAAGCATGAAGCATAAACACCAAAATGAAAGAATGTCTTTGTATTGATGTTACCTTGAGTGTCAAGGTTGGTGAAGCCCTTTGCAGTGTCCAAGAGGATGCTCCAAGCTTCAAGAATGCTCCTTCTCCTTCTCCAATGTTGGGAATGGGCCAAAGGTGGCTCTCAAGGTGAAAATAGTTCAAAGGTGAACTAGGGTTTCGAGAGAGATTTTGGCAGAGTAAGGGTGCTTGTGATTGTGGATATGGAATAAGGGATCTCCATCACCTATTTATAGTTTTTTGGTGGTGGAGTGCTGACCCATGGTTTTGGGAAACACATGGTTTTAGGCAGCTGTATAGGGTTTTTTCCTCCTTTTCCTCATTATTTTATATTTTTCTTCCCTTTTTAGGGGGTTTTTGCTATTTTTGGAGGAAAAGGGGGTTTTTTTAGCCTTTTTGAGGCTATTTTGATGGTTTTGTGGCCTTTTGGAGGCATTTTAGGCCTTTTGGAGGCTTTTAAGGCCTTTTGGAGGCTTTTTAATGGGATTTTTTGGGATTTTTAATGGAAATATGGTAGGAAAATGGACAAATGGGCCATATAATGTGGTAAATGAGCTAGTGAGCACTTTTTGGGTGTTAACACTTCCCATTGTGTCTCTAAAAGAGACTACAATCTAATTTCTTCTTGTAGAAGATCACCTGAATATTTGGAAGCTTTGATATATTATCTCAAGCACAAACACACTAAACAAAATGCATCTTGGTAGGAGCAAGTCCCTTTGAGGTAATGGACACCAACTCTTGATCCTCCATGATTTTTCCAATGGCATCTAATGAATATTCAAATTCATTAATCCAGGTCAAAAATCTCACCATAGTATATGTCTTTCCCATGCAAATGGTTGAAATATGGTTTCACGGGAGCATCTATCAAGAAGCACAAAAGTTATGAAATAACTTCACCAAATAATCAAACATTTTCTTACATGATTTCTTATCTAAAATGCGTGAGATGAAATAGTCCTTCATGGAATCAAGAATTATCCTCTTCACATTGGCTTCCCTCTTCCAATGAGAAGCTAAGCATGTTGGTTGTTTGTTTTTTGGATCTCCTTCTCAACATGTTCCTAAAGATCAACTTCCTCCACAAGAATCTGAAAGCTTGAACTTCCATGAAACAAAGTTGGAATCTCCATCGAACCTGTCGCACTCTCTAGGATTGAGATTCATTTTGTGCATCCCAAACAAGTATCAAGTGTATGAAATCAACAATATATAAATATAAAAAAATATAAAAAAATTAGACTCCAAGTGCTTGTCCCAAGCAACCTAGGGTATCAAACCCAAAATACTCAAACAAGGTCAATACCTCTCAAGTAATCTATAGCTGAAATACAAATCTACTCTTACTGTAGAGTGATCTTAGCCACAACAAGATTTAATACCATGCAGAAATCTATGTAATCTGAGACTTTAATGCAAGACATAAATTTCAACTCTTCTAGAGATTTCCTAGATCTTAACTTTGTGAATCTTTCATCCTTAGGTTTCTTATGAAATATAGAATACAACAACAAAAAAAACATAAAAATATTTCACTTTTTAACAGCCCATTCTTCTAGACAATCCAATGAGAAAAGATACCAAAGTGACTTAATAAGTTTCATCCCTCTAGGGTAATCTTATCATGCATAAACCATATTTGAAAATTCACATTTATTGTATTTATAACAATACTAAAACAACCCTTAACATCTTCAATTATGATCTCAAAATTCTTGACAAAGATTTCCTAAATACTTATGTCAAATCTGTAAGACATTTATGGTTTTGTCAAATTAGTAATACATTTATCATTTTAAATTAAAATCCATAAAGAAAATATATTGGTAAAAATCAAATATGTAATTTACGCAACTAGTGGATAGCTAAAAACTTCATTAATATACACGAGATGAATTTAATGTACATACCTAATATTATCACAAGGCTATACAATCTACTAGATCTCCAAAACCCTAGCTAAGGAAAACAACGAAATGCCTAGCTCAACCAAGAATCTTTGACATCCATGAGTCACTCAAACAAGTGTTGCAAGGCAAGACAACCACTTTTTGTCTTTTTTACCAAATACACCTAGGGTTTCATTAAAAAACCATAACTCTAGACTTCAAACTCCATGGACCAACTACAAATGAAGAGCCAAGAGATAGAAAATTACTAGTGTGAATTCATGTCGAGATCACATCTCTACACAAGAGTGAAATGTTGTGATGAGAGGAAGTGTGAATGAGGAGGACTCTCTCCTTCCTCTCTATATATAGGAGGTAAGGGAGGCCAACAAGATAATGTGGGTCCAAGTACTTACAAGAAACCTACAATAAACACTCGTATGCCTACGTCACAAGTGAAACTCTCCACCCTAATGGTACATATATCATGCTATAAGTTTATTTCATACATAATACAGGATCGGTGATGATGTGGCTAAACAAGGTGTGTTCACACCTCTCCATCAAGCTCACACATGCTACATCATGCCTCATAATCCATGTGCTCCACTAGGTCCACTACCCTTGCATAAACATTATTGCAGACATCCTCCAAATTCTATAATGTTGCTCTTCCCAAGTAGGGCGTTCTCCAAGCAAGTGAATATTTCCATGTGACCACAATGAATGATGTTTACCAAGTTGTTAAAAGAACTCCAATGCCGTAGGGGAGAATGTTAAGAAAACACTCAACTAAGGTCAAAAAACCATTGAACAAGCTATCTCAAATGTGCAAATCCATCATAGAACATCTCCCATGCACCAATCTATTTCAAACCATTTAGGCGCTGAACACATACCATGTATTTTAGTGAGATTTATATGGAAACCATGTATAAGGTTTTTGTAATCTACATACATTTCGGACTATGTATTCGATCTTCAAAAAAATAATATCTCAAGATATTCTTCTCTTAAATATGGACTCAATTGGATTAATACATAAAATACAACAAATTTACACATGTTTTCCATATAAATCTCCACAAAATGTCTTTTACCTATAAAAATCTAACTGAAAACATATACCATGTACCCAAAATTTCATAAAGTGCCTCTCAACATAATATAAACACTTTGGAAGTAACCTAAAAACTAATAACAAAAACACAGCCTATAAATTAATCGAACAACAAATACATCCATATCGCATACACACTCACATAATATTTAGATTTTCATCTTTCCACCTTTAATATATTGATATCAAATGTTATATTTCAATGTGCACTTGTTAAAATCAAACACACGAAGATGAACCTCCCAAAAAAGATTTATACTCAACCATCACATTTCAATATCTATTTTTCTATATACCATGTATACTTTTATTTTACATTTCAATATAAACCTGTATATACGGCCTTCAGAATTCGTCACAATTGCCTGAAGTCCTCTGCAAACCAGTAAAAGCTTTTTAATGAACCTAGGCCGGAACATGGCTGTATGATTCATGTCTATAATTCTAGCATACATTTATTACAAGGAAATACACAACGAAGGAGGGAGCGATGGAAGCAATCATAAATCAGCTAACACCATGATCTGTCCTGTATTAAATTCAATTCCCGATCTTCTCGAACTCTGGAATCTCCACGGGGTAGCTATCAATACAATCCATCCATGGATTTTTGGTGGGTTTTTTAACAGTCCTCAGAGCCTTCCAAATCGCGCTGTTGCACTTGAATCCTGAGCCGAATGCTACCTGCCATACTATGTCCCCTTTCTTGATTCTTTCCTTGGCTTCAAGGTATGCAAGCTCATACCACAGGGTACTGCTGGATGTATTGCCAAACCTGTGAAGAGTCATCCGGGAAGGCTCCATGTTGTGCTCATTTAGAGATAAATTCTTCTGCAGTGCATCAAGCACAGCTCGGCCTCCTGCATGCATACAGAAGTGCTGGGCTGCAAATTGGAAGTCAGGGATGTAGGGCTTCATGTTCATTCTCAGAACTTTGCGACAAAACAAGGACGCCAGGAAGATAATTTGCTCTGATAAGGGAAGAACCAGGGGACCCAGAGTTGTTATATTCGCTTTAAGTGCATGGCCTGCAACTTCCATAAGCTCTTTGGATAGGGTCAGGCCCTTTTTTCCATCATCATCCTCTTCTTGAAAAACGCATTTGTAGCTTCTGTCATCTGATCCTTTATGAGTTCTAACAATGTGTGAGAGCTCGTATTTTGCTCTACTTCGGTCTTTTCTGTTGTTGGATAGAAGAATAGCTGCACCCCCCATGCGAAACAAGCAATTGGGTATGAGCATGGATCTATTGGTGCCATGGTACCAGTTCAGTGTAAGGTTTTCAGTGCTCACAACTAGTGCATATGAACTCCCGTGGACTTTCAACATGTCTTTGGCCAGATCCAGTGATATGATCCCTGCACTGCAACCCATTCCCCCGAGGTTGAAGCTCAGAATGTTTTCTCTCATCTTGTAATGGTTGACGATTATGGCAGAAAGAGATGGAGTTGGATTAAACAAGCTGCAGTTCACCACCAGGATACTGATATCCGTTGGCCTGATTTTATATTTACCAAAGAGCTCATCTAGGGCTCCGAATATCGTCATCTCTGCTTCTGCACGAGCTTCTTTCATGGTGAGACGAGGTGGGGAAGCAAAAACGGATGCTGGAAAGTAAGTGCGTTCTCCAATCCCGGATTTCTCTAGTATTTTCGTCTGAAACCCCAAGCTTCCGTCGTCCTGAAAGAGACCAGATTTCTTACTGTGTGACATGAAATCCTCTTTGCTTGCTCCAAATTCATCAGAGGGCTTATAACATGCAAAATCTACCAAATATATGGGCCTTCCACTGGAAACGAAAAAAACAAGCAGAGTGAAACCTAGCAGTCCGGATATGGATAGAATACTAATTAAATCAAGCGTGGGATGTTCCCATAATATCCATAAATCATACTTTCGCAGGGTTTTTACTTCTGCGCTAAATATTAGAAAGAGAACAGGGATGGCTAATAAATAGATAGCATTGCTTAGCAGGTAATGGTATCCCAGCTTCACATGCCTCAGATTCACAGAATGTAACAAGTTAGGCAATCTATCCTTCACCATATTTGAATGCACTCAATATCCAAAAGCAAAACAAAATGATTCCTAACAAAACGATTTAAATAAAAAACCTAAACAGATTTGATGCACAAGGATGGATGAAAGTTGAAGAAAACTCTAGGCTAAGCTGCTACCAGGATGAAATCTACGAGTACGTCGATGAATCAATACAGCACTTGGAATTCAAAACCCAAATCTACTGATAAACTCTAAAACTACTGATGAAATAGTTGAGAACAATGAATCGATTTAAAACGAAGTTCCGATCAAGCCTAGACCTTCAAGGAAAAAAACATCTACTGATAACGCACGATGCCCTTCATTACATATTTATATTGTAACGCAGGCATAGAGTTGTCAACTTTTCAATCCCCTTGAACACGCCCCCAATAATAATTACATATTCTAGAGATGAGAATCGATGGCAGTTCATCTGTCAAACTGTCTCAAGATCTGCAACACTCAATAAATGCACCACACGCAAAAATGAGTCGGGCGGGCAGCTAATTCGGAGTTTGAAGAATAAAATTCCAATAATTTAATGATCGGCCAGTTCGGAATTGAAATCTTATTGTAATACATGGCATGCAGATTTGTACTAAATATAAGTGGCCTTCGACTAAATCCATGTACTACAGTCTACCGTGTGGAGGACACGGTCACACGACTATTCAAGTCCATTGACCAAGTCAATGCCATATCATTATGCGATAACTCCGGCAGACAATAGCGGTAGTGTGTATAATTTTAAGATCACAGTGAGATATTAATGTAGTGTATAAGAATTCTGAAAATATACTATTTTATATTTTCAAAAAATTATATTAGATTAAGTAATGTTGTTAAAATAAAATAAAAAATCATTATTAAAATAACAATTTAAAAAAAAAAGCTAATCAACAACTATGTTAGGAACGTTCTTATTCTTTATTATTTTATTAACATAAAGATTACTTATTTGGTTTAGTTTTACACAAACATGAACAATATTTCTCACTAAGAAGGCTAAGAAGGTAAGGAGGAGGAGGTAATCGTGGGAATGTTCTTAGTATTTTATTAGTATAAAAATGACTTATTTTGTTTAGTTTTACACAATATGAACAATATTTTTTAGTAAGGAGGAGGTGGAGGTAATCATGGGAATGTTCTTGGTATTTTATTAGTATAAAAATTACCTATTTTTGTTTAATTTTACATATAACATAAACAATATTTTTTTACTAAGGAGGAGATAAAGATTAGTTTTCCATACTTTTTATTTAAAAAAAACACAAAACTAACATAACAATAACATATAATTAGTTTTAGCTGATCAATCACTATTTACTCTATTTATTTATATTTTGATATTTATTAAATAGAATATGATCACTAAAAATATTACAATGTACAATATAATAATAATGTTTATATTGTTCTTAAAATAAAAAGGATTATATCACAATAAATTAAACACATTAAATTAAACACATTAAATATTTTTTTAAATGTTATTAAGGAAGTATCAAAGTCATTATAGTTTTATTAAGTCATGGGATCATCTAAAACAATAAAGTTTTTTTCCATAGTAAAAACATCACATTCCATAATTTTATTTCTAAAATCTTGAACCATATTGTTAATCGAAAAAAATGATTTGCTTACATTTTATAATATATCAGATATAATTGTATCAATAAAATACATATAATCCCTCTCCGTCCTCCAATACCATATTATTGGAGTATATGCTAGAGTGGAAAAGTACGTGGATCAAACTCCTTAATGGAGTCCTTATCAACTTCCCATAGCTACCAAGATCCTTTCTCGAATGGTATGCCCATTGTGTAGAGTTATGTCATGAGACAATCCAAAGGAATTAAGTTAGGAAGCCATGAAAAGTAGTTATGTTATGGAACTAGGGTAAAGTTAGTGAAAGATTAACTTCTACTTGTGCTATTTGTGAATATATTATAATATGTGAATCAAGTGGACAATGCCACAAGTTTAGGTGTGAATTATGTTACGGAGAAAAACTTCATATGGATTGGGCTAGACCACAATAGACAGATGATTACCAAAAATTAACTCAATCCCCAATGCATGCTATATAAATGTAAATGCTAAGAAGTGGAATAAAAGACCAACCTTCAACCAGACGTTTGATGTAGATCCCCGTTGAGCTTTCCAACTCCAGACTTGAACCTGCAACTTAGTCTCAACAATAAACAAAAGCAAGTGCATATGATATATGAAGGTTGTTAGCATAAACAATAGCATAGTCCATTATATATGTAAGAAAATGTACCCAATGATAATAAACTATTCACAACATCAATTGAAAGAGAAAATGAGTATTTCTATTAATGTAAACAAGAAGTACATGATACAACCTCTTGCCAGCAACTCATATGAACCGAGAACTAGGTCCCTTCACTTGTGTCTCCACCACTTCAATCCCCCATGCAATGGCAAACTCACGAGTAAAGGAATGAGTCCTTCACAAGATATGGAAGAGTTTGGTAGGTGAACATAAAAGGGTTCACAACAACTAGGATCAATGGATGTAGACTCAAGTTATGGAAAAAATCCAATAGAGTTTCGATACTCCCTCTTTCTCCCCCTTCCATGCACCATAAGAGCTCAATATATAACCCTCCAAAAGTAGGTGAAAGGTCGAATCGAGTCGTTTCGGGATACATGGAGGGCCAAAGGTCACAATGGTCACAATGGCCACTTTTTGGAGTAACAAAATAGAGTTTTTACTATCATTTACCATTTAACTCGATGTACGTGGGCTATAGTGGTACAGCCTGCGTATGTGCAAGTTGCGGTCAAGTAGCTCACATACAGGAACAAAAATAGGGAAACAAGGGTTCCTGGAGGACAAAAAGTGGTTCTGAGTCAATCAAATGAATAATGGAGGCCAAAGAGTATAAATGCTCACAAGGTGGAAAAATACGCTATAACAGATGCCCCCTAATGTGTGAGGTCATAGAAGGTACTACAATGGCCAAAATACATTATAAATCTCAGAAGTGGAGTGATGGAGACACAAATGGAAGGAGTATCTCACTCATCATAATACAATGATATTTCTAAATACATATCGGTACAATACATAACAATCTGATACAATGGCCATGAATAGGAAGTATATAGTGAATACATGTCATGAGTGGTCATAGCCATGACCCAATATACAGTAAGATATGGTCTCCTGTTGAAGAGTAAATAGTTGATGCAAACTGCTGATGTATGAGACTGATCTCTCATAAGCATAATCACGATCACCAGTAGCATACTAAATTCCACTGAAGTCTGGGGTCTTCTACACAAATCATCTATGGTGCATGCCATATCAAGCGAATAAAGGTGTTGATGTCGAACCTGATGTGGCATCGTCTGATTACCGGTCATTGATGTATATCGTTAACAAATGCGAGATAACCCACTAATAATGAAAATAGGCATCAAGTCACAGAGTACATTCACCAAGTGTGAATAGAGGTATTGAGGTTGAACACTTGATGAATCCATCGATCAGGGGACATTGATGAATTCCCAATCCGTCGATGGTGAGAGAAGCTACCACTAATGACTGCAAGCCTCAAGGTACTTAACAGACTCTAAGTCTTGATTCTGAAATAAAGGAGTTGGAGTCGACGGAATGAAACTCGTTGGAAGGAGGGAATTAATGAATCCCCCATCAACTAGCACGAGGTACCAGCTACGCTGAAATATTTGGAAGAACTCGGACTAACAGATCGAACTATATGGGATGGCCGACATGCAATAGTCAAGATATATGAGGAGTGGCCGACTCTGATTTCAATACTTCCTTTGAACAAGAACATGAGAAGATGGATAGACTCAGGCAGCATAGACTCAAGCACTAGATGATAATAATACTTTGTGATGCATGAGGCATCAACAAAGGCTCCATAATGACTGGAAGCTTAACCAGCCGGTGGAGTAGGATATGAGAAACGAGTATAGCTCCTAAGGTCCCACTAATCTCTCGAATCATGATGAATGGAGTGGGGATGAATGCTATGTTAAAAGGCGACACGACAGCTGCCAATAAGAGGTAGTAAATATTTTCCCGTCCGAATTTTTTAGTTATATGATTTTTTTGGTCTTTTTCATGTTATGAAAGATTGAAAAAGAATAAAATTGCTTATAGGACAACAAGTGAGGGAATGAGTGTCAAGTGCAAGCAAAGTAGTTCCAAGTAGTGGAAAATATCTATGATCAATGCAAGGAAGCATGTGCAAGATGTGGACACTCGGGGGGGTGTTCCCTCAAGGTAAGGGACATCAAGCTACGAAATATAAATGGAGGCCCTGCTTGGCTCGGAAGGTAAAGTGCTCAGGCACATGGCTAATAACTGCGAAAAGTGGGAGCCAGCACAAGGCTCAAAAGGAAAGCAGGATAATGTAATGCAATCACAAATCAACATAAATGGGGAGTCCTCATGAGAGATGGCCAGAATAAAATGAAGTAGACCATGAGTCTTCATCAAAATGTCATGGAGTGACTCCAAAGGACTCCCAATCCTAAGGAGAAACAACGACATGGGCGCCAAAAGGCATAAAAGGATCTAACTAGGGCACCCATGGTCGGAAGAGCCCTACCGCCAAATAAAAACACTTCTAAAGTAGCATAGAGGTTCCGTGTCAGTTAAAAATCGGGGTTGCACCTACGGTTTATGAATGTGGTCATAAGGTCAATGCAAAAATGCAGGCGAAATGACATCCTAACCTATATTCCAAGTGTATAAAATACCTGCCAAAGGCGTGAAATGGTTCAAAAATCCACTATTGTCGGAAAAAACTGCTCAAAAAGGCGCTTTACAACGATATGTTAGTCCAAAACAGCTAAAAAATGGAAAACAATATAGGAAAGTGTATTTGAACATTTATAAATAGTAAAAAGAAATTATTTTACCACACCATTTTCACTTTTCACCCAACATAGTGCTTTTGGTTAGTTTTTACCTCCAATCTTCAATCGACGATTCTGGGAGATACGGGCGTCGGAATCATGAGTTGTCTAGATTAGGTTAGTGCTCTCATCTTTATCTTCAATTTCATGGGTTTTTTTTAATGGTCAAATTTTTATTTTTTGCCATGGGATACTCCCATAGTTCATTGTATGCGGGCTATAACTATACGGGCCGTGTGGAGGGCTCCTTGTGCGCGGTCAAATCATGTGTTGAACGGGTATACGCATGAATGTATACAAAATAGCCTACATACAACGCCGTGGGTTGTATATTTTAAACACATGGGCACTAAAAAATGTATTGTTTTGCTTCCAGGATGGTTCTGGAGTGGAGAGAGAGAGAACATGACATTGTTGATTAGCACGTACACAAAGACTTGGTTTCCCAACAAGCATTGCAAGCTTGTGGGTTATACAAATTTTGGAGCATCGAGGGTTTGAAGGCCCAAAATCGATTGCTCACTCAGTTGGTCAACTATTGGGATGCAGAAGCATAGCATTTTGATCTAGATGGGAAACCACTTCCATTGGAGGTGGAAGATATATACTTCATCACTAGACTGTCCCACTGAGGGGAGGTGGCGTGTCTTAGGTCTCGTAACGTGGGAATAGGAATCACTATCAGTGATTACATTGATAGGTATTGTATTGTTGGCACCCAGAAAGTGGGTATCCAGGTCCCCATAGAGGCTATAGCAAGCCTAAGCATGAGGATCATAGTCCTCACCCTCGGGAGAATTACAGGATCGGCTGCACTTCATCAGGCTTCAAGGCCTTTGATATTTTATGCGGCTGAGTGCATGATACCAACGGTATATGACTGGTGCACAACATTGTTGGGTACTATGAAGACCCAACTGACGGAGTGCAAGCTAAGGCGGGCCAAGAACTTTGGTTTTGGTAGTATCTTATGCAGCTTTTTCTTTGAGAGAGTGTCGGGTTTGAGTCTGAGGGTTGAAGCCCCTTCGCATAGTCTTTGATATCCCACCCAGACTTGGCAGCGGGTTGGACGACAGGCTTCCCCATATTCTGAGGATTTTTTTCACTAGTGGCGGTGACAGGTGATCGCCATAGACAACTACCCATATGAGGGGATAGACTTCAGAGGGGATCGAGACATGCCGCTCCCACCATGGGCCGTGTTCAGGGACATGGGTAGGACTACTCTTTTTTAAGTTTGGTGTATTTAATATTTTGGATTTTTGAGTTAAGTGAAAGCAAAAATCTTTTTGTTGTGGTATCATATATTTATGTATGATTTTTTGCTCGTAGATATGGGTTCTCAAAGCTCAAGGTTTCCCACGACATCGCCGCATAGGCTGGGGAGGCGAGGTAGTAGGTGCAGCGTAGAGCGCACTTTGGAGACTGTGTGGGTCAACTTGACCCGTATGACTACCCGGGTACCGGTGATCGAGGTAGAGCATCTTCCAGAGGATATGCAGAGACATGTGGTTGGGGGTACCAGGTACATGGGTGCGGCTGCTCCGGCGTATAGCTGATGTTGTACACTACTACATGCATACTCATCCAGCTCAGGAGGCTAGGGATCTCCGCAGGGCTTAGATGCCATGGGGTCTCACTATTTTTTGTATCGGATTGTATATTTTGAGAGCTATGGGGTCCAGTTTTGTATTATGACACCACATTTTGGATATATTATTAAAAAAACTATGATTTTATGACTCTACTATTGTGTATGTACAAATGTATGAATGAATGTTATTTGTGTGCTTCTTTTATTAATGCGACAAATGCCAATCTAGGACATAATTAGCATATGCATCAGTTATATGATTAAAACGTCTCGGAACATGAATGTATGTAATAAAAACAAATTGACGCTCCAAGAGTATTACCCTTAAGAACCTCCTTAGTAATGTAGGATCCCTCACATGGTACTGGCCATTCAACTGAGACACAACCAGTTGCGAATCCAAGAGGACCTCTAAAGACTGGATGCCATGCGAAACAAAATTGCAAAGTAGCTCGACAACGGCACTGTACTCAACCACATTGTTGGATTTAGGATCGAGATAAGCACCTCCTGAAGACACAATATGATGGTCAAGCGAGTAAATAACCCACGCAGTAGAAGCTAGTCTCTGCATATGACGACTAGCCCCATCCGTGAATCCCAAGAACACTGGATATTCCGCTAACATCTGTCAACCAAACGGAAATGAATCAATAGACTTGAAAAATCAAAAGAAAGCTAGACTATGGATAGAAAACTATATAATAGTATACAAAGGTATCATCCCAAGCTAGAAGCTCAAGCGTAATACTGCTTGAGGTAGAGCCCATTTCTAGGATCCTTCAAGGCATTGCCCTCGTAATCCTCTAACTCATAGGCTCCTTTTTCGAGGACACGCCTCACTAAGTAAGGGTCATGCCACATTGGGTTGAACTTGCTTGCCCCCAGTGGTTCCTTAGCTTGGTCATAAAGGAGGATCAAGTCACCTTCAGCATATTGCCTGGGACGGACAGACCTATCATACTGAACCTTAACATGACATTTTTTGGCATCAATTGCTACAGCGGACTCCTAGCGTTGCTCGTCAAGTTGCTCGAGGTAGACTAGACGTTACTCTACTTCTGAAGTGTCAGGTAGGAGATCTATAGCTAGTTTCAAGGAAGGGATTTCGCATTCAATCGGTAAGATAGACTCCACACCATGAACTAACTAAAATGGTGAGAAACCAGTGGAAGTATTTCTGCGGTTCAATGCACCCACAAAGTAGGATACAACATAATATACCAATTACTCTTTCTTTGTCGGATGGTCCTCTGAAGAATGGCCTTAAGGGACTTACTCACTGCCTCGACCTGGCCATTTTCTTAGGGATGATAAGAAGATGAATGATCTTGTCGAAACCCAAGCTTAAGTGATATTTTTTCCATGATCAGTGACAATCTCCTTTGGGATACAGAATCGAGTTATAATTTGATTGAATACGAAGTGGGTTGTTGTTGCACCATCGGCTTTAACAGTCGGCATGGCCTCATCCCATTTGGTAAAATAATCAATGGCCACGATGATATGGCGATGCCCCCTAGTCGAGGCTGGGTTGCAATCCATGAAATCTACCCCCCACTTGGTGAAGGGACTGACGGTGACGATCGGATGTAAAGGAGCAGGATGCAAGCGCATGTTCCGAGAAAACACCTGTAAAGGGTGACAACTCTTCACAGCGTTTACACAATCTTTGAAGATTGTAGGCCAAAAATAGCATGCTTGCAAGATACATTGGGTTGTCGCAAGCCCGGATAAGTGACCACCACACACTCCAATATGGCAGACATTAAGCACTAGCTCCGCTTCTTCATGAGTTAAACAATGACGTAGGATAGAGTCTTTTCCTCGGCAATACAAAGTTTCACCGACGATGACATAATATTTAGCATGATGTCTCACATGTCGTCGCTCATCTCGCGAATAATGTGAAGGGAACTTCAGAGTTTGGAGATATATAATGATATCCCCATACCAAGGGTCCATTGATAAGATAAGAAACAAATTTTCATCCACAAATGAGTCTTCATGGACTACTTCCTCATCAAGTCTCGAAAAGTTCGACATAAGTTCTGCGAAAACCAAGGACTTCACTGAATTCGCCGAATCAAAATCAAGATCAAACTACTATAGGATGACAATCCATTTATTATATTTCCCCCTAATTAGGCGTCGTGAGAGCACGAATTGAAACGGATTGACATGCGCTATAATGGTAGTCTTTCTAAGAAAAATATAATGTCGTAATCATTGGACTGCATGAACAGTCGCAAGAGCCAATTTCTCAACATGAGAGTATCTCAGTTCATCGTCTACTAAATTTTGACTAAGATAGTAGAAAATGTGCTCTTGGAGCACATCATCCACCTGAACTAACACCATACCAATCGTCTCTTGAGACGCAGCCACATAAATCAAAAAATCTCTTGCAAAGTTGGGAAGCCTAAGAAGAGGGGCCGATACCAAGGATTTCTTTAAAGCATCAAAAGACTGCTAGCCTCACTCATCCCAGACAAAAGGAGTTTCCTTCTTCAATAATCGAGTGAAACCCTAAGTAATATTGGCATAATTCACGATAAAACGATGTAAGAAAGTGGCTCTCCCTTGGAGGCTCTGAAGTTGAATCAAATTACATAGGGGATGCAACCAAAGTATTGCCTCAACCTTTAAAGGATCGACTCTAATACCCTCTTTTGAGACTACAAACCCTAGAAGGTGACCCGTTTTCACGACAAAGATGCACTTGTTCAGATTCAAATGAATCTTATAGCACTGACATCTTTCGAAAATAAGGCGGAGGTGACCAGGGTGATTGTTGGTCCCAAGTTGGGGCAAAGTTTTGGTAACACTTTTGATAAGCAGGAAAAGCTGAGCTGAGCGCAGCTCAGATAAAGATAAAATTTTGTCTAAGTGTTGAGAGTGCTGCGAATTTGTGCGCAGCATCCAAGTTTTGACCATGTTGCGAAGTTGTGCGCAGCATCCAAGTTTTGACCATGTTGCGAAGTTGTGCACAGCATTCGAATTTTGGTAGTATCGCAAAGACTAGCACTGCGAGGAAGCAGTGCTGCGAAGCAGTTAGGCCACATGGAGCCAGCAAAGCAGAGTGCTGGACAAGGATCAGGTACAGGTATTGGATGGACCAGTAGTGGTCTAATTTTGGAAAGATGCTCCAGGAGTACCGAGCGGCGGGCACGAGCAATTCAGGAAGGTATCCAATACACGAGTTTGTTAAGAAAAGGATAACTCAGGGAAAGCGATGGCTTGGCATGCCTAGTGGGTGAAATCATTAGAGATGAACGGTTCAGTGAAAGTGACCTATTAGCATGCGTGCAATAGGAAGGCCGATAGTGACAGAATGAAGACGTGGAGAACTGCCACGATGAAGCAGATGCTACCAGATGCCAGCAAGTCGGTTTAGGGAAACCGACACAGTTTTGTAAACCCTATGGGTTTTGGGTTTAGGTCTTCGGCATTGTAAAGACATGACCTTCGGGCATGGTCCATTTAAGAAGACAATTTTGTATGGGATGGGGTTCTGGGTTCTGAGGCTCTCTCAGTGTTGTTGAATAAGTTGAGTGGTTGTATTGTAAAATCTCTTTTTGAGTTGAGAATATTGTAAAGGCTCTGCAGCTGTGTGCGTAGAGACCTATCTGAGAGGAAGGAGAGTCTACAACTGAGTGCATAAACTAAGAATGGTTGTCCCCATCCCCTTTAAAGATATATATTACCAACCGTTCTTGTGGATGTAGCTTCCCATCCAGGGGAGTGAAGCATGTTAAATATTGTGTTGTGCATTTGTGTTTTATGGATGCATGCATATCTGTGTTTTCTGTAAATGAATGTCTAGATGTTTCCTTGCATGCTGTTATGAGAGAACTGTCGTATGCATTTGCCATCAGAAGAAGTATGGAGATGATATGTTAAGTTCTGCATGAATAGATGAATGGTGAACATTTAGCTTGTGTTTGAGAACAGTGAATCAGTTAGTTGGTTAAGTGTTAAGAGATCACTTAAGTACTTCCTTATGCGCAATATAACGAAAAAATGCATAACAATTAGATTGTATCAATAGAATATGCTCAAATCGTAACCATACCAAGTGGATTAATGAATAGTAGATGGATAATCGGCTTAGTAGTTGAATGAGTGGATGAGTGATACTTAGTTCAGCACCTTAAACGTTTGCATGTACTCCAAGTATAAATTTGAACCGGATTGTTCGCAGTCTCAGTAGAAGTCCTGCGGTAGAAGCTCTTGGTGGTGCGGACCGCGGCGTTGTCCATCGCTGCACAGTCCCACCTCGCAGCGCATACCCTCTGTTGCGCTGTGCAGTATGTCTGGCTAAACAACTCATCACATACTGTGGAAACCTGATTCCGCAGTAGCCCGTAGATACACCTTGGGTGAGACCTCAACCTGCTCGCAGGTTGTTGCCAAAAGGGCCGGTGCGAAGGGGTTCTGTTGGTCAAAGGGAAACCGCGAAGAGCCTGGGTCTTATAGAAAACCTCTGGGTTAGTTATAGCCAACAAATGGTTTTGTTGCCACGCTTGAATCTGTAATGAGTTGCAATCATGATGTGTGACGAAGAATATCAGTTCCCAGAAGGCTCTAACAACTGGCATCCTGAAAAGACAGAAATCCAAGCTTGGTGGGACAAGACCATAAGAGACTTTACGAGGTAAGAGAATAGACATCGGCATCTATGTGACACACAGTGGTCGGATAGATATCTGTGGAAAGATATTCATGAGATTTTCTGGGCATCATTTCCAAATGAGCTGCGCAGGTGGATCTTGCGGCTCGCAGAAAAGAAAACCTGTTTTCAAGGAGGAGTTCCTACAGAGTGGACTCCCGAGATCACAGCACAGCTCAAAGCGATAGACAGCCCATTGTCACACGTAGTTGACTTCTGGGTCGATCATATGCTAGAAGGATTCATAACAGAATTTGCTGTAGACACACTCAAATCCTACAGCCAAGCAGAAACATACTTTTTTGAAGGATTCCAAGGTAAGTTGCTGAACAATCTTAGTCTATACATTAAGATGTTGTTAGCTCAGAAAGGTGTTTTAAGAATGCAGTAATATTATCAAGTCTGTCATGGTAAACAGTATATATAGTGATTCTGGCGAAGATACCCATAATCTTAGAAGTGGCAAGAGATATAAATTTAATCAGAATCTTGGAGGCGTTGCGCTCCATATAGACACTGAGATCCCTTATGACCTTAACAACAAAGCCACACCACCATTCACCCCTCAGAATCTACCAGTTGCAGAAACCGCGCCACCTTTGCATCAGAGCTCGCTCGTTACACAGCCCACTCCACAGCATGGTCCGATATCCCCATTTTTTTTGCTGCGCAGAGCCCCCCACAGAAGCCACGCACTAATCCGGGTGCTCCACCACCTAATATAACAATGGAAAACACTGATACGAAGCTACCAATATTCAAAGGAACTGGCCTAGAAGACCCTGATCAGCATTGGTTTCTTTGTGAAGCCATATGGAGTGTAATACAGAACCAGGATGATGCTGTTGTAGCTAGGGTTTTACCCCTAGCTTGTGCCAATGAGCACCTACTAAGGAGAATGGACTCCTTAGTAGCAGTTCAGTATATTAAACTAATTATGTAAAAACAAAAATTAAATTATTTCTAAGACAAGCATGAAGCATAAACACCAAAATGAAAGAATGACTTTGTATTGATGTTACCTTGAGTGTCAAGGTTGGTGAAGCCCTTTGCAGTGTCCAAGAGGATGCTCCAAGCTTCTGAATGCTCCTTCTCCTTCTCCAATGTTGGGGGATGGGCCAAAGGTGGCTCTCAAGGTGAAAATAGTTCAAATGATGAACTAGGGTTTCGAGAGAGATTTTGGCAGAGTAAGGGTGCTTGTGATTGTGGATATGGAATAAGGGATCTCCATCACCTATTTATAGTTTTTTGGTGGTGGAGTGCTGACCCATGGTTTTAGGAAACACATGGTTTTGGGCAGCTGTATAGGGTTTTTTCCTCCTTTTCCTCATTATTTTATATTTTTTATTCCCTTTTTAGGGGATTTTGCTATTTTTGGAGGAAAAGGGGGTTTTTTAGCCTTTTTTAGGCTATTTTGATGGTTTTGTGGCCTTTTGGAGGCATTTTAGGCCTTTTGGAGGCTTTTTAATGGGATTTTTTGGGATTTTAATGGAAATATGGTAGGAAAATGGACAAATGAGCCATATAATGTGGTAAATGAGCTAGTGAGCACTTTTTGGGTGTTAACAGATTGCCCCCTGATGTGCGAGGGCAGGAGCTCATCGTATGGCCGATGGACATCATAAGTCATGAATGGTTTTCCTTGGGAGTGGAGAGAAGAGAAGAAACAAACTGAAGCCCGGAACAATGATCCCAAACGAATGCAAGAACTAAAAGTACATAACCTCAATAAAGGATGAGGAATCATCTGATCATATGGACGAGGCGGGCATTCCCATGCTCGTATCAGGATATAACATAATAACAACAATGGGGTCCAAAAAATGGGGACCTGAAATATACATGACCTCAAATACTGACTGAGGAATAATCTCAATATATGGACGAGGCGGGCATACCCATGCTCGTATCAAGATACATAAATATAACTGTAAGGCCCGAAAAAGGGGGACCTGTAAGATACATGACCACTGTGTACATCATAAGAGTCCAGAGGGGACACAAATCTGGGACATACTGCTGAGCGGATCATGTGTAATCTGAAGAACTGGTGCACTGGAATAATCAACAGGGCTACTGAGTGTGGTACCAAAGGAACTGATGAGCTGCTCTGGAACTGAAACTGGGTACTCAAGGAAGCATGAAACTGGATGGCTTCCGAATACAAACGCCAACGCAGCCCGGACATCCACGGGAACATACAACTGGGCGTTCCAAAATGACTCATCAATGTGTTAGAGTCGGGGGAAATCCGGGGTCTTTGACTAAAAACTGATGGGATCTAATCCTACGCGATCCTCAACGATGCGATCAAGGTGCTGAAGTCGAGCATGTGAGGATCAACCACTCGGAGAGGCAATGATGACTCCTCTCAGAATGGTCCGTAGGCACTTACCACAAATGGTGATAAGTCCAAGGCATAGGGACCTATGGGCCTATCCTCTGGAATAGAGGAGCTGTCGTCGACAGAGGGAGACCTGCAACTATCAAGGCAATGATGTTTCCTTGACAGCAGCGCGAGGTGAAAGACCGAAATGTGATAGTACTGAGGGCAGGACTGACAAACTGGTGGTGACAACTAGGCAAGTAGAGTGGGTGGACTCAAACTTCCTTTGTTCAGAGTATGATAATGGAAATGATCTGGCAGCATATGAAACTGACTAAGGGGAAAGGGATCATAGCTGTAATGAATCTGGGAGGATAACTGGCTGAGGGAGACTCAAGCTGGTGTAAAATGGCAGAAGACTGCTGAATACTCTGAACAAAGGCGACCTGATTGGGGGTGCTGCCGAGATGATAGATCAAAGTGCCAAGAGGCACGGGGGAAAAACTTCTTCATGGGTTAAGGAACTAGAAGAAGTGTGTGTAAAATGGTACTGTCGTGTGGATTTTACGAGCCCAGGACAGTTCATGCTCGTGGTTGCTTTCAATTTTAAGGAGTCTGAAAGCGATAAGAAGACTCTGAAGTGATGGAATGGTACTGTCGTGTGGATTTTAACGAGCCCAGGACAGCGCATGCTCGTGGTTGCTTTCAATTTTAGAGAGTCTGAAAGCAAGTAAGAAGACTCCAGGGGGTTGCTTTTTCGTAGATTTAGTCTCCAAGGCCCAAAGAAGCATAAAAGGATGCAATGAAGAACTCTTCTAGCCGGTGTGACTAGAGTATTCCTTTTTCGTAATTAGTCTACCAGGTCCGGAAAAGGGTTAAACTTATACCAGATAGACGCCCTTTCAGGTACTTTAACGAGCATGAAAGGAAGCAAGATTGCTCGGCAATCTTTTCATTCTTTTAGGAGTCAGAAAAGAGCTTAACGGAAACTCCCTAAGTGCCTTTTTCGTAAAGGACTTGTCCGGCCCGAAAAAGGGATAAAATTATACCGGACAAAAGGAATGGCCAGGCAAGGAGGAAGTGTTCAATCAAGGTTTAGTAATGATGACCAAGAACGAGGGTAGGTGGGAACACTGATGGACCTCCTTGCGGGGTAGATGAAATGGTGGCAAAATAACGAAACATTTGCAGTATGACAGGAGTGAATGGCTCATGTAACAATGTGGAACAATCCGATGGCGGCCGATGTGGTGCGCAAACCGAGGTAGCAAGGTGTTGGGACACGATGTTGAAATTGTACCAAGTGAGAGCGAGAAATGATCTCAAGCGTCATCACGAGCTCGGAAAAATGAATCCGGCGATATAAAGGATGTCAAAAACGGGTAACGGTCGATGTGGCACGCAAACCGAGGTGACGAGGGCGTTCTGGAAAGATACCCGAAAGATCGGGGGGTGAGAGCGAGAAATGATCTCAAGCATCATCACCAGCTCGGAAAAATGAATCCGATGATATAAAATATGTGAAAAACGGAGAACGGCCGATGTGGCATGCAAACCGAGGTGACTAGGGGTCGGGACACAATGTTGATATTGGTCCCGGTGAGAGCGAGAAATGACCTCAAGCATCCTCACGGGCACGGAAATATGAATCCGACAGTGCAAATGGTGTGAAAAACGGAGGTCATAAGGACTCCGGAATGGTCAAAGGAAAAAACTAGGTGTATAAAATCAAATATACAAGTGATATGTGACCTCAAAAATGGTTGAGATCACAAGTGTGAAAAAGTGAGCAGGGCTAATGACTTGCCCCCATGCTATGTGCATGGGGTTTGTGATTATGGATCACATATGTGTTGGTTTGAACGATGGGTTCATTGACATGCTGAGATAAATGTGATGGGGCAGGGTCAAAATGATTGATCATGCCCCCTATCCCAGGGTCAAGAGAATCTATTATGCCCCTTGACTAAGGAGAATGGACTCCTTAGTAGCAGTTCAGTATATTAAACTAATCATGCAAAAACAAAAATTAAATTATTTCTAAGACAAGCATGAAGCATAAACACCAAAATGAAAGAATGACTTTGTATTGATGTTACCTTGAGTGTCAAGGTTGGTGAAGCCCTTTGCAGTGTCCAAGAGGATGCTCCAAGCTTCTGAATGCTCCTTCTCCTTCTCCAATGTTGGGGGATGGGCCAAAGGTGGCTCTCAAGGTGAAAATAGTTCAAATGATGAACTAGGGTTTCGAGAGAGATTTTGGCAGAGTAAGGGTGCTTGTGATTGTGGATATGGAATAAGGGATCTCCATCACCTATTTATAGTTTTTTGGTGGTGGAGTGCTGACCCATGGTTTTAGGAAACACATGGTTTTGGGCAGCTGTATAGGGTTTTTTCCTCCTTTTCCTCATTATTTTATATTTTTTATTCCCTTTTTAGGGGATTTTGCTATTTTTGGAGGAAAAGGGGGTTTTTTAGCCTTTTTTAGGCTATTTTGATGGTTTTGTGGCCTTTTGGAGGCATTTTAGGCCTTTTGGAGGCTTTTTAATGGGATTTTTTGGGATTTTAATGGAAATATGGTAGGAAAATGGACAAATGAGCCATATAATGTGGTAAATGAGCTAGTGAGCACTTTTTGGGTGTTAACAGCTGTAAAGAAAGCACAACTCATCACCACTTTTAGGGATAGAGGTTTACATTGGTTCATGAAGTACTCTAACACACAGCCGAGAACCCTCGCCGAAATTAAAGCTGCACTTGTGGCAGATTTTAAGAAACCCAAATTTGAATCTCAGTGTATAACCGTGTTGTAAGAAATCAAGCAAAAACCAACTGAAACAGTTTGGGAGTTTGATCAGAAGTTCAAGACCCTATTGGACCAAGTAAGCTTTGTTATATCTCCGGAACAGCACAAGGAATGGTTTATTGCTACGCTGTTGCCCTATATTAAATTACCATTAATGCAGTAGAAGGTTATGTCGCAAGTAGAGGCCTTGGAAATCGCAATGAAGCTAGAGGCTTCGCTGATTGGTGAGACTAGTTCTGGGATGTCTCAGATCCAGAACTAGGTTACCACCCTTCCACTAGAACTGCAAAGCATGAAGAAGGACAAAGAAAAAAGGTATGAACCTAGACATGATGTCTAGTGTACAAGTTGCAAAGGAGAAGGCCATGACTGGGAGCACTGCCCTGTGTTCCGTGACTATCTTAATAGTGGTGCGCCCAACCCAATAAATCAGAATCAGGCCCCATGGTGTGAAATTTGTAGAACCACAGGACACAGACTTGAAGACTGCTATCTCATACAGAAGTATGTGAAAACACCTAAAAATTTATACTGCACTTTCTGTAAATCAATTGGACATGATGAATCCAACTATAGCGCATATGAGCTAATGAATGAGAGAAAACGAGATATGGACTCAATGAGAGGTGCTGGCTTGTACCACGTACAAGAATATAACCAGCCGAAACAAGATAATGCATAATATGACCAAGGAGGATACAGAGGTCGTGGTGCTAAATACTGTGGCAGAGGAAGAAATGCTGGCCCGGCCCAGGGAAGAGGCCACGGCCAGGTTATTTGCTATAATTGTGGCCAACCAGGTCACGTATCTAGAGATTGTGTTAACCCATGCACTACATGCAATTATTGTAAATCATTCTAGCATGTTATTGAAGATTGCCCAGTGCTAAAGGTGGAAATGCAGAAAGAAGACGGACGGACGCACCAAACATGAATTTCCAGTGGATCATAGTGGAGAGCAGACCAGTAGACCCGAGCATCAATGTGGTCACACGCAGTGGCATTGATACAGGTCGCGATAGGGGAGTAGAAGCTTCCATGTCAGGGGAGGCTCACACAAAGCAGACCCCTCTTGAGACAGTATGGATAAGGAAAGCCCCAGGAAAAATACCTTCTCTCAACCTATGAAAGAACAAGGAAGTCTTTATCGACGCGCGGGATACCTTCAGAGAACTGGTAATAGAATCACAGAGGATCCTGTTGCGCAATGAAACGCTGCATGTTGAAGACATACCAGCGGCTTATGATAAAACAAGTATCGCAACAGATGTTAGCACTTCCGTTGCGTAGTTCCTGCGAAGCTGCATGAAGTTATTAAAAAGTGAAAATGCCATAGTAGAGCTATAGAAGCTCATAAACCAATATGAACCACAGACGGGAACAAAAATTTCTAATAGCATTGTACATCACATAAGGAAGCATAAAAGAACAGGTCGAGAAATGAGACTTACCGCGCAGATAGGAGATTTTTAAATGGATGAAGTCATCCTTGATATGGGATCCGAAGTAAATGTCTTAACTAAGCAGATATGGCAGTAGATGGGTCGACCAAAGTTGTCATGGTCACCTATCTAGTTGAGAATGGCTAACTAGGAGAAATTCATACCTTTTGGCCGGTTAGCGAATGTAGTAGTTGACATCGATGGAGTCCAAAGTCATGCTAACTTTGAAGTTATTGAGATTGTGGATGATAGTCATCCTTTTCCTGCACTGCTAGGAATTGACTGGGCTATTGATAACTTGGCTGTCATAAATCTGAAGACAAAGAAGATGATATTTGAAGGAAAGCATTTTAGGGTCATCGCATCGTTGGATCCTGCAGATGGTGATAGATACAGCAAGCCAATTCAGGAGGAATCCAAGGCTCAATATTTGGACCAATTATACCAGCTCACAGTGAACCAGGAAGATTACATTAATCCTACCACAGATGGTACACTCAGCTGGAGATGTCACAGCTCCTGTGTCTTTGATTCAGAGGCAGGACTAGAAAATTGGCAAAGCCGGATGCATGAAGTATCAGCAAGAAGGTGTGCGCAGGTTACGAAATCACTGTGCTGGATTGGGAAGGAGGTAAGTCCTATTCCCACATATGATGGTTCTGCTAATGTTTACAATTTCATACATGAATATACTGCAGCCATTATAGATGATCACATATTACCAGCATTGGATATGGCACTGCACGACACACCCGCCAGATGGTGGAATGCGCACAAGCAGACATTGATCACTTGGGATCAATGCAGAATTAAGATGCAGATCCGATTTGCTGGAAGGGTTACCTTACCCTTTGAAAATTTTAATGGATAGACAGATCCTAGTTAACACATTGAAGTCTGTTCACAGGCATTGGCGGAAAGGCCACACACAGAATGGGTGCATCTATTTGTACATACGCTAGATGATGACATTCCAAAGAAATGGTACCTAGACCTGGAGTTGCGCAGAGAAACCATTGATTGCGACATGCTGACTGCAAAATTCCAGAGGGACTTCAGATTTGAGGAGGAGAACCCGTTGATCCATGACGCATTGCAGATAATTAAGGAATGCATATTCAGGGAAGACTGTCCTCACAGAAATATGACATTGGAGGAATTCTTCGAGGCAGATCGGGTTCCTGCGCACCTATAGTCAGAATGGAAGAAACACGAAGAACACCCCATCGAGTGTTACAACCTAGCTGAAGACATCGATGATAGAAATGAAGATGATGAGGACGACCCGCGCAACATAGCCATAACAGAATCAGAGGGTGCGCGCGACGTAGAAGGACCTCCGCTAGAAATCCCGGATATGAGTGGGACAGTAAAGACGCAGCAGGTGAATATTGACACAAGCGAAGAACTGAAGTTCGCAGCAATAGGAGACTATTGGGATGATCAGACTATTGCAGAGATCGTAGACACCTTACATGAGTATCAGGAGCTGTTTCCGACAAAATTTATAGAAATGAAAGGAATTCTGGGAGACCTAGGAGTCATGAAGATCCCCTTGAAGCCAGGTGCCAAGCCTGTTAAGCAGAGACCGTACGGATTAAATCCGCACTATAAAGAAAGAGTACGCGCAGAGTTGGATAAGATGCTTGAAGCATGAATCATTGAACTTGTCGAGGAATTAGAGTGGATTAGTCCCATGGCCATTCAAGACAAGAAAGCGAAGGGTGAGATCAGGATTTGTGTGGATCTCAAAAAACTGAATGATGCTTCCATGCACGACCCAATCCCTACTCCTTTCACAGATGAAGTGCTTGATAATGTTGGAGGGAATGAGGCCTATTCTTTTTTTGATGGTTTTTCGGGGTATCATCAGATAAGGATTGATCCCACAGACAAGCATAAGACAAATTTTGCTACAGAATGGGGGTCGTTCCAGTACACAGTAATGCCTTTTGGCTTAAAGAATGCACTTGCCATATTTTCCAGAGTGGTCATCGCAGCATTCAAAGAGTTTATGCATAAGTTTCTCGAAGCCTATTTTGATGATTTGACTATGTTTGGTCTATTGAATAACCATTGTGCGAACCTCAGAATGATGCTTGATAAGTGTCGACAACATCAGATCTCTTTAAATCTAAAGAAGTGTATTTTTTGTGTTCCTTATGGGATTCTACTTGGGCACATTGTTTGTAAGTAGGGATTGATGGTGGACCCTGCGAAGATTGCCATTATTGTGAATTTGCCTACACCAACTTCCATCAAGATGTTGCGCTCTACCTTAGGCCATACTGGATACTACAGGAAATTTATAAAGGGTTATGCAAAGATAACCGCAGTAATGGAGAAGTTGCTAAAGAAAGATGCATCATTCATTTGGAACGTGGAATGCGAACATGGTTTTGATACACTAAAAGAAAAGATGGTGACTGCACCGATTCTAGTCTTTACAGACTGGACGAAGCCATTCCATGTCCATGTTGACACATCATGCATTGCCCTAGGAATCATATTAGCTCAGACAGGAGAAGGAGGTGTTGACCACCCTATTGCATTATCGAGTAGGAATCTCTCAACAACAGAAAAGAACTATACTACTACCGAGAGGGAAGGCCTTGCGATGGTATATGCCTTACAGAAATTCAGACATTACTTGCTTGGTGTGCACTTCTTTATGTTCACTAACCATTCTGCGTTGAAATACTTGGTCAATAAGCCAGTGTTAGGGGGACGCATATGCAGATGGCTACTGCTATTCCAGGGATATGACTTTGAGATTATCGTTAAGCCAAGTAGATTGAACTTGGGACCTGATCATCTGTCAAGGATTGAGTCAGGAGAAGAGCCGACGAACATTGAAGACAGTCTTCCTGATGCACAGCTATTTTCTATACAGGTTGCCAATGATTATTATAAGGATATCATTAATTTTTTGACAACAAGGCTGGCACTGCAGGAATTATCTGTCCAGCAAAAGAAGCAGCTAGTGGTGCGCGCCGCAGACTTCACTGTAATTGCAGGTTAGTTATACAAACTCGGGCCAAATGAAATCCTACATGGATGCGTACTAGATCATGAGAAACCGTTTATTCTAGAAGACATGCATTCAGGGACCGCAGGAGGTCACTATGAAGGAAGGGCTACCGTGCAGAAGATATTGCACACAGAGCTATGGTGGCCCACGATCCACAAAGATTCCAAAGAACACTACAGGAACTGTGATGTCTATCAGAGGACAGGGAAACCTTCATGAAGAGATGAGATTCCATTGAACCCATAGTTGACCTTGCAGGTGTTTGAAAAATGGGCAATTAATTTTGTGGGTCCTATAAACCCACTAGGAAAAAGAACTGGTGTGAGGTATATTATTACTACTACTGATTACCTCACCAGATGGACGGAAGCAAAGCCAGTAAAGGACTGCAGCGCCAGTACTGCTGCGCAGTTCATTTTTGAAGAAATATTGTCAAGATTTGGCTATCCAAATATTTTGATGAGTGACCAAGGTACTCACTTTTTGAACAAGACCATTGAGGCACTTACAGAGGAATTCCACATTCGTCATTAGCGCAGTACTCCATATCATCCACAGGAAAATGGAACTGTTGAGGCTTTCAATAAAATACTGGAGAACGCACTCACTAAGGTCTGCGATGTAAATAAAGATGATTGGGATCTGCGCGTCTCCTCTGTGTTATGGGCATACAGGGCTACATGCAAGAAATTGATAGGTCATACACCTTTTCAGTTGGCTTATGGATAGGAATCTATAATGCCAATGGAATATATTGTCCCTAGTTTAAGGATTGTTGCGTTCACAGGGATGGCAGACCGTGCAGCATTAGAAGAGAGGTTGCTACACCTCATTGGGTTAGAGGAAGATCACTTCATTGCCGGCTTTCACCAGCAAGCTCAGAAAGACCGTGAGAAAGCTTGGCATGATTGCCATATAAAGAACAAGTGCTTTCAAGTAGGTGACCTAGTCCTCCTATATGATAGCGAATTCATGAAGTTTCCTGGTAAATTTAAGATGCATTGGCTTGGTCCATATACTGTGATACACATTACTAACACTGGTGCAGTCCAGTTAGCCAATTTAGCTGGCGATACCCTACCAGTTTTGATAAATGCAAGCAGTCTAAAGTTGTACCATGACATCCCTGCTTCGTAGAATCTTGAATGATAAGCAGAGGGAGAAATTTCTAAGGGTTAGAGATGAACTGCCGCGCAGCTCAGCGTAGTACTCAGGAAAATAGTTGTTACCCTGCTTTTGAGGAAAATATAGCCCTTAGGTGATCGTTGGAAGCACTCACTTGAGCATTTAACGAAAAGATAGCCATTCTGAACATGATGATGATGGAAGGGACTGAAGGATTCACTCAAATTGGCCAATGGACACCTCATTAATTGCTCATCTAGCCGTTGGAAGGCACGGGGGGCACTCAGCTGCGCCTATAAATAACACCGCATAAGGACTCCTGGGTGTTACCAGACACTTAGAATTTTCATGTGTTTGCTCTTGTGTTAGCAATCCTTAGCCATATTCCTGAAACAGTTTCCTACTCTCGCCAGTGAATGTCCAAATCACCAGATAGAGAACAAGAGCTTACACTTCAAGAAACAATCCAAGTCTTTCAGCACGAGGGGGATTGCAGAGTTAATGAAAACCCCTGCCAAGAAGGTTGTACTCGAACCCGGTCAAGTGTCTAGAAGGTCACCTCGACATAATCCAACCATGCAGGACAAAGGGAAAGCCACAGCTAGACCACGAAGCAAGACTCCCAAGACAGGCCAAATAGCGCAAAGATCGTCGGTCTTTCAGAAGGAACCCTTGAAGTTGACACCGGAGTACATATCACTTCGGGCGCTAGATGCCCCTGTTTTTAATCTAGTCAAGAGTGCCCATTATGAAATTCCCTTGTCACCCATTTCGAAGCACGTAGAGGTTTCCAAGAACCTACTAGGAAAGATCCCGGAGTGTAAATGGGAAGACTATGACCTCCTAGGCGTACAGAAGGAAGAACCCCACCATCCGAAGTACCCACAGTTCCATCCTGACCAGTACATGTGCTGGAAGAAAGATGCTAAGGGCATATTTAACTTGGTCACTGAAAGCTGGTTGACGCTGGTAGTGGAGTTCGGATTACTAAACCTGCTCTGACTACCTCATTTTGATCGTTCACCAAAACTTAATGCAGTGATTCGCACTCTGATGACGCAAATTCACCAGGGATACCTATGGCTGGACCGAAATGTGGATTTGAACATTGACTTAATCCACCGCATAACATGACTAAGCAAGCGCGGTAAGGATCCCAAGCAGTTCTTCCAAGGGAAGGGTAAGGAAAAAGAAGTTGTCGCAAAAATGAAGCAGATCCATGCATTGGTGAAGGGAAAAAGAGGGTTTCCTACAGAAGAAATGAAGATAGAGTGACAAGATTTGTCACACAGTTGCTTGTAGGAAAAATCATAAGAACAGCCAGGCCTCTGGAGGTTCCTGCAGACATAATACTACTCGGTGCTGTAGTGGCTGAAGTCACCCAATTCAATTGGTGTCAGTATCTTCTTAATGCGTTCCTGGAAAAACTCAATGATACTTAGGAGAATGGAGGTTAATTCCACTTCATGTGGTTCATTATCCTCATTGCATTCGTAGGATGGAAGGAGCCAAAGGACTATGTGGGTGTCATTACAGAAAGCAACGATCCTAGAGGGTTTCATTTTTCCAACCTCTGGGAAAATATCAATGCAGAGTGACAGCATGCGACAGCTGAAGTTTTCTATCAGTTTTACACTCAGCTGCGCGATGTGATCACCCATACATCCTGCATCACAAAGCAGGTAACGTCGAAGTATATTCACGTTATCGATTTTATGGCGGATATGCGATGTATCTTTATTTCACCCAAAGAGAGAATGAAGAAGCCAGAATGGTATGCGGGTAACTACCATATGTATGAGGAGCACATTGACATCCTCATGAAGGACTAGCTGCCCGACTTCCGTGTTGAAGTCATGGATGTGGAAACTGACTCAAAAGAAGATGAACCCATCCCGCTATCATGCCCTATTGTCGAAGAAAAAGGAAAGAGGAAGGAACCTAAAACCCTGCAGAAGCCAAAGGCGTGGAAGAAAAGAAAGAAACAAAGAGTCAATCTAAGACAGTGCTGAACAAAGAAGACTTCGACATAATTGCGGCAAAGGTCTTAGAGTAGATGGGGGAGCTAATGACAGAAAAAGATAAGAAGGACAAGGTCATCCAGGATGACCTACAAAATACTAGGCTCGCACTGCAAGGTCTTATGAAGAAAATGGACAATTTCCAAAAGAGCCTAACCTTGCCGCGCAAAGCAGGAGCTAAAGGGAGGTCGGTAGGAACCTCGCAGCAAACACCACTGCAACTAGCAATAACGTTTCCTTCTAAGACCAGGGTTTTCCATTTGGACCCATTGACTATTTCATTACCAATGACAGAACAGATCCTCCTGGACACAAAGGGTTTCAAGTGGGTAGAGCTCAACTTGGCCAAAATCCCTTTGCCAGGATTACACTTTTTGCACATGCAGATAGTGGAGGAGATGCATGAATGAACAATAGAGTCCATGAAGTCACAAGCGGAGCTACATGCAGCTCAAGGACTCTCGGTCGCGTGCAGAAATGTAGCTACATGATGAACAGGACCACCGGAAACAATTGGATACTACCATATATGCTGTCGCACAAGATATTGAAGATCTAGAACTCCAAGATGATCCTGCGGACACAGTTCTGAGGATCGGAGAAAAGGTGATATCTTTGAAGATGGAGATGCAGGATAAGCACATCCTCTATGAGACTGATCTTGCCTCCTTGAAGGAAAAATTGAATATGCAGATGCCATTTACTGAGCAGTAGTTAAGAGAGCAAGCAGTGAGTGCCGCCGCGCAGAGCATAATAAGTGAGATGGCTAAGTGCCAAGATCTCTTGGAGAAGGTTTCAAAGGCATTCACTGCCCTTGAAGAGGATCAAGGGCTACTACAGGTGAAGACCACAATAAAAGAAAAGCAGACTTCGCTAGAAAAGTTGGACGCAGAGCTCAAGGCTCTGCCACCCAAGGAGAGGCTGCCGAGGTATAAGGAGATATCAGGCTTGAAGAAGGAAGTCCAGGCATTAAGAGAAAAAGAGACTGAGATGGATAATCAGTCGCAACAACTCCTGGAGGATGCCACAACAATGTCGCAACAGATAGAAGACAAGCTGAAGGAACTGCACGACAACCAGGAGCAGGTGCAAGGAAGAATTGGAGAAGAGATAACTCCAGCACTGCTTGAGATAGTAAAACTAGTTGAACAAGATACCAGAGAAGTAGTGGAACAGTTGTTCGGCACCTATAATGAGTTCGTGTCCAAATTATCTCCACCAATCGCGGAGCAGAGTGAGACGGCCGAAGCAGGAAGTGGCTCGGGGACGAGCCACATGTAATTGTTAGGGGCATGTTGGGCCCAAGTTGGGGCAAAGTTTTGGTAACACTTTTGATAAGCAGGAAAAGCCGAGCTGAGCGTAGCTCAGAATTAGATAAAATTTTGTCTAAGTGGTGAGGGTGCTGTGAAGTTGTGCGCAGAATCCGGGTTTTGACCATGCAGCAAAGTTGTGCGCAACATCTAAATTTTGGCAGTACCACAAAGACCAGCGCTACGAGGAAGCAGTGCTGCGAAGCAGTCAGGCCAAGTGGAGCCAGCAAAGCGGAGTGCTGGACAAGGTTTAGGTACAGGTACCGGTTGGACTAGTAGTGGTCTAATTTTGGAAAGATGCTCCAGGAGTGCCGAGTGGCGGGCATGAGCGATTCAGGAAGGCGGCCAATACACGAGTTTGTTAAGAAAAGGACAGCTTAGGGAAAGCAATGGATTGGCATGCATAGTGGGCGAGACCGTTAGAGATGAACGGTTCAGTGAAAGTGACCTATTGGCATGCATACGACAGGAAGGATGATAGCAACATAATGAAGATGTGGAGAACCGCCACGATGAAGCAGACGCTACCAGATGCCAACAAGTCAGTTTAGGAAAATTGGCACAGTTTTTTAAACCCTAAGGGTTTTGGGTTCAGGTCTTTGGCATTGTAAAGACATGACCTTCATGCATGGTCTATTTAAGAAGACAATTTTGTATGGGATGGGGTACTGGGTTCTGAGGCTCTCTCAGTGTTGTTGAATAAGTTGAGTGGTTGTATTGTAAAATCTCTTTTTGAGTTGAGAAGATTGTAAAGGCTCTGTAGTTGTGTGCGCAAAGACCTATCTGAGAGGAAGGAGAGTCTGCAGTTGAGTGCGTAGACTAAGAACGGTTGTCCCCATCCCCTTTAAAGATATATATTACCAATTGTTCTTGTAGACGTAGCTTCCCATCCGGGGGAGTGAACCACGTTAAATATTGTGTTGTGCGTTTGTGTTTTATGGATGAATGCTTATCTGTGTTTTCTGTAAATGAATGTCTAGATGTTTCCTTGCATGTTGTTATGAGAGAACTATCGTATGCATTTGCCATCAGAAGAAGTATGGAGATGATATGTTAAGTTCTGCATGAATAGATGAATGGTGAACATTTAGCTTGTGTTTGAGAAAAGTGAATCAGTTAGTTGGTTAAGTGTTAAGAGATCACTTAAGTACTTCCTTATGCGCAATAGAACAAATGCATAACAATTAGATTGTATCAATAGAATATGCTCAAATCGTAACTATACCGAGTGGATGAACAAAGAGTAGATGGATAATCGACTGAGTAGTTGAATGAGTGGATGAGTGATACTCAGTTCAGCATCTTAAATGTTTCTGTGTACTCTAAGTATAAAGTTGAACCGGATTGTTCGCAGTCTCAGTAGAAGTCCTGCAGTAGAAGGACTTCGTGGTGCAGACCGCGGTGTTGTCCATCGCTGTGGAGTCCCACCTCGCAGCTCATACCCTATATTGCGTTGTGCAGTACATATGGCTAAACAACTCATCACATACTGTGGAAACCTGATTCTGCAGTACCCCATCGATACACCTCGGGTGAGACCTCAACCTGCTCGCAGGTTGTTGCTAAAAGGGCCGGTGCGAAGGGGTTTTGTTGGTCAAAGGGGAACCGGGAAGAACCTGGGTCTTATAGAAAACCTCTAGGTTAGTTATAGCCAACAGTGATCTACTCTCTTACGAGAGTGACCAGCAAGATCATCCAAGTAAGCCTCCACTAGGCGCTTCAGGTCATGAAAATCATAGGTCATGGCCTGTTGAAAAATAGCTCTGACGTTTTTAAGGTTGAAGGGCATCTTCTAATATGCAAAGGTACCCTAAGGACATATAAAAGTGGTCTTATGTTGATCCTCGGGTTTAATTTGGATCTGATTGTAACCTGAAAAACCGTCCATGAATGAAAACACTTCACTTCCCACACATGCACTGAATATTTGGTCTATGAATGGAGTGGGAAAGTTGTCCTTAGGACATGCTCGATTCAGATCTCTAAAATCAGCACACACACACGGATGGTTCCCTGCTTCTTATCCACAGGAATGGGGTTGGATACTCATTCAGTAAGGGGAACCAAGTAGATGAAACCAACTTTGAATAGCTTCTCCACTTCTTCCTTAATAGTGGCTTCCTTCATAGGATTCACAGCACGAAGACGTTGTTGAGAAAGCTTAACATTTGGATAAGTCTTAATCTCATACTCGATAATATTAGGGTCAATGCTTGGCATCTCCTCATATGACCAAACGAACACATCTCGAAATTCCTTGAATAACTCGGTGTAAATGCAGATCTCCTCAGGGGAACAATTGGCACCGATGTATACTTTTCAATTTTTCGGGAGTGCGAGAAATGTTGATCGGAATGGTAGGGAAAATATTAGCCATGTTCCCCTCCACATAAATTCCATGTGAATCCAAAGGAGCCACAGGGTGACCAACTTTCTCTACAAGAGTCAACTGAAACTCCTCTTGCTCAATAAGGTCAAGGTTGGGAAGAAAATAAGATTGATGATGGAGATCTTCCCAAGGCTTATCATTACCATACATGGCCTCGATAATAGCTTCATCCAAAGGAAAAGTGTCATCAAGGAAATCATGTGAGAAAGATGAGTTGATTGTCCACGCAGGCAGCATAAGGGGATCTTCTTCTTCTGTCCTTGAAGAGGAGAGATCCGGCTCTGCAGTGTCTTGTTGAATATCACAATAAGCAATATTTACTGTAGATAAGGGCATAGCCATTCCGATGTGCGCAACATCTCCAGATGGGGAACTCGTGGAAGGTAGATTCCACAGATCACTAAAATATAGTTTATAGAATGGTACATTATGCAATGAGGAAGGGGCACTATCAGAAATGGTTTCTATGAAGGATATTGGTGCAACAAATTTGAAAGATCCCATCAAAGAGGAATACAATTCTACACCAATATTCCCAGTTGTCGGCTAAGAATTTTTATTATGAGGAACTACAGTTCTTGGTGATGTTGCGGGACTGGAACTAGTGAAATCTAGCTGAACGACAGTCACAATATCTCCTTTGTGGGGAAAGCAGATAACTCTAAAAACAGAGGACACGATAGCTCTCATAGCATAGATCCAATTCTGACCCAGTAAAAGGTTGTAGTTGATGGGTGCATCAACCACCTCGACTTCAATTGGCATGGCCTTCCCACCCAAGTGGAATTCAAGGGAAGGGATAATACCATATGGCTTGAATGAATGACCATCGAATGCAGTAAGCATGGTCAGAGATTTCGACAATGGAGGAGAACCGAGAGCCTTCCAACAAGATAACGACATGACTGAAGTGGAAGCACCTTCGTCAACCACAGTGTGCTTAACGACCTTTTGTAGGCACCTAACATGGACTTGGAAAGCCACGTGATAGGGAAACCAAGGTTGAACATCAATAGTGTCTAACTTTATAATATTCGGGCTACATTGACCCTGGATTCCCAAAGCACATAAAAGGGCGATCCTTTGTGAAGGACAAGCCTGGAGAACCTCGAAAGCTGACATGGCACATGCAATCTGGCCCAGATCTTCTACAATTGAGTAGTTTGGGTGGCTTGAGCATTGGGATTGTGCGTTGAGCGTTTGAGAACACCTTTCAATATACGTGGCATAGAGTTGGGATTCTTGATATTCAATGGGGTCTCAGGTGGAGGGGTCTCATTCCCCAATGAAGGTTTTGGAGCTCCATAATCATGTGAGAGAGTAGCAATACTAACCTCCGATTTAACCATGTTAACGCATCCAAAACCGTCGGCATGGGTAGAGGAAGTCGAAGTTTCATTAGTCCCACTACCAGCTACGGAAGCACTCAAAGTCATATTTTGGTGATGAGTAAGGGGATCCTTAAGCACAGATGGGATCTGTGCAAGGTACTTCGATGCTTCTTCGATACTAGGACATAAATGTGTAAGGTGATCTTTCGTGGAAAGCTTACAAGGAAATTTCACTTTACGTCTAGGTTTGCAGTCCCCACCAACATTTTCGTCATCCCGAGGAGGGTTGGCATTCTCTTTCTTAGGGTTATTGTTCCTATTGTTCCCACCCCTACGATTATTTTTCCCTTTCTTGTTCCCACCAGGTTGTTGGTTACTAGATGGGTTCGTCGATTGTATAGAATGAACATCGGACGACTGGGTGGAAACAGATGATGCGTGAGCCTATCCAGGGGTAGATTGGTTCAAAAAATAGATTGTGCATCTGATTCGTAACCAAATCTATGGGACAAGTACTTATGGAACCAACTATGATATCAACATGTGGTCCAGGAACGGGCTTGGGCTCATGTCCTGACCGTGGTGCATTAGGTATAATGTCGTACAAAATGCCAGACTGAGCATAGACTAGGTCCAGCTACTGGGATTTAAAAATGGCTTGTTCCAGTCATAATACCGGAAAATGAAACGTCCTTTGAAATATAAGGGAGCAAATACTTAAGGAACCATTCCAACAAAAACTCTGGAGGAATGTTGGCTCTCATGAGCCTCTTCCTTCGGCACCACTCTTGAATATGATCAGAGATATGTGTGGCTTTGTCCCGACGAAAAGTGGATAAAATATCGGTACCAGTATCATAACGAACCAGAAACTAAAAGTGATCTAGGAAAACCAAAGCTAAATCATTGAAACCCCTATATGTGCCCCCAGGAAACTTGATGTACCATTTCGCAGCTGCCCTCGTGAGGGTGCATTGAAATAGCCTCAAACGAATAGAATCGTGGTTCAAGTAATTTGAGGAGCACCATAAATGAAATGTGGTGACATGATCACCTAGATCCTCACCCTTCTTCCCTTCAAACTTTGGAACGTCGGAAGGGATCTTTGTGGGGACTAGAGTCCATGTAGGGTCATGACACACTGGATCATTCGTGAGCTTCGAAAGATTGGGTAAATTTAATCTAGCAAGAAAAGGGAGCTGAGGCTGTGAAGCTTGATTATAAGCTCTCGAAAGAAACTGACTCTGCAAACCAGATGGTGGGACTGTATACATCAAAGTCGACACCTGAGGTGTCAATGAACTCTGGTAGACACCATGACTGTGACCATAAGGATGATAACCTCCTCCAAACTGGCCCATGTTAGAATACACAAACACCATAAGAATAGTTGTGATCCATTGAAAAACCATAAGAATGACCTCCATAAGAATGGGATCCCATATAACCACTCAAGATAGGAAAACTAGATGAGTGAGGGCTGTATGAAAACAATATGTTCCCACTCAATGGAATCGACAAACTAGAGAAAGGAGGAAAATTCAGAATCATATAAGCGCTCGAGGGCACAAGCATAGAGGCATGCGGGTTAACAGATGGAATGTAAGTTGTAGATCCAATACCTATTGTGAAACCTCCACATGATAATGGGTTCATACTAACACTGGGGGATGATGAAGGAGGTGGCCCTCCGCCAACACTTGGAAAAGATGGAGGGATGTGACCACTCCCAAAATGATGAGTAGTGTAAGGGGGCACATTGATCCCAATCCCAATGCTAGAGCTAGCATGAGTACTAGACATGGTGGAAGTAACAGTCGGCATAAAACTGGGCATACCTAATGAAAAAGGGGTTGAGGTCGTAGAGACGGATGTAGAACCAAAACTTGGAATTCCCAATGATGAACCATACAAATAGCTTGATAACCATGTTTCATCAAATGGGTTCGTACTCATGGGCTGCGATGTACCAAATCCATGATGAGTGGTGTGTGATGAACCTCCCTCCCAATCAGTCCTTAGAGAGTATATGTGAGGAGGGGAAGTTCACTTTGGACTAGTAGATGGAGTCGAGGGGACTCCCAATATATAAGATGCAGAAATCATAATAGGATCTCTTTGAAGCTCGTGAGATGTGAATAAAGGACTAGCGGTAGTCCTCCAACGTCTCTTGCGAAGAGACAATGACGGATCGCTAGTTGGTAAACCAGCCAACCGGTGAGAACGGTGGAGAGGCAAATATCGATCCATGATGACTTCAAAAATTCAACAAATAAATGTCTCCTAATGGCCTACTAGATCGTCATAGAGCACACACCTAAGAGAAACTACAACCAAATGCACACAACAAGGGGACTGGCTCAAGGGACCTCCTGACACTATAGCCAGTATGTCTCACCTAAGAGAGGCTTGAGACTCCCAAACTATAACCGGAGGTAACATACTCAGTTATAAGGGCCCTCGATATTCACTTTGCAACACAACTGTGATGTTTGACCCCTATCTGACTCAAGAGACTCACAGAATAACCGATGCAAGCACCCTATGTGATACCTAGGTAAAGCAACTATGACCACAACATATAACCAATTCTCAGGTGAATAGTCGCATGTGGGATCCGTCGTATGGGAAAGGTAACTAATCCCAAAACTCAAGAGGGTCAAATCCCCCAAGAATCCCCAGATACAAATAAATCCTGGAAATATCTCCCACGTTCAACAAGTATTGAAGGGCTATCTCCGCAACCAACCTCCTATGACCTTGTGCTTAACTCTGGTTTGAATAGAGCGTCCTGAGAACACTGATGTATACCATGGGTTTCACCACTCCCTGGTCAGAAACATAATGTTTGTTTAATAGTCTTGGATTGTTAACTCACAGTGATCTATTCCAAGACTCTAAACCTATACTAGTTGGTGCACCCTAACAAAGAAAATGTTCTAATCAATTCTTTACTTAAGCATTAATTTTAATGGTTGTGATTACTCAAAGGATATGGTCGTGAAACTAATGATGTAAAAAGAATCAATGATATGCACACTCGGAGAACACTAGACTCATTTATCCATGAAAACGTATGCCACTATATGACAGTCAAACCAATGTTTTGTTTTTAGAAAAAAAAATGCAATCTATTTATAATTTCATGCAGTACAAGCAAGCCCTAATGAAAGCACAAGCACTCTAATGCAAAATGCAGAAAAAACTTCCTATGGCTTGGGGTAGAGCACAACAGATGGATGACTACTAGAAATCAACTCAATCCCCAATGCATGTTATATAAATGTAAATGCTAAGAAGTGGAGTAAAATACCAACCTTCAACCGGACGTTTGATGTAGATCCCCGTTGAGCTTTCCAATCACCACACTTGAAACTGCAGCTTAGTCTCAACAATAAACACAAGCAAGTGCATATAATATATGAAGGTTGTTAGCATAAACAATAGCATAGTCCATTATATATGTAAGAAAATGTACCCAATGATAATAAACTATTCACGAGAGTTTCGATGCTCTCTCTTTCTCCCCCTTCCATGCACCATAAGAGCTCAATATATAACCCTCCAAATGTAGGTGAAAGGTCGAATCGAGTCATTTCAGGATACATGGAGGGCCAAAGGTCACAATGACCGCTTTTTGGAGTAAGAAAATAGAGTTTTTACCATCATTTAACTCGATGTACACGGGCTATAGTGGTACAGTCTGCGTATGCATGAGTTGCAGTCAAGAAGCTCACGTACAGGAACAAAAATAGGGAAACAAGGATTCCTGTGTTCGGGTTCATAGGGTACTACCAAAGGACCGAACACCAAGAGAAATCACTTCACACAAACAGATCACAGATCAACACACCGATGTTTTGACGTGGTTAAAACCCTCTTGAGGGAAACACTCCATGGCCCCGGCCAAATAGCTTCTACGGGACAATTTATTATGAAAAGAAAGTTACAAATGAGCTTCTCATAATCGATCAACTAATCAATGACCCTCCATGCTCTTTAAATAGAGATCATGGACCAATTAGGTGTTAAGCCATGGATCAAGGTTGGGTTTTATCTAAGAGAAGTTGAGCTGTCGGATCACTCTATGTCGAGAACATATCATGACCGTCAGATTAAGTATTTACAAATGCATACTAATGCATACTAAAGAAACACACTATCCCTAACGGATATATTACACAAATTGATCTTAACTAACTCCTAAGTGTCTAAATATCCTAACATCCCCCCTTAAGAACAACTTGGGATAGGATTGAAGGATTTACAAAAGTGACCCTATTAGGAGAAGGAAGGAGGCATTAGAGCCTATCCCCCCTTAATGACAAGTTCCTGAACTCCTAACATAGATCGAAGTTTAGAAAACTTCGCTTCTGTAAGAGACTTGGTGAAGATGTCTGCAACTTGATCATCTATAGGGCAAAAGAGCACTTCAAGAACACGATCATGAACAATATTTCTGATGAAGTGCATATGTAGATCAATGTGTTTGCTGCGTTGATGTAGAACTGGATCTTTGGCAAGATTGATGGCACTTTGATTGTCGCACCAAAGTGGAGTAGGCTGCTGCTGCTCGAATCTAAACTCTAAAAGGATCTGTCGAAGCTATAAAGCTTCCTGACTGGCATTAACTGCGGCTCGATATTCTGCTTCTGTTGAAGAAAGAGCAAGAGCTTGTTTTTTATTACAAGCCCAAGTGATAGGTCCAAATCCCAGACTGAAAACATAAGTTGCAGTAGACTTTCGATCATCAGGATTGCCGGCCCAATCTGAATTAGTGAAACCAACCAACAAAGGTTCCCCCCCTGTACTGTAATGAATCCCAAACTGAACTGTACCTCGAATATATCAAAGTATTCTTTTAGCTGCTTTCCAGTGACTTTCATGAGGTGTCTGCATATAATGGGAAACACGACCAACGACAAAGGAAAGGTCAGGATGGGAATGAGTCAAGTATAAGAGACTACCAACAAGCTGACGATACAAGGTGGCATCGACTTCATGTGAAGTACAAGTGGCAAAAAGTTTGACTCTAGACTGGAAGGGAGAAGGGGTTGGTGTACAATATTCCATGTGAAAGCGACGAAGAAGGTCACAAGCATACTTAGATTGAGAAAGAAAGATTCTTTCTTTGGTTTGCAGGACTTGGAGACCAAGAAAATAATGCAAATGTCCTAAGTTTGACATTTCAAAATTTTGTTTAAAACTGGATTTCACATGGGTTATAAGCTTAGGGTCACTACCAGTAAGAATAAGGTCATCAACATATAGAACAAGTATGATGAGATGGTTTCCTACTTTCTTGGTATAGACATTGGGGTCAGAATGGCATCTAGAAAAACCAGTGTCAAGGAGAAAGTTATCCATTTTGGCATACCAAGCTCTAGGAGCTTGCTTAAGGCCATATAAGGATTTCTTAAGGCAGCAGACAAGGCTAGAGTTATTCTGAACATATCCAGGAGGTTGTTCCATGTAAATTTCCTCCCGTAAATCACCATGTAAGAAGGTAGACTTGACATCCATTTGATGGACTTCCTAGTTATGTAAGGCTGCAAGGGAAAGCACAAGGCGGATGGAGTTCATTTTTGCGATGGGAGCAAAGGTTTCATTGTAGTCAATCCCTTCAACTTGGGAAAAACCTTTGGCAACTAACCTTGCCTTAAGTCTTTCAACACTTCCATCTGATGCATACTTAGTTCTGTAGACCCATTTACATCTGATAAGTTTTCTTCCTTTTGGAAGAGGTACAAGATCCCAAGTATCGTTCGCCATTAAGGAACGATATTCTTCATCCATAGCTGCATCCCAATCTGGATTTCTTGAAGCTTCTGCAAAAGTTTCTGGATTATGATTCTCGAAAACTTGAGCCAAAAGAGAAGAGGCTCGCTGAAACTGAGAATGTGTTCGACGTTGATCTCTAGGATCACTGGCAAGATCACCAGCTGCTTCACATGTTGAACGGACCCATCGAGGAAGCACTTGTGCTGGTGCAACTGGAGGAACATGAGCAAGCAGAGGTGGATTTTCATCCTCACTGTCATTATAAAAAACTGGAGTTGGAAACTTGTCAAGGAAGTTGGAAGAAGAAGAAGAAAGCACAAATGCCGAATCAGGCTCGCAGGCCAAAGATGGCACAATCGTCGAGTTAGGCTCGTAGGCCAAGATATTTTCATCAAATTTAACATCTCTTCTAATGATTATATCATGAGAATGTGGTTGAAGAAGTCTATAACCTTCTACATCTTCAGAATATCCAACAAATATGCACTTTTCACTTTTAGGTTGCAATGCTTTCCATTTTTCATCCGGAATGTGAGCCCATGCTTCACTACCAAACACACGGAAGTGACTTACATCAGGTTTAGTTTTACTCCATGCTTCTTCCAATGTGATACCTTGTAATGCTTTAGTGGGGGTGCGATTCACTATGTAATTTGCAAAATTAATTGCTTCAACCCAAAATTGAAGATTTAGTCCCTTAGATTGGATCATACAATTAGCCATTTCTTTTAAAGTGCGGTTCTTCCGCTCAGCTACACCATTTTGTTGTGGTGTATATGGAATAGTGTGTTGTTGTTGAATGCCTTGTTTAGTGCAGAAAGTAGTGAACTTTTTGTTAACATATTCTCCTCCATTGTTAGATCTTAACTTAATAATTTGATGACCAAATTGTTTTTCAACAAGGGCCTTGTAGGCCAAGAACATGTTAAATACTTTGCTCTTAAGTTTTAGGAAATAAATCCAAGTGCGTCTGGTGTAATCATCAATGAAAGTTAAGAAATATTTGAAACCAGAAAATGAAGCAGATGGAAGAGGACCACACAAGTCACTATTCACAAGCTCCAAGGGAACCGAGGTGTGCCAAGAGGCATGTTTGTCAAAACTATCCCGATGATGTTTTCCGAGTACACAACTGGAACAAACACCATCTCCGCAAGATACCATCGGAAGACCTGTCACCATATTTTCTTTACATAGTTGTTGCAATGAGAGATAATTTAAGTGACTAGATCGCTCATGCCAAAGTTTGCTCAAGTTATCACTATGAGCAACAAAAATTGAAGGGAAAGGTGATGACCCAAAGTTGTTAAGCTTGTACAACCTGATAATATCATCAACAATTATGGTAGCTAGGACCTGTTGAGGATCTTTATAATCCTTGATCACAACTTGGTGAGGTGTAAAGGTCAGAGTTTTACCTTCACCAGAATGAGTGATCTGATAGACTGATAGCAAATTGCAGGAAATTCTTGGAACACATAGTATATCACTAAAATAACCATTATCTACTGGAACTGTTCCAACTCCTACAACACTTAGAGATCTATCATCACCAACAAATATTTGTTTGGTGTTACATTCATGCATAGTAGAAAAGATGGCTTGATCCTTAGCCATATGATAAGATGCTCCAGAATCAATGAGCCATTCATTTGAGGTAGAAGAAGAAGATGCATTATAAGAATAACCAAAAGCACAAAGTGCATGTGGCATATTCTGAAGGCGAGTCTAGACTAATGTGGTGCTTCTTCATTGTTGCTTCCAAGGCTGCCATTTTCTTGAAACACTTAGATTCATCATGATTATCTTTCCCACAATAGTTACAATGACGCTCAGTCTTCTTGCCTTTTGGCTTGGATCCTTTGTCATTTTTTAAAGAAGGAGCTGACTGAGAGGGTTTTGGACCCTTGTTTGACTTATTATTGTGAAAATTTTGTTTCTTGGGAGGCTTGGACTTTTATTTCTGTTGGGACAATAAGGCTTTCCCAGATGTATCTGCATTGTTGATTATTCCAAGATGAATGAGTTTATCTTGCTCTCTAATCAAGGAATCATAAAAGGATTCAATACTAGGCTCTTGATAGCTAGCTCCATTCAAGGATTCTTTCATGGAGTAAAATGTAGATACAAAAATAGAATATGCAAGTACAAGTTTGGAAAGAATATGATAAATGAATTGTTTGTCTTCCCTCTTAATCTTACATTCTGCACATAAGAGTTTTGTATTTAGATAAATCATCTTGAATGCATGAAAAGTCACTTGGATTTAAAGAAATCAACTCATTTTCGAGTTGGTGACCTCGAATTTCATTGTGTTTACCAAACACAGATTCCAACTTGTCCCAAGCAGCATCAAGTTCATCAATTCCAGATATGTGGAATCGCAAATCAGTCGAAATTGACATCCCAATCAATCCACGAGCTTCGTCATATCTATTTGCCCATTTTATTTTCTTATCATCATCAGTGGGTTCTGTTTCTTTCCCTGAGGTAATTCTGAAAAGTCCCCTACTTCGTACAACATCCTCCATACAAGATTTCCATGAGAAATAGTTGGAACTGTTAAGTAGAATATCACAAGGGGCGGCCATATT
The DNA here is from genome assembly GCA_027924585.1 of Larix kaempferi. Lineage (NCBI taxonomy): Eukaryota > Viridiplantae > Streptophyta > Pinopsida > Pinales > Pinaceae > Larix > Larix kaempferi. Next base: position 6,032,356 of record BSBM01000514.1, read on the forward strand.
TGTAAATTAATGCCTGTAAAAGTAGAAACCAATAGTCTGGATGTGAAGTGCTCGAAAAAATAGGCGATTTAAAAAAAACGGCACTGAAAACTGACTTTGTATGATGAAATTATGCTTGAACAAAGAAATTGTTGAAGATGTCCCCAATAGTGACGTGACAGCTAGAGAATGTCCAGTAAAAAAAAGAACCCCCCTCTTCCCAAGATAAACCTTTTGACAATCACTTTACAAGAAAGTTGTTTTAAGTGAACCACTTTTGTAAAATAAGTTATTTCACTTTTACAATGATATTACTTTTAAATAGTGCAACAATAAAAAAGAACTTAAGTGACTCACTTGTATTTTTATTTTTTATTATTTAAGTGAGATGCACTTTTACAATAAAGTAACTTGGAAATAGAAATTGCATGCACTTTTTCTTTTAAAAGTAACTTCCTAAGACTTGAACTCAAGACTTATTAAGGAATAAAGCAACTTTGAACCAAGTGAGCTAGATTAAAATGTATGTAAAACACACTACAAATCGAAACAATTTTTTTTTTTCCACACTTGTGGAGTTAGATCTCGTTAGCTTACCCAGAAAGTCTACGTTTTCTCTCTGTTTCTGATTTGTCGAGATCACGAAAGGTGCACGGCAAAGAGCATACACAGCCGAGAAAAACCCTTTCCCTTTCTGTTTCTGATTTATCGAGATCGCTCAAGGTGCACGACAAAGAGCATACGTAGACGGGAAATCAACAATCCGAACCCCCCCCAAAAAATAATAGTAAAAAAAATAAAATATAAGATTTTTTTTCTTTTAAAAATAGAAAATAAAAAAATGTGTCACTGTAACATTATACCTTCACATCTGTTGAAATACGCATTTCTGGAGCAACCGGGAACCATTTTCGATCAAACGAAAACTATTTTCCAATGAAAACGACGCTCCAGACGCAATGGAACACCTCCCACAGCCCAGAAATGCACAGAAATACCAGAACCAAATACCCTTCCGAGTTTCGGCAACAACAGTTCAAGATCTAGATCATAACTGGAAGTGGCTCTTCATAAAATCTCTAATACCATGTTCGGGTACACAGGGTACTACCAAATGACCGAACACCAAGAGCAACCACTTCACACAAACAGATCACATATCAACACATCGATGTTTTGACGTGGTTAAAACCCTCTTGAGGGAAACACTCCATGGCCCCAGCCAAATAACTTCTATGGGACAATTTATTATACAAAGAAAGTTACAAATGAACTTCTCATAATCGATCAACTAAACAATGACCTTCCATGCTCTTTAAATAGAGATCATGGACCAATCAGGTGTTAAGCCACAAATCAAGGTTGGGTTTGATCTAAGAGAAGTTGAGCCGTCGGATCACTCTATGTCGGGAACATATTGTGACCGTCGGATTAAGTATTTACAAATGCATACTAATGCATACTAAAGAAAGACACTATCCCTAACGGATATATTACACAAGTTGATCTTAACTAACTCTTAAGTGTCTAAATATCCTAACATCCTGGAGGAAAAAAAGTGGTTCTGAGTCAATCAAATGGATAATGGAGGCCAAAGAGTATAAATGCTCACAAGGTGGTAAAATACACTATAACAAATTAAGATGAAGACAAGGAGAGAAGTTAGTGATGTACATTTCATAGAATCAAGTTGAGTGATTCAAGGAGATATTGTAATAAATAGTTATGAAGATGGTTGAACTAAACATCTAATTATGAGATATTGTTATGCTCATCTAAATTTATATTTAAAGGGACCTAATTGTACAATATAAGCACACATGAGAATGGTATGATTGATAAGAATTGCCTCTTAGGGGGTTTCTTAGGTGAAAATGCTCAGTGCCCTACATTATATGTGTTTGAGTTAATTTTTTGGTAGAATCTGTAATACCCCCAAGAATTTTGAATTATTTTGATTAAAGTATTTTATTTGATAAATACTCTCAAGACATTAATTTGTAAAAGAGTTATAAAGCTCTATGAGGAAAAATACTCACATTTATGTGGGTGAATATTATGAACAAGAAATATTATTTTATTATTAATAAAAAAGAGACACTTGGAGCCACCGGTTGAAAGAGGTGACACCATCATGGGAGACTAAACAAGTCAAAATTTTAGCAAGCCAACCAGATCCATAATTATAGGGATCAAGATATTTGCTTGAGATTTGATTGAGATGGCACAAGACCTGGGAAAAAATTATATAATGGTGCACTGAGAAGACATAATACCCCCAAGACTTTTGAATTATTTTGATTAAAGTATTTTATTTAAGAAATACTCTCAAAACATTAATTTGTAAAAGAGTTATAAAAATCTATGAGGAAAAATACTCACATTTATGTGGACAAGAAATATTATTTTATTATTAATAAAAAAGAGACACTTGGAGCCACTAGTTGAAAGAGTGGACACCATCATGAGACAATGAACAAGTGGATAGCAAGCAAGATATTTAAAAAAGAGACACTTGGAGCCACTAGTTGAAAGAGTGTACACCATCATGAGACAATGAACAAGTGGTTAGCAAACAAGATATTCGGTGTTAATCAAATCTAAGACACACATGAATAGGTCATATTTGGAAAGAGAAGAATGTCTGATCTTTATTAATGAATGAAGCAATTACATAAAATTATACCTTCCTTCAAGCTTGGCACTTCACAAAACCTAGATTCAAGGTCTCCTGCTTTTGTTCTCCAAGGATCCCAACCTCTAATCAGCGGTGCTAGGGTTTATCAGAAACTAAGGCACAAGAGAGGGGGATGGGGGTCTCCATTCCTCCAACATAACGTTGTTATGGACTTGGTCCCTTCTCATAGCCCTTCTACCTTCCTTATATAGTCAATGAAGGAGAGGAAAAGCAGTTATAACTGATCAGGAGGTTCCCCAACTAACTCAAATTGACCAAAATTAGAGATTTTGATTGTTTCAAGAAAATACTCTACTTTTCTACTGCAAACCAGTGTTTGTACTCTACTTTTATGAAGCAAAGTAGCATATTTTTTAAGGAAAACGCTACTCTTTCATAGAATACCAGCTTTTTTGTGAAAAATGGCCAAAAACAGGGTTTTCTGATGATTTTTAGGAGGTTGTTTGGTCTGGAAAAGTGTTCCTAAAGGTTATAACCATCAAATGGGCCAAGAGTGAGGTAATTTCAACCATATTCAGTGTCCCTAATGACCCTTCAATCCACAAGTGTCTTTTTGTGTGACTAAACTTGTTCTCAAGAAGTGTCGTCATGCGACCAAGCAATGCAAGTGTCATCACGGACGGAGAAGTGTCATTTTAAGCTATAACAGATGCCCCCTAATGTATGAGGTCATAGGGAGTGAGGGAAACAATGGCCGAAATACATTATAAATAATAAAGAGTTGAATCATGGAAGCGGAGGAACTCGAGAAACCAAGAATCATAAGCTCAAATGAAGTAGCTGAAAGCAAAGGCAATGTCAGACAAACTCATCCTTGGGGTAACTGTCCATGTTCAAATAGTGGAATATGATCTCCAAAAATGATCCAAATACTGATGCATATATCATGGCTACTATAATACAATCGTGGATCCATAAGGAACATAAGTGTAAACATAGCCACATAAATACAAGGTGGATCTATGTCAAAACTGGAGAACATAGCTATAGAGAACAAGCTGGATCTATGTCTCATCAAGAGCCAAAAGAAAGTGTGGCTCAGTCTTGCGCAACTTGGGCGATAACATAAACAAGGTGATGCTATCGAGGATCCCAAAATCTTCATCCAAAAATAACCAAAGGTACAAACCTATCCATGCGAATAAATGAGTTGATGTCGAACATGGGAGGAATCGTTTGATTACCGGTCATTGATGTATACCATTAATAAATGTGAGGGTGTCCACCAATAATGAAAATGGAACCCAAGGTACCTAGTACATTCAAGCAAGTGCGGATAAATGGCCTTTCTGTCGAACACTTGAAGAATCTATCAGATAGGAGACATTGATGTATTCCCATCTATCCAATAGCAAGGGAAACTGCCACTAATGACTGCAATCCCCAAGGTACTAACTGAAACTCTAAACTTCATTCCCAGAGCACAATGAGCTGAAGTCGATGGGAAGAATTCCATTGGAAGGGAGGCCTTAAGGAATCCTCCATCATCCAACACGAGGGACACTCAACAGGTATGAGCTGATTTGGAGTAGAACTGAAAACATGATGAAACATACTAACACCAAGGAATTGCAGACGCATGAGGTCAAGGCAACTGTAGAATGGCTGACACAGGTTATATCCTTGAACAGTGAGCACGACACAAGAGTGACCTAGGCAACTTTTAACACAACGAGACCACGATGCAAATCTGCAATGTAGGAGACATTAACAGATTCTCCATATGATTGGAAGACTAACCAAACGGAGGAGTAAGAACTCTAAGATCAAGTTTATTCTAAGGCCAACACTAGAACCCAACTTGTTTGATAGACTCAAAACAGGTGCTTTTTTCAAGGAGATAGTTGACTTGCTGCCATCATATTGAAATATATTTTAACATTCTTCCCTTCCCTTTCCTTTTTCATTTTTTAACGAGCTTGACAAAGAACTAAAGCATGCTCGACAGTATTTTCAATATTTAAGGACTCTAAAAAACCTAGAAGAAAACTCCATACACCTATCCGTGGATTTTATATCGAGCTCGGATTGGTCTGTGCTCGGTGGTGTTTTCTTGCTTATAGAGTTGAAAAACTTAAACAGTCCTCTATCAACCATCTCGTGGATTTCACTTCGAGCCCGAGTAGGTGAATGCTCGCTTGGTGTTTTCACATTTCGAGAGTCTGAAAACCCTAAAGACGACTCCAAAGGTCCTTTTTCGTAAAGTTAGTCTCCTTCCCCGAAAAAGTGTAAAATGATGAAAGAAGAACTCTTCTAGCACATACCAGAGTATACCTAGAGTGTACCTTTTCCATAAATTATCCACCAAGGCCCGGAAAAGGGGTAACTCTATACCTAAGTGGATGTCGGTTCAATTATTTTAACGAGCCTGAAAAGACAACTATGCTTGGCAAACTTTTCCTATTTAAGGAGTCTGAAAAGGGCTTAAAAGAACTCCATAGGGATCTTTTCTGTAAAGGTTTAACGATCCTAAAAAAGTAAACTCGTGACCTCCTTACTGTTTTTAACGATCTCAAAGGAGATAGAAAAATGCTCATAACTTCCTTACTGTTTTTAACGAGCTCGAAGTGAAGGTGGAAGAAATACTCGTAGCCTCCTTACTGTTTTTAACGAGCTCGAAGTGAGGGTGGAAGAAATGCTCGTAGCCTCCTTACTATTTTTAACGAGCTCGAAGTAAAGGTAGAATAATGCTCGTAAGGGAGGAGACGAGTGTCAGGGACATGCGAAACTAGCTCCAAGCGCATGGAATAAAGCTATGCCTAATGCAAGGAACACGAGCAAGATAAGGACACTCAGGTTATGTCTCCTCCAGGTAAAAGGTGTCAAATTGCGAAATCAAAATGATACAAGGCTTAGAGGAAATGAGATCAGAGATGGAGGCTTATACAACGAGCTAAAGTGTGGAAGATGGCATCAGGCTCATTAGCGCAAGCGGGATCAAAACAGATGCATATGGAACTTGAACATGAAGATGGGAGCCTTATCAGGGATGGCCAGAAATATATGAGGAAGAAAGATATGAGGCTTCTTCTCAAAGTCATGGTAAATCTAAAAAGGCTCCCAGGCCTATGAGGAAAACTCAGCATGGGCACCAAAATGGCATAAAGGTGATGACTAGGGTGACCCATGTTAGGTAGGCTCTACTGTCGAACTGGTGCATAATGCATAAAGAGATGGCTAACACACCAATATCTGACAAGTTCGACCCTATGGCGAATTCGGATGGCAAAAGGTTCAAATGCAACATAACAGCGGGGAAGCCTAAACCTGTATGCAAGGTTCTGAACATACCTGACATGGTCACACAAGGTGTCGAAAAGGACCAGTAAGCAAGTATAAATCCAGCTAAGAATCCTGTCTCCAAGAAAAATTAGTACCAAGATCATATCTAAAACATATGTAAAGAAAGACCCGATACAAGTCACTATGGTAGAAATTATTTCAACTTCACTATCATCAACAACAGGCATAAACAAGGCAGAGTTTTCAGATGAAAATTCTATAGTACCCAAAACCAAGGACTTACAATCAACAAGATCGACTTCAGGATGAAGATCAAAGTCGAAGGACATGATGGAATTTGCAGAAACAATTCATCATCATGGGAGTTGAAAATTCTAGAAGCAGAATCAAACTCAGCATGAACATCGATTTGCGGATCTATAGGAGATTCCAATGACTCAACAGTAGGAAGATCATACTTTAAGGTCAAACCGGGGCTGGACATAACTGCGACTGTATCAACATCCAAATGAATGGCAGACTGTACTATGGACTCTAGGAAAACTTCATCGGAAGGAAGTATATTGTCCCAGATAGAACACATATCTAAACATTCAGATGGAGGTGTCACTTGGTCAAAAGATGGGACTAAGTCCCGAGAAGGTAAGCATGAACTCAGAGACCTCTTCTCAGTAGAAGTTGAACTCAAGGAACAATATGCCACATAAATTCCATGTGACATAGTAGTGCCTAATGACGAGGGATCTGACTAGTCTAGAGTTGGGTAATAAGGAGGATCAACGAACGCAAGTTGGTCGATAGTGACGATGCTTTCATTATGAGGAAAATACATCACACAAAAGAGAGTAGACACCACAGCATGCATAGCATAAACGTAATCATGCCTGAGGATCATATCAAAGTCCAGAGGGTCCTTTAAAACCATAAAATCAACTAAGACTATTTTTTCACCCAAAGTAACAAGTACCTGACAGAGGAATCTGATTGGTTCACTAGGTATTCTATTGAAGGTCAATGGCCAATTAACAGCTGGAATAACATTAGGGAAACCCAAATCTATCCAAGCATAAGCGGATAAGATACTAATAGAAGCTCCTTCATCTATAAGGCATCGATCAACCGTATGGTTCCCGATATCAACATTTATCTGGAAAGGTGTCAAAGAAGGAAGACGAGGTTCGGCTAGACTATTCCAATCAAAGGAAATGATCCTCGGGCTTGGCATGGTTTCACATGGCACAGATGAAGTCCTCCCCTTTTTCAGGAACATCCAAACTGGTAATGCAGAATACTTTCGCAGTAGGTGCATCAATCTTTACAGGACTGATGGGATCGGTCGAAGATTGCATCGATTCAATCACTTCACTCTCCGAAGGAAGAGTGGGGTCGACCAAAGATTGCATTGGTTCAACCACTTTATCAACCAAAGGTTGATCTGACTGTAGGGAATCTATAGACAACTTAAGAGCAGAGATTCCTTCAGACATGGACCACACTCTTCATGCCTCTGGAATGGCCAGGGCATCGATGAGTAAGGTGATCTCCCTTACAAAGTTTACAAGGGAACTTTGGTTTCCGTCCTATAGGTCGAGACTCCTTTACAACATTAGTACTCTCAGCATGACTAGCATTGGCTGACAGTTTTCCCCAGCATGACTAGCAGTGGCTGGTTGCTCAAAAGCAGAAGACTTTTGAACTAAGGACCACACTTTTTGCACTTCTGGAAGTACAGGGCACAAGTAAGTAATATGGTCTCCCTCACAAAACTTGCAAGGGAACTTATACTTATGTTTACTGGGTTTGTTGACAATGTCAACTCCCTAAGCATGACTTGCAGTGGCTGATCTGGTGTCTCTAGTATGACTCACAGGAACTGGTGACTTGTCATTAATATGACTAGCAGTGATCAACGACGTGTCCTCAACAATGATTAACAATGGTTGAAGACAAACTTTTAGTGTGATTTTCAATGACTAAAAATGTTCTCCCAGCATGACCTCCAGAGGCTAGGTAGGTTCCCCCTACATGATTTGCAGAGGCAAGGTGCTTGCCCGTAGCATGACTTGCAGTGGCTGGGTTGTTGCCCCCTTGTTTTGGCATCTTCTTCCTATTCTTCTTTTGTCTATTCCTTTTAGACTGTTGGTTACTAGTATTGCTACTTTCGCCACATGAGGTCGAAGGAGGAGGAGAAGATCTTACTGGCAAAGAAGGAATAGGGTTTTGATGCTCTTGATTTGAGGTGCTTACAAAAGAAGCATCATGAGAATGCAAGGAATTTGGAGTGGAGAACAAACAAACCAGCAGCCCTATAGTGAATCCAGGAAGATTTAGTGTAGCCATTAAGGGAGTACCAATGTTTCCAATGAATGGAACACCATAAGGATCCCCTGGAATAGGGGTAACTTGATTGGCACTCACCGGAATGCTAGACATAGTTTCTTGCTCAAATGAGCATGAAGTTATCTAAGGAAAACTAAGACAAGTAGCACAAAGAGCACACCACTAAAAGGTCCTAAGTAAATCAAACCAGGAAAACAGATGCCTTCCGGAGAAGAGTCTGGGATGGAGGGCCCATAATAGATCAACGAAGGAAGAAAGATAGTTATCGGGGGTCCACAATACAATGAATAAGAGTGCAAGCGCTGGAATCACCCAACCCGCCCTCCCAAAGAACTGTAAGGGATTTTCCTCCCATGTCTGTCCTAGGTACAACAGATATAACCCTTCTCCGTCACCTGTGTATGATCCTATGGTCAAATACTAAGGATACCACCACACCGAAAAATCTTGGGGGAATAGTCGTGGTCGAATCAGAAGGCGTGGGTAGGGTAATTGAGCCCGAAACTCAAAAGAGTCCCCAAACGCGATCCGATCCTGGTATATGATCAAAACATAAAGTAGGAGGTTTATTCCCAACAATCTGATCTCACAAGACCTACTGCATAGATCCCAAGAAAGTTTTGAATGAGGTGGGTTTACTTGTGATAGTCGAACTATGATTTTTGCGTAATGTGTGATCTTGGGTGGTTTAAGGTGTTTTAAACCCAAGATCCTAACCAAAAACTAGTTGGTGAATAGTGTAACCTAGAAAAGAAAATGTTACTAGTACATTTTATTAGGGTTCATTTTAAAGGTTACTTGCTTACTCAAAAAGGTAGTGGGTGTGTGAGAGTGGTTATAACCGAGATAGAATACTGAAATGAAATGCTTACCACTAAACAAATTTTTTCTTTTCAATGCAAGTCTTAAAGATACGATCTCGAATTCATATGCAAATGCAATTTTTAGTCTTTTCGAATGCAAAAAGATAAAAAATAAAGTCTAAATGTACAAAATTAAACTCAAAACCTAAGAATGCAGCTACTCAAACAAATAAGTATGCAAAAGAAAATTTATTCTTTTTGATGCAAAGCACTCTTGCAAGGTACTCTACTTAGAAAATAAATCAAATTTTTTTTATGCTTTTCAAAGGTAAGAAAAACTGAAATTGAAAGTAACCTACTATCAAAGCAAAAGCAAAGAACTTTCAGGTTTCCTTTTTGAAATAGTAAAAGCTACCAATACGACTTTCAGATTCTTATTGATGTAAGCATGCCAACCATTGGGAAAAGCGCATGAAAACTACTTTTAGACCCAAACAAAGAAAATGACCTACAAAGAAGTATGGTTTGGTAAAGTCACGTCTGCACCTAAACAGTGTAGTCAAGGTCCTGAAAAACAGCAAAGACACTTGAGCTTTCACTACAAAATGAAAACTAAAAGCATAAGGGAGGATAAGAAACCAATCTAAAGAGAAATTTCACTCAAATAGATACAAACAAGGTAAAATAGACTCAATAGGTTTCAAATCCAGTGGAAATGGAGCAAGCACATTCAGTCAGACTCAAATCAGGGTACAGAACACCAAACTGGTCCACAACCCCCCAACCTGGGTCAACAAGCCCCAAAACTTTCCAAGTAAGCCCAAATTGATCAAAGAAGGTCCAAATCATGAACATAGGATCAGTACAAGGATAGGAGACCACTTGCAGTGGTTTAGCTCAGACCTAGGGTCATTAGGGACACCAAAAAATGTAGCCACAGCCCCCCCAAATAGATCAAAACTCAAAAAATCAGCTCCAGGATGTGTACTCTACTGTGTTAAGCAAAAGCAGCAATTTTCAGGGGAAAAAAGCTACTGTGTTAAGCAAGAGCAGCGTTTTGCAGGAGAAAAAAGCTACTGTGTTAAGCAAAAGCAGAATTTTGTAGGAGAAAAAAGCTACTGTGTTAAGGAAAACCAGCGTTTTTCTGGGAAAAGTTGAAAAAATAGGGCTAAAACCCCCCACACTTGAGCCAGTAAGGATCTGTAAGGGCTAGGAAGAGTCTGTAAGAGCCAAGGAGGGTCAAATGGAGCTTAATAACTGATTCTAATCAAGAAATTGAATAAACACCTTCAAACAAAACTAAAGAAATGACCTTGGACACCCCTAAGCAGATAGGCTTTCCCCAGTATGGTCGCCAGTCTGTTGTGAGGGAAATACACCTATAGTTCAGGGGAGAAACTACCAACTTCAAGGATGAAAGATAGACATACAACTGTTCTACAAGCAAACTGTAATCAAATCTAAGACACACATGAATAGGTCATATTTGGAAAGAGAAGAATGTCTGATCTTTATTAATGAATGAAGCAAGTACATAAAATTATACCTTCCTTCAAGCTTGGCACTTCACGAAACCTAGATTCAAGGTCTCCTGCTTCTGTTCTCCAAGGATCCCAACCTCTAATTAGCTGTGCTAGGGTTTATCAAAAACTGAAGCACAAGAGAGGGGGATGGGGGTCTCCATTCCTCTAGCATAACGTTTTTATGGACTTGGTCCCTTCTCATGTCACTTCTACCTTCCTTATATAGTCAATGAAGGAGACGAAAAGCAGTTATAACTGATCAGGAGGTTCCCCAACTAACTCAAATTGACCAAAATTAGAGATTTTGATTGTTTCAGGAAAATACTCTACTTTTCTACTGCAAACCAGCGTTTGTACTCTACTTTTGTGAAGCAGAGTAGCATATTTTTTAAGGCAAACGCTACTCTTGCATAAAATACCAGCGTTTGTGTGAAAAAATGGCCAAAAACAGGGTTTTCTGATGATTTTCAGGAGGTGGTTTGGTCTAGAAAAGTGTTCCTAAAGGTTATAACCATCAAATGGGCCAAGAGTGAGGTAATTTCAACCATATTCAGTGTTCCTAATGGACCTTCAATCCACAAGTTTCCTTTTGTGTGACTAAACTTGATCTCAAGAAGTGTCGTCATGCGACCAAGCGATGCAAGTGTCGTCACAGACGAAGAAGTGTCATTTTAAGCTAGAACAACCGACCAGATCCACAATTATAAGGATCAAGATATGTGCTTGAGATTTGATTGAGATGGCACAAAACCTGGGAAAAAATTATATAATGGTGCACTGAGAAGACACAAGACGTTGTGTGGTGCATAGACAAAAATTGTTGTTATGTTGAAGGCCAACTGCTAAGTACTCTTTGTTTGAAAGTCTATCCTTGAATTTGTTACACACTCTTGAGAAGAGTGTCACGTTTAGATATTTGTTACAGACTCTTGGGAAGAGTGTTGCGTTCATATTGGCTTAGCTAATTTCGTTGGTCTATGGTGGTGATCCAACTCAGGGGTGAAGTTGGGAAAGTAAGTGTGGTTGTCCTCTTCTATGGTTGGGAGGAACAGGGAAGCTCCAAGTGTTGTTCCCCTTCTAGTTTCAAGCAAGTTTTTTATTGCATGTTTGCTTAATGATTATTTCAACTGTCGAAAGTATTACGGGTTAGATGTTCACTATGGATCCATCCTTAGTGGTAGGTTTTTCATGGTTTTTATTTATATATTGGATTAAAACAATGAGTGATAGCTTAGATCTATAAAGAAAATTACAGTAGCATAGCTTGTTTATACCGGATTTAGGTAGGTTACAATGTGGTATTAGAGCATGGTTCAAATGCTCGGATCTAAGGGCTCATCGTTTGTTAATCGAACTATTTTAAAAGAATGGCAGTCGACTTGCTTTAGAAAATCATAGTCAATATGCTTTAGAAAAAGAATGGCAGTTGATTTGCTTTAGAAAAAGAATAACAGTTGATCTGCTTTAGAGAATGATAGTCGATCTATTTTTTTTTGTTAAATATGGATTGTTATGGTAGTTGAAAGAACTTTTGTTAGTTTATTTTATACTGTGGATAACTCAAATCGTATTAAGCAGCCTATAGATTTCTATTGTTTTAATCTTAGTTTGTATTATATGTGTGACTATATGTTTTACTATCTTATAATGATTCTATGAATACTGAATGGTAGTTACATTGGTCTTCAATAAACGATTAGTAGAAATTCTGTACAAGTTCCGGTCTGAACCTGAATGAATGGAATTATTTCCAATTAAGACAAACCAGAGAGACCCGAGAGGGTATCATCAACCATAGTAACCGCTTTTCTTCTAAACTGGTGGTTGTAAACATTTTTTTATGTAGTAGAAAATAGAACGGTTGTTTGGTGCTTTCAAAATATTGAATTGATAATAGATCAAATGATCTGTTAACACAATATTTTATGACTGTAACAAAGCGGTATGAGTGTGGTGGGGGGGGGGGGATTTTTTTTTTAACTCCTTGTGAAATGATTTGTTGATATCGTTGTCTAGAAACAATTTAAGTATGTCGATCCTCCATAGCATCTGGTGGATCCTATCAAAGTTCTTGACATAAATTTTGCCAAACTTGACAAATATTTTGCGCTCTACCCTCCCCTTCGTGAGATCCACTCACATCGACATTGATTCCAAGAGTGAGGACGACCACAGTCATCAGGTCACTACTCCTAGTTACGCTATGTATTCTCCTTTAGTCCTACAATTATCGTGGAAGATCCCTGAGGAAATCCCAGTGGTTCATCTATTGCCATCTCCCTCGCCTCCTGTAGAATCCTAATTCAAGTAGTGAGCTGTAATTAGGTACCTTGTTTTTTGGTTGCTAATGTTATGCACTTATGTAGACCCTTTTTGCAGTCAAACTATTTTTTTAAACTAAGCTAGAATTAGTCAATTCCATACTACGATAATAGCCATACTTTAATTACCTTTTTGATAAAATTTAAATAGTGATTCTGTAATGTGCTGCAAGATCTTGCTTTGAATGGTTTACTAATTTGATATACTTTGATGAATGCTAGATTTCACAATTATATGTTAAATAAAACAATGGCTGAGAGCAGGGATTTGTTTATATCTATATATATATGGGGTTGGATTAAGGGTTTAAAAAACAAATATATATGTATATATGGATTAGTTTACGATGGGTTAGAAAAATTTTATACATGGATTGTACTATGATATAGAGATAATTAAACTTTGGAGAGATACATATGATTAAATTATAGATATATAAGCATATAGAATGGACTATGTCATTTGCATTTTTGTAACAAGAAAGGATTTGCATAAAGGAGGGAGAAGGAGGAGCCCCAAAAGGATTTTTGGGGAAGGAAAAATTGGACAATTACGCCATTCGGGAGAAGTATTATACAGAGGAAAACTCAAGAAATCGGGAAAAGATCTCCAGAGATTATTATCTTATTCCATTCTAGTGGCTCGACTAGTAACCAATGGCGAAAACCCAAAAATCCATGGTTTCCTGGTAGAACCCTATTTCGACCAAGTTGTAGAACCGACGGCGGCAAACTAATGGATAGAAAGGAGAAGCAAGGCCGGTTCTCTGCGCAGCTTGCTCATAGTGCAGGTCTCACTTGTATACTGTATTTTACTAAGAAAGCACCGGGCAATATATGGTCATAGTTTATACCTTCTCGAGACTCCATGAGCCAAAATATTATTCCATCATACAGGCAATACCAATATACTTTAGTAGATCATATGGATGCATTGTACTATAGTGAAAAGACTTAGTATAGGAAAATAGAATTGAAGTTATGTTAGTCATATATTTTGAAAAAGGTTAGCATATACATTATGTTGTATATTTATATAATGTGTTGAATCATGTTTTATTGGTACCATTGAATCATGTCTTTATATAGTTAATGCAATTGAATTTTAATGGAGAATTTTACATACATTTAAACTCAGAAATCTAATTATCCAACATGGAACCTAGTGTAGGATTTGTATCTTACCTTTTGATAAAGGATGACTATGTTATTGCTTTAAGGAGAAAAATAAATAAAAAATGTTTTGTTTTATGAAGTGATAATGTAATGCTACTTACATACCATATAATGTTATATATGCATACATGTTATATGTTATATATATGTACATGTGATATGTTATATATACATACATATGTGAGCCAAGATTGGATGCTAGAATGATGTTAAGTAGTTTGAAAAAACTCGCATGAAATTGATTCATTTCTAGAAGGTTAGAAGTATGTGTCTTAAACATGTATGAGATATAGGATGTGCTAGGAATATTATGAGTCATGTACTAGAAATGGTGTCCTCAAAAGAAACGATGTGACCATTAATAACTGTCTAGATATTAGTTGAGGTTTACTTTGATGCTTGAGATTAGCCAACATATGTTCATTATACCTTACTTTAATTGATTGGATGACATTGATGATTAAGTGGTTATTCTTATAGGTCCTTAATATGAAAGATGAACTTGTTTATCAAAGCATGAACATTCCGATAGATGTCTTACACTTATTGTTGATGTTTTATGATTCGAATACCTTACTACTTTGGAAGTGATAAACAATGATTGATGATTAGGAACAAAGGAAACTATATAGTTTAGTCTTCTTAAAAGTATTTTATACACATCATGTCAACTCCCTAAGTCTAATGAAAATATTGATGCATTAATGTGTATTGATCATATGGCTATGAGATAAGAAAACAAAATTCTAACCCCCCCCCCCAATACTCCAACTAGTATACCAAGGGTATTGAGTATGATTAAAGTGGTATCTCTTGTGGTCCAAAATAACTAGTGATGATATTCCTTGACAAAATTTGAGGTGTACGATTAAAAGGGAAATTGTGTCTCACTAAAGAAATGTAGTTTTGATGCATGTTTATACATTAGCATGGAAGAATTGTGTTAATATAGTGATGTATATTTACTAGAGATATTAGCATACATTGAACATTGATTAATATGATTTGTGGTTACGATTCCAAGTATATTTAATGTTGTATTCTGAAAGAAGTGTCTCCCTAACTTTCAACGCTAAGCAAAAACACTTTCATTTCTTCACATGCGATTGTAGGTAAAAGTGTTTGATTGATATGTACCATAGTCTTGTAATCCTATTATGTAAGAAGTATGCAAGTGAAATGAATATGAAATGATATGCATGCACAAAATAGGTTGAAGGGATATTAGTTCATTATAGGATATGTAAGGAATATGATGATTAGGAATCACAATATTGCAAAAGTATGAATTAAGATAAAATTTTAAGAATGAACATATGAGTGATGATATGGTTAAATATAAAAGCATATGAAATGCAATAACTATTGGTATATAGTTGATTTTGAAATTGATCAAAAGTTTATTTAGTCAATAAGTGTCCACTTATCGTTGATATGATAAGAATATGATGTTGTTACTAACTATTTGTGAAGTTGTGACAGATTCAAAGGACTTGGTGATGGAAAAAAATAATGGATCCATGATGAGAACAAAGTTTAGGTGTTACAAGTAGTTAAATGTTTTGATTGACAGTAAATACTAAATAGTATGGTCATTATTATTGATCCATGAATGGGGAAAGACAATATAGAGATGAAAAAACACTAAGTGACAAAATTGATGATTCAACCCCAATTTGCTAAAGTAATTTTCCTAGACTCAAGTAAGATAGCTTGAGTGGAAAAGAAAGTAATTTTCCTAGACTCAAGCAAGATTGCTTGAGTGGAAAAGAAAGAAATTTCATGAACTCAAGCAAGAGAGCATGAGTGGAAAAGAAAGTAAATTCCTAGATTCAAGCAAGTGAGCTTGAGTGGAAAAGAGAGAGGGTGGGTGATCATCAATGGAAATACTTTGGCAAAGTAAATTAAAAATAACATCAGGAGAACATGACATTGTTTGATTTTTTTTTGAGGATGAAAACTTTTGACTGACAATCAAAAGAGGAGTAATCTCAAAGGCTTAAATCCCATAAGACCACTTTTAATTTGGTGACAGTTTTCAAGGGAGAGTTCTATGTTCAGCAAAGAGTTGTTGAAGTCTTTGATCCCCATGGTATCATAATGGGACATAGGGGTAAAATATTCCAAGTAAATTGGTTATTAGCTTCCCTAATGTTTAAGAATGATATATGCAAATATTACCATAAGTAATGTGAAATTCATCCAAATTAGATGAAGGTGAATGTCAAGTTTTGCGGTTGGTTTCCTGAAAATATCTGATATAATGCTACTAACCTGTGAATGAAGGATATGTCTATAGAAATTTAAATACTGGCTAAAAGAATTACCGTTCGGGAGTAAAAATGAAGGATGGTCCTCGAGAAGATAAGCAAACCGTTGTTTTACCTAGGAATTATTTTTTTATATGGAAGAATCATACATATGTATGCATATGTTTTATGTTTTCTTATAATAATAAGAGCACAAGTGTCGATAAAAAAACTACTTGAAGAGTTTCCATGAACAAAAAAAATAGTATGTTGCAAAATAAATTTTCACTTACGTTCTTATTAAATTTGAAAAATCATGTTATGCATATGTTATGCTGAATTTTGGAAGACCTTGTATGGGTTGTGTAAAGTGCAAGTCATGAAAGGACGAGGAACAATAACAACATGCAGGAAGTGCAAAGGATCAAAGGTGACTAAAAGTAAAAGATAAAGATCGAAAAGTGACAGTCACACGACCTTCAGTCGCAAAGGTATTCAAAAATCAGATAAGTACCTTTTTAATAAATTAAGTTACACAAAGTTTTGTAAGATTCCACTCTTGATTATGGAGATAAAGAAATATGTTCAAACATATGGATCTATTCATTGTATTGTTTAAAATGGTGATAGTCCTTTGTGATTGAAGTAGTCTTGAATATAAATTATTGTTTTGAACGTTATTGTGGAAAAATAAATGAGATCTTAATATCATTTGTGTATTTAGGAAAGATGAATTATCTGGATTAATTATGCATTATGTGGTTAATATTACCCTATTAGAAGAATTTGCATAACCCATAATTTTCACTTGAGATTTATAAATTGGTACGTATTGCCAATATTAAAAATGACTTAATTCAAACTTGTTTAGTTCTTTGTCAAATATGTGGAAAAGTAAACTTATTATATTTCTTAAAGGATTACTAAATAATGTTGGATGTAATTTAAGAAATCAATGCATTTTATGTAGATCTATATGGAACATATACTACTTTCAATTATTAATGCATTAAAGTAAGTATCATAATTGAATAAGCAAGGAATTGTTTTAAAATTTGTAAGGACTACTATAGTACCACAGCCCTTAAGCTTGAAGTGTTTAAGACAATAAATAGGTTAATGAAGTTGGAAATACTATAATACTTAATTTTGAGATTAATAAATATGATTACTTAAGATGATCTTATATGATTGGCTAGGTTGATGATGGTTCAAGGATCAAGTATTTAACAATCAATTAACCAAGTGATATTCAAATGTTATAAGGTCAAGATTCTTAAAAATTTCCATGATAAGGTTTTGGAATTGAACTACATGTTTTCTTATATGAAATTCCATGGTAGCTTGTCATCTTGCACTTTTTGCTTCTATAAAAGTTCATAATGTTTTCCATATTTCATTATTCAGAAAAGATACATACATGATGCTACTCATATCATCAATTGGGGTGTGATTCAAGTAGAACCCAAGGGTGAATTCCAAACAAATCTTTTGTGTATCCTAGACAGGAAGGAGCTTATGCTGCGAAACTGAGCCATTTCCCAAATAAAAGTGCAATGGGAGCACTTAATCTGTAATATCCCTTGTTAGGAATTTTATTAAAAAGTCATTTTTTCACTTTTTTCCCTAGTTCGACCTTTGACTAGTTTTGAGCTCTAGGTCCCCAAATTGCTCCAATTGCTCCCAAATATTCTAAGAAGGTATATGGATGATGTTAGAACATAAATATGTGTTTCAAATATTCTTTTAGACCTTTAAAATACTTCTGGAAATCCTCTTTAAATTCTGGCCAATATAGGGAACTTTACTAGTAATTTCCTTTGACTAGTATTGGTCTCTAGGTCTCAAATTGACTCCAAATGCCTTCAAATATTCAAGGAATGTGTATGAATGATATTAGGACTTGAATATGATGTTTAGGGATTATATGTGGCCACCACAATAAATCTGAAAACTCTATTAATATTCTGGACCAAGTATGCAATTTTACTAGTAATTTGGGGTTGAAATCCCCCTGGGGTAAGTATTGAAAATGGCTTCCCAAATGCCTCCAAACCCACTCGAATTTATGAACAGAGGTAGGGGATGTATCAAGTATGTTATTAATGTCTCATGTGCATCATTAATTGATTATTATCTATGTTCCAACCCTATCCCATTCAATTGCAAAAATCACCAATTCGACCCTTGGGGAAATGGCATTATTTCTTCTCCCAATGCAATTAAACTGAGTAAAAATAATTCAAATGATCAAGTACAGTACATGAAACTTGTAAAATAAATCCATTTCATTCTATTAATCATAAATGTATCAGAGAATCATCCACTCATTCGAAATCATCAGCATTATCATGCTATACATCAATGTAGTGGGGAAATGGCAACATTCTTTCATTAAAAATGAGATTTATACATTTCTACTTGGAATTTCAACCTGAAACTTTCTGGAGATGAAGAATAGATTATTTCATTCATATATCAAAATAAATTTGTCATTATAAGCTCCCCCAAAGAGTACAATAGCTCACAAAAAATGCCCTCCCTCAAGGATCAAGAATATGCCATCCTGGAAATGGTTGAAGGAGTGAGATGCAATTGAAGAAACCATGAGATTCCCTGTAGCTTACACCTACAAATAAAGACTCTATTAAAGCTCCAAATGAAATGTCTGAATGGCCTTTCCAATTACCAACTTGGATGGGAATCTTTCACCCTCGAAATTGGCTAAGGCAAGAAAACTAGTCATCCATTAGCTCTCCCTCTTCACAAATGCAATTGAAAATTCTACAAATGATCAAAATATTCTTTCCTTATTTTTTATTGACATTTATAAACTTCTAATTTCCTCCATGGTTCTAATTCCTTCCAAGAGACTCGTTCCAACTCAAGTCGGGAAGAGATTCCAAAGAACGCCACTTGTACAACAATTCCTAGTCTCCCACTTCCACCAAATCACAAGGGGAAGCATCTTAGCTTCCCTAACACCCTCGAGATCCCTCTTGGAGTCTTTTTTTATCCCTGACATGTCATATATGTCATATTCCATCCTTTAGTTCTGATTTGTGTCATAGGTGTCATAGAATCTTTATCATTGTTGTCATAGAGCTAGGGAATCTAGCCCAAGTGTCTCACTAGCTCCAAATTGCCTCTTCCTCTTCCATGGGAGTTACTCTTACTCTACATTTATACCTAATTGAATCATGCTAAGTATTATTGACCTTATAACTCATCCCAAGAACATTAGGCTTCCCATGGATTCGAAATTGCAAGAAGAGGATGCCATGTGGCACATAAATTCTAACTTATGTGGGTCCCACTTCGTCCATGTGTCTTCATGATCAAATGCCAATTTGATTTTCACTTGTATATATTTATTTATATATTTTATTAAATATTTATTCTATCCTAATGTTCCAACATCATTTATCATCCCCATTATTCCAAATCCCAAAGCTTCCACCCCAAACCTAGGAAACTAGTAATTTTCCTCCTTGGCAATTATTTGACCTTTAGCATCAATTTGAAAAACTCTAATGAATAGGGCCAATTTGCTTAGGCCATTGTGACCCAATGCCAAATTTGGGACATGAAAAATCCTCCCTTCCCAATATTTCTTGTCCTCGAGCAATTTCAAACATGGGTGTTGAAGAACCTGCTTTCTGTATAATTCTCTAAAGTTGCCATTGAATTGCCCAACCTTGAGTCTTTGAGTTTCCATGAATATTTTAGAGAGGAACCACCATGCTTGTTGCTGAAATACTCTGATAAAAATCAATTTATTAAGTGGGGAATCCATCTCTCATACTTCTTGTTTCCCCAAAAATTTGAAACCAATCAGATAAAAATTATTCCAGGGTCCCATTGCTTGTATTGCACCCCAACAATTAAGAGTGCTCTCCAACCCATACCCTCAGATAAGAGGATTCCTGGATCCCATTTTCTTGTATGAATTCTTCCAAACATCATGAGTACAATATATATATCATCAAAGTACATAACAACATAATGAAAATGTATATCAAGGAGATGCGTCATCAAAGAGTCATGAAAGTGCTTATACCTCCCAGCATGTAGACCACCATTTTCCAAGTGCATACAATCTTCAAGTGACCAATCAAATCTGCTCCAATGACATAGGTGAGGATCCCATGTCCTATAATGATGCTCCAAAAGGATTTGATATGCATCAAAATATTCAGCCATGTATTCTTTCATCCAAGAAGTGAATGAAGAATCTCCACTAAAATCTGAACCAAATAATGAGCAGAAAAAAACAAGGAGACTTCAAATGACTCAAAGAAGTCTCACCCATACATTCTTGAATGTGAGAATCATAGAGATATAACAAAGTATGTGTCTTCCAACAAAAATTTTCTCCAATCATAAATCTATTCACCCAAGTGTTGAACGAAGTTCTTCCAACATCAAATGAATCAAGTGTTGAGCAAGAAAAAACATGAGTCTTCAAGTGACTCAAATGCATATCATAGGTGCATCCATGTAGATGTGCATCATCATAAAGTAACAAATGATGCTACTGCAAATGTGAATAAGAATGTTCTCCAACCATGTCATCATAAAAGGTAAATCTAGGAGTTCCATATTCCTCATGTGGCACCATCAAAAAGAACCCTTTCACCCATACTTCATTGAGACTAATGCTGCAAAACATGGAATTGTAGGATGTAGGAGAATGAACTAACTCACCCAAATGATCAAAAAGTACAGAAATTTTATCATGGAAAGGATCCATATGGGTAGTACCATGCAGCTCCTTCAAAAGTGTGAAACCTTTGTCATAGATTGGTTCCAATGTAGAGGAATCATGCTCTTCTTTAAAAATTGCATAACCTTCATCAAGAGACAATTCAAGTTCCTCTTCCACCACATCAAGTGTTTGGATCTCTTCAAGTTCATATTCAAACACATTAAGCACATTCAAATTTCCACATTTCTCATGATCCATCATGCCATGAGAATCCTCCAAACAATCTACCATTTGACAATCTTAAATATAGGAGGAAAAACAAGTATCTTGCAACTTTTCAAGAAGTTGCTCATTTTTAATTGTGAGCTTATGATTATCCTCATTATTCTTCAAGTATGTATCATGTAACAATTCATTAAGCTCAAACAAATGGTTTCTATCAAAAAACAAAGACATGAAATTACCTTTGATGTGGCGCATTACTCTTTGAATCTTCTCCATGTCTTCAAGGAAGGATGTTTCCTCCAATGAAGTAGCTCTCCAACAAAAATTCGACACCAATGCTTGAGTGTCATGGAGAATGCTGAGGGACTCTTGGATCTTCTTTTCATTCATCTTTAAGGATCCTTCAAGAAAATGAGGCTCTTGCAAATGAACCTCCTCATCTTCTTCATTTTTGTTTGGACCAACTTCATGAAGCTCAAGTGGTGACGGGGAAGTTGATCTTGGTTCTTCTTCAAATGCTACAATGTCTTCATTATCATGCTTAATGGAACTTGGGCTTGCAGCAACACTTTCAAAAGTGATTCTATGTCACCAACATAGATGTGTGAGCACCCATCAGTAGGTACTCCTTCATAGTTTAAGCATCCATCAATAGATGCTCTTTGGTTCATGTCTAAGATAGAAGGTGTCTCGAAATGATATTCCATATTCTCAATAGAATATTCTTCATGCTCTTGTGATGTCTCTTCCTTTTGATCCTTCAAGCAAGATGATGCATTTTGCCCCTTGTTTTCCTTAGGATCAATATCTTTGGAATCTCTTTTTGAAGAATTCCCAAAAGCTCTCCTCAAGTAGGACATCATTTCCTGCACACATATATGATATTCTCTCCAAGGTTCTTTATAAGAAGGGCATAAACCTTTATTTACTAACTCCAAATCTTAATTTTTGGGCCTATTTTCAAAAATATGTTCAGCAAAGTACTCAAAAGACATGACATTTTGTTTATTTTTTCTTAAAGCAAGATATTCTTGATATTTTTTATATTGTTGGGGCAAGGTGTTATATGTTGCTTTCCATCTTTGGAACTCACTCATAGAATTATACTTGGTTGGTGTGACACACTCATATTCATCAGATTTAAAGTCATAAGAATAATCTTCATTTCTCTTGAAATTGTAATAAGTGTTGCATGATGGCACCTCTTCCTCGTACCATTCACATTCTGCTTCATATTGCTCATAAGCATCTGCATATTCCTCATAAGAATTGTACTCATAGGATTCATCATAATAGTAAGACATGGATGCCAATTATTCTTGAATGTATGTAACTAATCCACAGGTGCAAGGACCATGCTCTGATACCACTATAATATCCCTTGTTAGGAATTTTATTAAAATTTCAAATTTTCACTTTTTCCCCTAGTTCGACCTTTGACTAGTTTTGAGCTCTAGGTCCCCAAATTGCTCCGATTGCTCCCAAATCTTCAGATAAGGTATATGGATGATGTTAGAACATAAATATGTGTTTAAAATATTCTTTTATACCTTTAAAATACTTCTGCAAATCCTCTTTCGATTTTGGCCAATGTAGGGAACTTTACTAGTAATTTCCCTTTGACTAGTATTGGTCTTTAGGTCTAAAATTGACTCCAAATGACTTCAAATATTCAAGGAATGTCTATGAATTATATTAGGAATTGAATATGATGTTTAGGTATGAGATATGGCCACTAAAAGACCTCTGCAAACTCTATTAATATTCTGTACCAAGTATGCAATTTTACTAGTAATTTGGGGTTCAAATCCCCCTGGGGTAAGTATTGAAAATGGCTTCCCAAATGCCTCCAAACACACTCAAATATCTGAACAGAGGTAGGGGATGTCTCAAGGATGTTATTAAGGTCTCATGCACATAATTAATTGATTATTATCTATGTTCCAACCCTATCCCATTCAACTACAAAAATCACCAATTTGACCCTTGGGGAAATGGCACTATTTCTTCTCCCAATGCAATTAAACTGAGTAAAAATACTTCAAATGCTCAAGTACAGTTCATGAAAATTTTAAAATACATCCATGGCAGTCTATTAATAATAAATTTATGAGAGAACCATCCATTCATTCGAAATCATCAGCATTATCATGCTATACATCAATGTAGTGGGGAAATGGCACTGTTCTTTCATTAAAAATGAGATTTATACATTTATACTTGGAATTTAGACCTGAAACTTTCTGGAGATGAATAACAGAGTATTTAATTCATATTAAAAAATAAATGGGGCATTATAAACTCCCCCAAAGAGTACAATATCTCACCAAAAACGCCCTCCCTCAAGGATCAAGAATATGCCATCATAGCTAGAAATGGTTGAATGAGTGAGCTGCAATAGAAGAAACCATGAGCTGCCCTGTAGCTTACACATGAAAATAAAGACTCCATTAAAGCTCCAAATGAAAGGTCTGAATGGCATTTCCAATTACCAACTTGGATGGGAATCTTTCACCCTCGAAATTGGCTAAGGCAAGAAACTAGTCATCCACTAGCTCTCCCTCTTCACAAATGCAATTGCAAATTATAAAAATGATAAAAAGCTGCTTTCCTTATTTGTTATTGAAATTTATAAACTTATAATGTCCTCCATGGGTCGAATTCCTTCCAAGAGACTCATTCCAACTCAAGTTGGGAAGAGATTCCAAAGAACGCCACTTGTACAACAATTCCTAGTCTCCCACTTCCACCAAATCACATGTGGAAGCATCTTAGATGCCCTAACACCCTTGAGCTCCCTCTTGGAGTCTATGTTTAGCCCTGACATGTCATATATGTCATATTCTAGCCTTCAGGCTTGATTTGTGTCATAGGTGTCATAGCATCTTCATCATTGTTGTCATAAAGCTAGGGAATCTAGCCCAAGTGTCTCACTAGCTCCAAATTGCCTCTTCCTCTTCCATGGGAGTTAATATTCCTCTAAATTTCGACCTCATTGACTCATTCCAAGTATTATTGACCTTATAACTCATCCCAAGAACATTAGGCGTCCCATGGATTTGAAATTGCAAGAAGAGGATGCCATGTGGCACATAAATTCTAGCTTGTGTGGGTCCCACTTCCTCCATGTGTCTTCATGATCAAATGCCAATTTGGATTTCATTTGTATATATTTATTTATATAATTTATTAAATATTTATTCCATATTAATGTTCCAACATCATTTATTATCCCCATTATTGCAAATCCCAAAGCTTCCACCCAAAACCTAGGAAACTAGTAATTTTCCTCCTTGGCAATTATTTGACCTTTAGCATCAATTTGACAAACTCTAATGAATAGGGCCAATTTGCTTAGGCCATTGTGACCCAATGTCAAATTTGGGACATGACATCATCCCTGAGGAGGCAACATGGGAAATGGAGGATTGTATGCGAGCACCATATCCTTCCATGTTCCGGAATGAGTAAGAAGACTTTGAATAAAGAATACCGAGGACGGTATTAAAAATAAGGGGGGGGGGATATAATACCCCCAAGAATTTTGAATTATTTTGATTAAAGTATTTTATTTGATAAATACTCTCAAAACATTAATTTTTAAAAGAGTTATAAATATATATGAGGAAAAATCACATTTATGTGGGTGAATATTATGAACAAGAAATATTATTTTATTATTAATAAAAAAGAGACAGTTGGAGCTACTAGTTGAAAGAGGGGACACCATCATGGGACAATGAATAGGTGGATAGAGAGTAATATATTTAGTATCAATCGAATCCAAGTCAAAAACTCAACAAGCCGACTAGATCCACAATTATATGGATAAAGATATTTGCTTGAGATGGCACAAGACCCAGGAAAAAATTATATAATGGTGCATTGCGAATATGTAGGATGTTGTGTGGTGCATAGAGAGAAATTGTTGTTATGTTGAGGGCCAGATATCGAGTACTCTCTCTTTTTTTGAAATTCCATCCTTGAATCTATTACAGACTCTTGGGAAGAGTGTTTCATTCGGATATATGTTACAAACTCTTGGGAAGAGTGCCGCATTCGGATATCTGTTATAGACTCTTGGGAATATTATTGGGTTGAGATTGTCTTACCTGATTTCATTGGTCTATGGTGGTGATCCAGCTCAGGGGTGAAGTTGGGAAAGTAAGTGTGGTTGTTCTCTTCTATGGTTGGGAGGAAGTGGGAATATCCAAGTGTTGTAGTTCCCCTTCTATTTTCAAGTAAGTGTTTTATTGCATGTTTGCTTAATGATTATTTCAACTACCGAAAGTATTATGAGTTAGATGTTCACTACAGATCCATCATCAGTGGTAGGTTTTTCATGGTTTATGTTTATATTGGATTAAACCAATGAGTGTTAGCTCATATCTATAAAGAAAATTACAATAGTATAGTTTGTTTATACCGAATTTAGGTAGGTTACAAAATATTATTCCTAACATTTGGTAACAAAGCTAAGTTTTGGCGTTTAATCTTGTTTGTTGGATGTGCATTTTCAAAGATCCAAGCCTACCCATGTGATTCCAAGTGATTCCTTCTCGCGCTATCACCAAATCGATCAACAAAGCATCATTGAGACATTGGATTCAAGTAGACATTGAGTTGCTAGGGAATTCATTGTTGTTCAACTAGTGTGGATATCGATGTGCCTATATACAAAGTAGGTTATAAAAAAGGATGGGGTGTGGATAAAAAATTCTATCCTCAACATCCACATAAAGATGTGACGTGGAGTGTGTAACAGTGAAAAAATATATAAGCAACAACATGGTGAATTGAGGCTTAAAAGAAGCAAACAAGATGATGCAATAATTGAGAAATGATGCTATGTGCATATCCTAATGAAGAGGATTTGTTGCAACATTGTTTGGTGGGCGATAGATTCACTATTGGTGAATGGATCAATTACTCAGAAAGTGCTCACAGCTAGAATAATGAAGGATGTTAGTGCTTGAACAAAAATGAAGGGCATGCCACATTAAAAGGAAAACTGTTCATGCTCAACCTTATTTGAATCACAAATTTGACAAGCTCTCTATCCCAATGTATTTTTTCCTAATTTAACTATAGGGGTAAGGAACATTGGTCTTAATTTTAGCAATATGCATTTTGTTTTTTAAACTCGCAGTGCTAGAAGAGTAGTTTTGACTGGCCAAATCATGATTGTTAAAATCTATATATTATTTCAACTTCTTCTGATTAATATTTCATTATTTTCCATGGTTTTATATTTAGAATTCGTAGGGACGTAATATTTAATATTACTGATATTATGTTTGATTGTCATTTTTAATGTTTCAGTAGTTAAGTCAAGCTTATAAATATTTATTCAGTTTTCTTAAGATTATAGCAATTCCGATTCATACTAGAAGAAATAACAAGAATCCCATCCTAGTCCAAGTTATATTAATCTTGTGGTAACTATTATTCATACCTGAAGCACTAACAAGAAGCTTAAGCAAACCATGTTTATATTCTAGATGTCTAATCATTGTCTTCAACTCCAAAGAATTACATATGCTTTCAATCAAAAGAGTAGGCAAGGAATGCATTTAATCTAAAAATTCCAAGCTATAAAATGTTTTGGATGTGCTCAATTTTATTCAAGTCTTACCAACAAGTGCCAAAGTGAATAACATTTCAATGCTTACGTTTAAGACCATAATAAGTTTTCCAATTGACAATGATTCTCTTCTCCACTTGCAATTCCAATTTAAATGACAAGTAATATTTATACCTACGTATTTATAGGATTGGACCTATTCAATGGTGTTAGCACCAAGGTATTTTTTAAGGATTATAATAGTATACTTAAGTATAGTATTCTAGGCGATTATTTTGGATTGGAAAAAACAAATATATAGATAGGTAGGAAAATATAAAATATGAAACATACAATTTAATCCTGAAACTTGTAATTTTTTTGAATATTATTATAAAAAAAACACATTTGATATAAGTATAGGCGATATTAAAGACTAAAAATGACCAAATAACGAATTATTGTTTTGTAAAAGGCCCCAAAAATAGTCAATTGGTGATATTTCACCCCTTAAAATTTCTTTGGTTAGCACCATACAAAATTGGAAGATAGGTTCTTATTTTAGGTTTAATTGTCACACTATTAGTTTCAATATTAATAATAAGTTTATAGCTTTTGTAAAAAATTTGGAGAAATTTTTCCCACGGCAGGTGCTTGGAAGGGACAACTCATTCCACATGCAGATCAGTAAGCCAACACACGGCATGAGACAACATCCACCTTTTTTCAGTGAAATCCCGTAATGGCTATGGGTTGGAGCCATCATAGAGTGGTTCCCATAAATATAATTCAATGATCCTTTTAAAAATGCAATTAAATAGATTTACAATTATATAGAAATTGCAAAAACAAGAGATCAAATTCCTACCTTTGGTCCAATGGTTGTAGAAGATCCCTCTTTCAACTTCAGTTCCAATTGTATTCCAGAATACAAGTAGACAACTGTAAAAATAACAAATAAATTGCAAATAAATGTGTCAAATTATTTAGATTAAATTGAAAGAATTTAACACATTATAGGACATGAAAGAAAATTATTTTTATAGCAATAAACAACAAGATATAATATAAATGTCACTTGTTCTTGGTTGCAGCATTGTTCTGAACCATAATCTGAGTTCTTCCGCTCGATCCACACACATACACAACTACTATGTGCTCCAAAGACAAGCCCAAAGAACCATATATTGTAATTTGTTGGCAAGATAATGAATGGAGAATACTGGAAATGTAGATTTCCAAATATGGGGGAATAATTTGCAAACCTGGGAATAGGGTTTATGGATTCAAATGGAAAAAGTGCAGCATAATGATGCTATAATGCTCTCTCCTCCTTCTCATGCTTTCCTTTGTCTCTTTTATGCTTTTGGGGAGGCAATTAGGGAATTTTTGGTAGTTATCTACGGGGAAAAGAAGGTCGAAACCTATAAATGTTAACACCCAAAAAGTGTTCACTACCTCATCTACCACATTATATGGCTCATTTGTCCATTTCCCTACCATATTTCCCTTAAAAACCCAAAAAATCCCACTAAAATGCCTCCAAAAGGCCCCACAAAACCATCAAAATAGCCTCAAAAAGGCTAAAAAACCCCCTTTTCCTCCAAAAATAGCAAAATCCCTCTAAAAAGGGAATAAAAAATATAAAATAATGAGGAAAAGGAGGAAAAAACCCTATACAGCTGCCCTAAACCATATGGTTCCCAAAACCATGGGCCAGCACTCCACCACCAAAAAACTATAAATAGGCGATGGAGAACCCTTATTCCAGATCCACAATCAAGTATACCCTTACTCTGCCAAAATCTCTCTTGAAACCCTAGCTCACCATTGAGCCACTTTCACCTTGAGAGCCCCTTTTGGCCCATTTCCACTATTGGAGAAAGAGAAGGAGCACATTGGAGCTTGGAGCAACCCTCTTGGACATTGCAAGAGCTTCATCAACCTCCACATTGGAGGTAATATCAATACAAAACCATTATTTATCTTTTGTTCTTTATGTTTCATGCATGTGTTTTAGATTAGTTTACATTTCTATTTTAGCTTAGTTATTTCCATTTACTGAACTGCTACTAAGGAGTCCCTTCTCCTTAGTAGGTTCTCATTTGCACAAGCTAGGGGTAAAACCCTAGCTACAGTTTTGGCGATTCCACTGGGGATCGAACCCAGAATCTCTGGTCACTCCCCTAAGTTTGAATTTCTGGTTACAATTTTTAAATCTTTTTTCTGTTCGGCTGTCCCTTTCGGCCACCGCATACCATGTTTTTTCCCCCAACAGTCGCGTCCCAACTGCGTCTTTCAGGAACTTACCTACGACCTAACCGCGGCTCTCAGACTGTTTCCGGCGACCTGCCGACGACTTTTAGTCTGTTACCTGCGATTCGGCCGCGGCTATTAGCCTTTTTGAGACGGTCTGACTGTGGCTATTTTCCTTTTTTCGGCGTCCCGTCTGCGGCTTTCGGCCAGTTTCCCGTAACCCGCCGGCATCTTTCCTGCGTCCTGCCTACGGCTTTCGGCCAGTTTCCCGCAACCCGCCGGCTCCTTTTGGCATTTTTCCCGCGTCCTGACTACAACTTTAGGCCCTTTTCCTGCGTCCCTCCTGCGGCTTTCGGCCAGTTTCCCGCAACCGGCCGGCGCCTTTCGGCATCTTTCCCACGTCCTGACTGCGACTTTAAACCCCTTTGCTGCGTCCCGACTACGTTTGTCTGCCAAAAACCTGCGTCCTGTCCGCGCCTGTTTCCCTCAAACCCGCGGTCCGACTGCTCAGTTTCGCCACAAACCCGCAGTCTGATTTCTGCGTTTTTTACAGTTTTGAGCCCAGAATTTTTGCTGCACTATTTTCTGCACCAGTACAGCCCTCTGTCCTACCTGCAGCCACCCTTCCTTACAACATTTTTCTGCAGTTTTTTATTTTCTGTTTCATTAACAGAATCATTTTTACATTTTCAGCACTTTACATTGGAAAAAAGAAAATTCTGCATTTTAAAAGTTCATTTCTGTATTGTTATTGCTAGATAGAAAGTTGTCGTCCCTAGTGGCACTTTCTACTTGGGTTCATCATCACCTCACGAGCACACACTCTGTCACATAATTCAAGTGAGCCTTAAAAAGTGCCTAACTCAACCAATATTCTAACCCCACTTGGGGAACACAAAAGAATCTTTGTAGTTAGGTAGGATCGGGGGATAGGCTTCCAATAACACCCCTCGGTTACTTACACTTGAGACATAGTTGTTGTCCAAATAGGGAACCAAAATCCCCTAGTACTTTTTGGCACAATCACGACTAGTTTATCAGAGGGCCTCTCCCTTAGGAGGGTTGAAGTCGGGAGACTGGTTCCGGAGGCCTGAGTGGAATACCGCACTCCATTCAGTAACCGAAGGGCTACCTTTCGCAGTTCGCGGGATATCCCTGTATAGGGGTATTGCGGTAAACGGACTAAATGGCAGATTCACCTTTCTGGACGTGTCATGAACGGGGTATCTTAGTTGCCATTCTTCTAGGATTGACTACCCGGTGTCCCTCCCGGTAGGGGGACATCTTAGCCACTTGGCTTTCCTATTCATATTGTCTGACTTAGATTTCATCACCTTGCAGAGGATATGTCTAGTTGAGTCAGAATACTTTTAGTTAGGTGTTTGCATGCTCCCTTACCTCCCTTTGGTTTAGTGAGTTCACCATTTTTTATTTTTAGGAAACCTGCTGCTTGTCGGTATTCTGACCACTTTGTTGACACTCCACCTATTGTAGCACAGCTGTTACAGTTGGTGTTTTGAGTTGGTTCTTGGCCTGAGTGCCTTGTTTTTTGAGCTATCCTTCTGCACACTCGGTTGCATTAGGGTTTTTGAGCTGTTTTTTACTCACCTCCACCCACAGAGTTTCGACACCATCTGTCACCATTGAGTCCTCGAGACATTCTCGGTGCCTCAGGGGCGAGCCCCCACAGCACGGTTCACTTGACACCACACGTCATCGCCACAGATCATCATCACTTGATACCACTTATCACAGATCTAGAGCCTTGTCACTTGACTCCACTCGTCAACGGCATAGGACTCCGTCACCAGATATTGACGCCCCTTACTTTACCTCTGATTCTGAAGAAGAGTCTAAGAACCCTATTTACACTGCCCCTACTAGCCCCATGGCTGGCGCGACTTCCACTCCTTTCGTTGTAGGGACCATTGGTGGCACATCCACCACTACACCAGTTACCACACCTGCTCTAGGAATTCCCTCGATGGGGGCCACATCCACCATCCCGGTCACCATTCCTATTCCCGTAGCTGGAATACATACCACCACTCCACCAGTGACTCACACT
This sequence comes from Larix kaempferi, assembly GCA_027924585.1. Lineage (NCBI taxonomy): Eukaryota > Viridiplantae > Streptophyta > Pinopsida > Pinales > Pinaceae > Larix > Larix kaempferi. The sequence continues at coordinate 6,063,508 of BSBM01000514.1, forward strand.
ACCCATGGTGGTGCGGGCCCATCTTATACCACTTTAGTTCCCCCACTTGGGGGCAACATTCCCAACTCTGCCCCTCTACTTGGGGGCATGGGCCCCAACTTGGTCCAACCCACTCCTGTGTCAAATCCTTCTTCCAGTCTGCCATTCATGGCTAGCCTCAACCTACCTGACCTAGCCAGACTGACCAACGACCCTATCCGACACGACCAAGCATGGCCTCACATGCCTACCAAGCTCCCCTCTGACATTCCTAAATTCGAGGGTAAGGCGGGTGAGGACCCACAAAACCATATCATGTCCTTCCATCTATGGTGTTCCTCCAACTCCATAGTGGATGACTCTATTCGCCTCCGTCTATTACAGCGCACCTTCACTGGATCTGCAGCCAAGTGGTATATCAAGCAACCACATGGGACCCATGCCACTTTTACTTCCCTTGCCTCGACCTTCTTGGAGTTCTTCCAGTTACCTATCCGCTATGACGCGGGCGTCGAGATTCTCCTATCCTCCAGACAAAACACGGCTACCCACATCACGGACCACATTCATGAGTGGCGTAGACGCCGTAGCTTATGCAAGATCAAATTAGATGACCGTATCTTCCTAGATTGGTTCCTCAAGTCCCTTCTTCCTATTATTGCTAAGGATGTAGCTTCCGAAAGACCGCAGTCTGAAGAAGAGGCCATCCTTAAGGCACAGCAGTTCGACCTCATTTACGCCTAGTCGGGTTATCTTTATACCATTATACCTGACGCCCCCCGCGGTGAGTCCTCCCATCACGATGCACCGGGGGCATCCCACGCTGCAGACGGCATCATTGGTCGTGTTTCTTCACATCCTCAACCCTTTTCCATAGCACATCCTACCCCAGGCCCCGACCTTTCACAGGCCACCTCACAGTCTGGGGCCACCAACTCATATGCTCCTATGACACATCACCATCATTCCCATGGACCCAGCTGTCCACCTCAGTGCTTCGGTCATGCGCCCCCTGCTTACAATCCCCCGGTCGCACCTCAGCCCTATTACCACCAGCAGGCTGCACCAGCTCCTGCGCCTTCTCAGGCCCAACCCACTTATTACCACCAGCAAGCTGCACTAGCTCCTGCGCCTTCCCAAGCCCAACCAGCTTATTACCCGCCACAAGCAGCCCCTGCGGCAAACCCACAACCTACTCCGCAGACATATCAGCAACCTCCTCAAGGTGCCGCACCTGCGTAGCCTCCACCTACCTATCACCCACCGCAGCCTGCTCCCATACCTGCACAACCTCAAAACCCACCTGCTGCTCAAGGGAAAGTTTACGCCCAAAACAACCCGCAGCAAAACCAAAACAACCAACGCAACCAAGGCCAACCAAATCACGGCAAGGGCCGTAATCGTGGGAACAACCAACCTACTGACCAAGGTGGTCAACCGGCTAATCCCCCAGACAACAACAATGCGATCCTCGCTAACCAAAACCCTGATCGCCCGCCCAAGCAGGCTAAAAACCCTAATTTGAGAATGAACCATCCTTGTTCTATCTGCGGGGTCTATGGCCATTACACACATACTTTCCCACATTTGGAGTGAGCTCGACAACTTTGGGTTGATGATGCCCATCGCCAAGGGCATGCGGCTCCTCAAGCACCGCCCAACCCCCCACAACCTTAGCAGCAACCTTTGGTGTTGCAAAACCCCTTACCAACCCAAGGCGTGGTGAATACTCAGCCGTTGGCCCCCCCTCAAGCCAATGCGCAACCCCAACAACAACAACAGATCACATACGCTGCTCCTGATCAACCCATGTTTGACTCAGGTACCCACCACTTGTTGATGATGTCTTCCGCTGATGTCAACCTTCAGACTCGCCAGAACCAATATGGCTCCACCTCTGAAGCCCCTCCCGCTGATAAAACAACTAACGTTCATCCCACTGATCAAGCACTACGTATCCCTCCCCCTCCGGTCGATGGCGCTTCCAAAGCAGCTCGTTTCCCACTTCGTCATATCAACAACAACCCCAATGCGCGCGCTGCGTCAAACTACAACATTGTAGACGACCTAGCCCAATCTCCCGTAGCCATGTCTGAGTTAGAAGTCTTGAAGAACTGCCCTTCCCAGCGCAAGACTTTACTCTCAGCCATTGGGGATATTGACCCAACTGATTCGAATTTAATGGCATTTGATTTGGACCAGTCCGAACCACGCCTGCCTTCCACCTTAGCATTCCAAGTTTCTATTTCCGTTCGGAATCTTGTCATCGATCGATGCATCATCGATGAGGGTGCCTCCACATGCGTTATGTCTACATTCATATGGCAGAAGTTGGGATCCCCTACCCTCCAGCATTCCACAACTGCATTACGCACCTACGACGGTCATTTGGCTCACCCCCAAGGCCTCCTAGCCAATGTCCCTGTCCAGTTAGGTGGTAAAACCATCCTCATCGATATCGAGGTCATCAACGCCCAGCTTGATTACAACCTCTTACTCGGTCGCAGCTACATGTATGCTATGCGGGCGGTCGCTTCCTCTGTCTTTCGTAGCATGATGTTCCCCCATGATGGACGCATGGTTAAGATCGACCAACTCACTTACTATGATCCAAACTCTCCCGCTGCACCCGAAAATGTTCTCCCCATGGTTGAACAACCGGTCAGTAGCGCTGCTACCTGATTTGTTTCCTCTTTGGGACCTGGAGTTTACTCAGACCCGTCGATGACATCCACCTTCCAATCCATTCCGCCCCCATCATCTATGCTCGAAGTGTCTGACTTATGTACCCTTTCCCACGATAACCAACCAACCAACAATCAACCACCCTTGTTTCCTAAACCACCACTGGTACCTAGCCACATTGGTGTTACACCTATCCACACAATCCCCTTCCTAGTCCCTCCTTCGGGAGTAGTAAGTGCCCCGGTTATGGCTACCCTTAGCCTCCCTGGGTTAACCTTGGGATTACCCGTATGGTATCTTTGGCCTCCCGTTCGCCCGCCAACACCAGATGTCGTCCTCCAACCGGTGCAACCCATGGCTACTACCACACAGCCAACCCCCGGTGTCTCTACCCCTTCGTCCTCCACGACCCCTCCCCCTACTCCCAAACCCTCTGGGGGTAGAGGTCCCCAACCTTACACTGCTGTACCACCTCCTAAGGCACTCAAAAACCCCCCAGTATTTCGTGCTCCTCCCAAATGCTCATTGTGCGACGAGTTAGGCCATGCGACTCATCAGTGTCCACAATTACCAGCATTACAGAAGCACATGAAGATGCTCGATGAAGACCCTAACATCCCGATTATCGAGCTAAACCCCACCCCCAAGCCCAAAGATAAATCCCTGCGTACCAACCACCCCTGTGCTATATGCGGTGTTTACGGGCACTACTCACATCATTGTCCCGATATCCTAGATTACAGAGCAGCTCTCTATGAGATGAACAATCTGGATCTTGAGACGGCACCTGCCACTATTGAAGAGATTCACCCCCCGATCTCACCCCCATCCGGGGAGGTCAACACCATTTACATGATCTCTTCCACTCCCATTCCCACGTCAACCGATTTGATGACCCAAAATTTCCGTACTGATGAGGAGATTCTTGAGGCACTCACTGCCCCGGAGTATCCCTGGGATGATATGCACCATCGTTCGTATTTCCTCCCAGAAGCATCTTCCTCTAGCACCGCTACCAAATTCGCGGTTGAATCCAAAGATTTCCTTCCCACCAAGGTCGACTGGTTCAAGGACCCTATTCCTGCTCCTGATGCCTTCGAGGAAGGTAACATGGCTAACATCTCACCTGTCATCCAAATTGATATCGCTGCCCCTGGGAGTGCCCCTAAACTCATCACTTTAGGAGCCTTCTGCAGTAAGCAAGAGATTGAGGAATACACTGACCTCTTCAGAGATTTCCGTGATGTCTTTGCCTGGTCCTATACCGAAATGCCCGGTCTTGACCCCGCCATTATCGAGCACCACATTGACACATGGCCTGATATACCCCCTGTTCATCAGAAACAACGTCCCATTCATCCCTCAAAGCTCCCCGCTGTTAAAGCTAAGATTGAGACCCCTAAACTAATCACTTTAGGAGCCTCCTGCAGCGAGCAGGAGATTGAGGACTACAAACAACTCTTCCAAGAGTTCAGTGATATCTTTACCTCCCCACTCGAGCAACGTCTGCTATCCCTCGAACAAGCCGATGAAGACAGTCGTGCCGCTCTCCAGACCATTGAAGCTGCCAAGAACTGCTCCAAAGCTGGTTACGACAAACATGTACACCCTCGAACTTTCCACGAAGGGGATCCCGTCCTCGCCTATGACCAAGCCCATGACAAAACCGGCAAAGGGAAGTTCGAATCCATGTGGCAAGGCCCTTACATCGTGCAGACTTGTCTCGGAAAGGGGGCATACATCTTAGCCGACTCCGAAGGTCACCCTTTGCGCAACTCGCGTAACGGGTTGTACCTTAAACGCTTTTATCCCTAAATAACTCGCGGCCCCACTGGTCCGCATTGTACAGTTTGCTCTCTTTTTGTTTTTCACATTTTTTACCGCAATCTTACATTCCTCATTTTTTGCATGACCACAGATGGACCATCTTCCACCTCACTATACTGGCTTCATCGATGGAGCAAGCCGCTGGTCTCCCAACTTGGCTTCTACAACGTGGGTCCTATATTCCCCTTCTCATGAAATGATTCACCTCGACGGAATCTGTATAGGCGCTGCTACCAATAACCAGGCGGAGTATGATGCTGTGACTGGTCTCCTGACTGCTGCCCTTCAGATGGGCATACGTCGCCTCCATGTGTTCCTTGACTCCCAGCTGCTTGTCTCCCAACTCAACAACTACTACCAGGTGCGTGATCCCTGCCTCTTTAGAAAATTCCTGCGCACAAAACAACTCAGCCGACAATTTGAATCCATCACATTCACCCATGTCCCAAGAGCTCAAAACAGTGTCGCAGACCAAATGGCCAACAACATTCTAGATTGGCACATCAATCACACCATGCAAAATCTCCATCATGCATAGCATCTCATAAAAAAATATATAAAAACCCAAAAAGATTGCAAGGGGCATCCACGTGCCTGTCATCACATAACCATTTGCATCCATGTGCAATAAAAAATATAAACCACATAACATACACAAGGGGCATCCACGTGCCCAACATCCTATACTACTTGCATCCACGTGCAATGAAAAACATATCACCAAACATAATGCGCATCCACGTGCGTACAACTAAAAAACATCATACAAAAAGGTGCATCCACGTGCACATATCTATATATATCAAAAAATACATGTTCAGTGCTATACATGTCCTGAGTACCCCTGTACTCAGCTATACAAAAAATGGCTATACATCGCTAAAACCTCATCAAAAAATACATGTCGTAGCTACAAAACTCGGGGGGAATCCCCTGCACTCCCTAATGAGAGTTGTATCCTGCATCACTGCCTGCATCGGCTGCCTCTGAATCCTCCCCTCTCTCCTCCTCCGGTAAGTCCTCATCTCCTACGGGCTCCTGTGCCCGTGCCCGGTCCACCAAGATCACCACCCGGATCGCTATGGATCTGAACTCTCGGGGTGCCATCATGCAATCCTGAACCACGTCCGGATCGACATCCCGCCATCCCTCGTCGGTCACCCCTATCAGCAAACGGTCTAGTAGTTCCCATACCGACTCTAGCGTCCCCTCCGCATCGCGGCGACGGACCTCTCCTCGCCCAGGCAGAGCTGGAACAGCCACGATCCCCCACCATGCCACATGACCTGGCGGTGGCCTCGGGCCCACATCTGCAGATCACCCATATGTCAGTCACAGTATACCAATCTACTATCATTTCTATAAAACTTGACATCCATAACATGCAAGCAAAACCATACGTACCGTCGGGACCCCATGCCTGTCCCGGCGCTCGTGGCGCCTCTGGATCTCCCATGTAGTCCATGTCCCTATATGGGAAGTCGTCCAGTGTCAATGGTATCTGAAGCCACTGCAGGTACAACTCCTGCGTAAAATACCTTCAAACATCGCCGACACCACGGCGGCGCATCATCTCGCCCCATCATACCATCTGCGGCTCCCTCAAACCTCCTGCCTTGATCGGCACCCGTGGTCGCAGTGTGGGTACCCTCTCCATAAAGAAGGCACACAAGAAGGAACCATAACAAAAGCCCTTGCCAGCTTCCTTCGCTGCTGTCAGCTGCCACTGAACGCAGGTCAGGTACATCTGGCCCCACGCGTAGTACACCCCATCCAGTACGCGCTCTATCATCTACATCTGGCCCCCAGACACCTTCTCAGGTGACTGGGACCCCAATACTCGAACCACGCAGGCCGCCATGGCCTGTACTGCTGGCTCCTGTAAGTCTCTCACCAAAAGTGCATTCCTATGCACTCTAGCCTCTAGACCACAGTGTCTCTCCAGCATGTCCTCCATGTCTACATCCGCGGCGACCCGCGGCTGTGTATCTGCCACCCTGCCCAGGCAGGGCAACCCCGTCAGAAAGTATACATCAGTCAGGGTGAGGTCCACCCTCTCACCCTGTACTCGGAAAGCCTGTATATCCGGCTCCCAGAAGCTAATCAGTCGGTTCAGCAGCAACCCTGCTGACTGTATCATGGGTACCTGTGCGAACTTTAAAAGTCTGCACATTCCCAGCACTGATCATACATGGCGCTCCCTTTGGATCACCGTCACTATCTCGTCAGGAATCTCCCGCTCTCTCCATAGAACCTGCGGCATCCTGCAAATCCCACAAAGTAGACTCATTAGACTTATGTCAAATAAATAAATTCTTCCCCTTCCCCCCGGGAAGCCCTCATAGCTCGGCCCAAAACCGCGGCTTTCGGGCTCCCTGCCGCGGTTTCACACCGCGGCTATTAGGCCTACAGTTGCGGTTCTTAACCGCGCCTGTCAAGGCTAACCCCGCGGTTCCGCACCGCGTGTTCCTCCTTGGAACGCGTGGTACCAGACCGCGTATCCAGCCGAGAAACACGCGGTACCCAACCGCGCGGTTCACCCAAAAACTTGCGGTCGCCAACCACAATTTCATCCCCCTAACCCGCGGTCCACCCCACGTGGACCGTACAAATAACCCTGGGTCCCACTACCCGACCCCTGACCCTAAAAAACATGCAGGTATGAGTTTGACAGAATACCTGTATCTCTCGGATCTGAAGTCGGCCGATCGGATCGCCCAAAAATGCCACCTCAGCTCTGGTCCACTCTGATCACAAGTCAAAGTCAAATAGTACAAATGACACATGTCATATTGGACCCACTCATTATTTATAGTCAGTTGACTTTTTCTTATTTTGGCCACCCTGAACCCGTACGGATTCCGTTTCTCGAACCATTTCCACCATTGGAATCAACACGATGAGACTGTCATGATGGTCATCTCGTCGCATTATTTTTTCCCCCGTCATTTTTTGCCCATTTTTTAGACACCACTCGTCGCCTCGATTTGCGTGCCACATCGGCCGTTCTCCATTTTTCACATATTTTATATCATCAGATTCATTTTTCCGAGCCGGTGATGATGCTTGAGATCATTTCTCGCTCTCACCCCCATATTTTTTGGGTCTTTTTCCAAAACACCCCCAGTCACCTCGGTTTGCGTGCTACATCAGCCGTTATCTGTTTTCGACACTCGTTATATCGCCGGATTCATTTTTCTGAGCTCGTGATGTTGCTTGAGATCATTTCTCGCTCTCACCTGGTACAGTTTCAACATTGTGTCCCAACACCTTGCTGCCTCGGTTTGCGCACCACATCGACCACCATTGGATTGTTCCACAATTTTACATGAGCCATTCACTCCTGTCATACTGCAAATGTTTCTTTATTTTTCCACCATTTCATTCACCCCCCAAGGAGGCCCACTAGAGTTCCCCCTCACCCTTGTTCTTGGTCATCATACATGTTCCTTGATTGAACACTTCCTCCTTGCTTGGCCATTCCTTTTGTTCGGTATAATTTTATCCCTTTTTCGGGCTGGACAAGTCCTTTACGAAAAAGGCACTTAGGGAGTTTCTGTTAAGCTCTTTTCTGACTCCTAAAACAATGAAAAGATCACCGAGCAATCTTGCTTCCTTTCATGCTCATTAAAGTACCTGAAAGGGCGTCTATCTGGTATAAGTTTACCCCTTTTCCGGACCTGGTAGACTAATTACGAAAAAGGAATACTCTAGTCACACCGGCTAGAAGAGTTCTTCATTGTATCCTTTTATGCTTCTTTGGGCCTTGGAGACTAAATATACGAAAAAGAAACCCCCTGGAGTCTTCTTATTTGCTTTCCGACTCTCTAAAATTGAAAGCAACCACGAGCACGAACTGTCCTGGGCTCATAAAATCCACACAACAGTACCATTCCATTACTTCAGAGTCTTCTTATCGCTTTCAGACTCCTTAAAATTGAAAGCAACCACGAGCATGAACTGTCCTGGGCTCGTTTCAATCCACACGACAGTTCCATTTTACACACACTTCTTCTAGTTCCTTAACCCATGAAGAAGTCATCCCGTGCCTCCAGGCACTATGATCGATCATCTCGGCAGCACCCCCAATCAGGTCGCCTTTGTTCAGAGTATTCTGCAGTCTCCTGCCAGTTTACCCCAGCTTGAGTCTCCCTCAGCCCAGTCACCATCCCAGATCCAATACAGCTATGATCCCTTTCCCATCAGTCAGCTTCATATGCTGCCCGATCATCCCCATCATCATACTCTGAACAAAGGAAGTTTGAGTCCACCCACTCTACTTTCCCAGTTGTCCCCCCAGTTTGTCAGTCCTACCATCAGTACTACCACATTTCGGTTCTCCACCTCGCGCTCCTATCAAGGAAACATCATTGCCTTGATAGTTGCAGGTCTCCCTCTGTCGACGACAACTCCTCTATTCCAGAGGATAGGCCCAGAGGTCCCTGCGCCTTGGACCCATCACCATTTGTGGTGAGTGCCTACGGACCATTTTGAGAGGAGTCATCATTGCCTCTCCGAATGGTTGTTTCTCACATGCTCGACTTCAGCACCTTGATCGCATCATTGAGAATTGCGCAGGATTTACATACCTACCATTTTTAGTCGAAGACCCCGGATTTCCCCCGACTCTAGCACATTGGTGAGTCATTTCGGAACACCCAATTATATGTTCCCGTGGATGTCCGGGCTATGTTGGCGATTGTATTCAAAAGCCATCCAGTTCTATGCTTCCTTGAGTACCCAGTTCAGTCCCAGATCAGTTCCAGTTCAGTGTACCATTGCGAGTGTACCCCTTGTCACTCTGATCCAGCAGCTCATTAGTTCCTTTGGTACCACACTCAGCAGCACTGTTGATTGTTCCAATGTATCAGTTCTTCAGCTCAGACATGGTCAGCCCAGCAGTATGTCCCAGATTTGTGTCCCCTCTGGACTCTTATGATGTACACAGTGGTTTTCTATGTATCTTACAGGTCCCTCTTTTCGGGCCTCACAGTTCTTTTTATGTATCTTGATATGAGCATGGGTATGCCCGCCTCATCCATATATTGAGATTCTTCCTCAGTCAGTATTTGAGGTCATGTATATGTCAGGTCCCCATTTTTGGACCCCTTTGTTATTATTATGTTATATCTTGATACGAGCATGGGAATGCCCGCCTCGTCCATATGATCAGATGATTCCTCATCCATTATTGAGGTTATGTACTTTTAGTTCTTGCAGTTTTTTCAGGATCATTGTTCCGGGATTCAGTTTGTTTCTTCTCTTCTCTCCACACCCCAGGAAAACCATTCATGACTTATGATGTCCATCGGCCATACGATGAGCTCCTACCCTCGCACATCAGGGGGCAATCTGTTAACACCCAAAAAGTGTTCACTACCTCATCTACCACATTATATGGCTCATTTGTCCATCTCCCTACCATATTTCCCTTAAAAACCCAAAAAATCCCACTAAAATGCCTCCAAAAGGCCACAAAACCATCAAAATAGCCTCAAAAAGGCTAAAAAACCCCCTTTTCCTCCAAAAATAGCAAAATCCCTCTAAAAAGGGAATAAAAAATATAAAATAATGAGGAAAAGGAGGAAAAAACCCTGTACAGCTGCCCTAAACCATATGGTTCCCAAAACCATGGGCCAGCACTCCACCACCAAAAAACTATAAATAGGTGATGGAGAACCCTTATTCCAGATCCACAATCAAGTATACCCTTACTCTGCCAAAATCTCTCTTGAAACCCTAGCTCACCATTGAGCCACTTTCACCTTGAGAGCCCCTTTTGGCCCATTTCCACCAGTGGAGAAAGAGAAGGAGCACATTGGAGCTTGGAGCAACCCTCTTGGACATTGCAAGAGCTTCATCAACCTCCACATTGGAGGTAATATCAATACAAAACCATTATTTATCTTTTGTTCTTTATGTTTCATGCATGTGTTTTAGATTAGTTTACATTTCTGTTTTAGCTTAGTTATTTCCATTTACTGAACTGCTACTAAGGAGTCCCTTCTCCTTAGTAGGTGCTCATTTGCACAAGCTAGGGGTAAAACCCTAGCTACAATAAAATTGTTTTTGATTTTCCTGAGATTTATTTATTTTTACCTTCAAAACAGGGTATATGCATGCTAATCACTACTAGGGTGTGTATGTGTAGGAAACATGGGTTTTTGGAAGGATTTGACTAAGAAGGGAGAGGTGTATTGAACCATAAAGGGACAAGGAAGTCTACAAAGGGTGAATATCAGCCAAAATAAGCATTTTGCAAGGATGTGGAAAAATATGCTATAACAAACCTAACAGCTGCCTTGGATATGGGCATCATCAATATTCGTGGGGGCATAATAGGGACATCAAATCGGCTTAGGCACACTCCATCTCCCTCGCACAAAAGTACCATCACCACCCCACTTTGATTCAAGACTTGATCAACCATACAAACACCATGATGAATCCTCCTACGTTTGCTCACAGCTGTGTTTATTGTCGAGGAAGGATGCCCAGGTCACTCTCATAATGAAGTGGTTAGACAAGGAATTTCAATATAGAAGATAAAAAATCGGCCTCATTTCTTTTCCATCTCAAAGGATTACGTTGGAAGCTTGCTTGGGGGATGCTATAATATTCAAACTTGTATCAGTTTGTGAGGGTTGTCCACTGGTATCGCCATGGTTAGAATCAAGAAAACTGAGCATAAGCACCCATCTAGTACAAGCCGCTCCCATATGCCACCCGTCATTTCCAAACAAAAAAAATACAAAGTAGGCTTATTTGGTGTGGTGCATTCAAAGGCTTGTCATCATCTAAGCACGATGGAAGCTCTCCTACAGAGAAATATTCAGCATCCTAAACCAGAAGAACTCATCACGGACTTGGGGCATCTCATAGAGGATCCGAACTCCACTAGAACATGTGAGACCCACTATACCAAAATTATTACTCTTCTTTTCTATACGAAGGCTCTCCTGAGTCAGGCCATCTCAAAAAGTGCGCCTGGGACATTTCAAAATGACAACGATGGATTAATATTAGTAGATAGAATGGATTGCTTGGAGAATTGGACCAAGATCTTGGAAAGGCTCGGGTGGATTTCGATGCCAATTGGAATGCTCTTTCCCAAGAACTCACACTAAACTAACAGGAAATGTTTTCAACAAACCAACCTCTTCCTCATTGCAAGTCGTTCTCATTTATCGTAGGCATCAAAATCCCCCTCCTCAAGGAGAGCCATCGGGCATGAAGGAAGAAACTGACTCTATTGTGGACTTTAAGACCTAGCCCATCGACATCTCTAACTTGGATTAGTCCACCTGTGACCTTCTTTGATAAACAGGTCTTCCTTGTTTTGTCTGTTTTTGTTTATATAATCTCTAGACCTCTTTTGAGTAATACTTTATTTTGTTGGTCATAAACACCGACCCGTGGAAGTAATTATCTATGCTCTATGCTTTTTAGCTTTCTAAGTTTTAAATTAGTTTTAGCTTACAACATGCTTCTTAGTAGAAAAAACTCCATAATCAGGCCTTCATAACTACTTTGACTGGTGACATTTGTACTCTCTATTTTTTTTTAATATTAATACGAATTTAAAAAAATATATTGAAGAACCTCGACTTTGTTATAGACATTTTGAAGAAAAGAAATATTGAATCAACTTATTAAAAAAGAAGACAAAAACTAGTTCAACCATGGTAATATCAATTCACATCATGCACATCCTCTTTTAAAACTAATCAATTATATATATATATTTTTATAAGTTTTCACATTATATTAATTAAGAGTAAAAGATAAAATTACATAGCGAGGAAACCCCTGAAGCGGCCTGGGATAATGGAGCCATCTCAGTGTAACAGAAAAAACAGAACTAACAAGAGTATTACAGAACGACTTGTGGGTTATACAAAAAAAATGCCTCCTATGGCAAGGCCATGACCAAAAGACAGTCTAAGCGAGATGAGTATCATAGAGGACTAGATCATACAAAAAACACATTAAACAACTATAACAAAAAACCTGAACGGAGCAAAGACACCCGGTCTTCTCATCGAACTCCGTAGTAGACATAGAGACAATTATTCAGGAGGAAATTCCTCCAGAATGGGGAAACTCCCCAGAAATTCCTCCTTCGGCAGCTTCACAGGGAGCGGTTTAGTTTTGCGAGCAGCGAGAAGGTCAGGTTCCACATGGCTACAGATCTTCTTGTAAGGCAAAGAGCCAATTGTGGAAGGGACCGAGAACTGCGCAGGAGGAGCCGCCGATGAAGCAGGAGCAGGAACGACCAGGAAAGGATCAAGAGTAGCAGCAGCTGCAGGCCCTTCCGAGGTCATCAGGGTATTTTTTAAGGATTATAAAAGTATACATAAGTATAGTATTCCAGGCGATTATTTTGGATTGAAAAAAACATATATATAGATTGGTAGGCGAATATTAAATATGAAACATACATTTTACTACTGCAAATTGTAAATTTTGGCGAATATTATGATAAAAAAACATATTTTATGTAAATATAGGCGATATTCGAGACTAAAATAACAAATTTATTTTTTGAAAAAAAAAACCCAAAAATAGCCATTTGGCTAAATTTCGCCTCTAAAAATTTCCCTAGAGGGCATATCACTGACATTCGAGACGCCGGAGACACCACCCGCCATTACACCTACCACCAGAGTCTACCCTAACCGGGCTTCGGCCCATGAGAGCATGTTGGCTCCAAGAGAAAGTGGCGTTTAGGTTGGCCAAGCATTCGTCCAGCTCGATGAGTTTGGCCCTGGTGGCCAACATCTGATTCTTGGTAGAGCCCCAATTACCCAGCATATCATCCATTAGCTTGCCAAGCATGTTTTTGATGATCCGGTAATGGTTGATGTTGCCTCCATTGTTTCCTGAGGCCAAGTGATCCGCTACAAGCTACCCTTCCCACTCATCAATCAAATTATGACTGGCGAAGGAGATGCCAATGTGGTAGGCATCGCCAGTGGTAGGAGAGCACTAGGTTTTGCTTCGACTCCCACTACCCCGTCGAGAAAGGCCGCGCGACTTGTTCATGGCGGAGAGCGCAATGAGAGTCCGCAACCAGATACACAGCTGAGCACGAGGGTGCACAGAATAGAACCAGCATCGTGGAGAAGCAAACAGAATGCAGTCACGAGTGCCTGCTTGCCCATTTAAGGAGTAGTGATCCAAGTTCGCACGAGCCATATTAAATTGCATAGAGCCGAAATGATGGTGTAGGGAGCCGAGGTGAGGGTCGTCTTGAATGCGCAGAGGATCAAGGGGAGGTCAGGATGTACCAGAGTTGCAGCCAGCTAACTGGTGAAGAGACTTGCGAGTGAAAGTTCGGGAGGGGGCCATAAAACCGCAGGTGTGAGGGCAAGCAGGTGGTTTATTGCATGGGGCACGCGTGCCACATTACGGCCACTTGGGTCGAGGTTCTTCCCCCACATGCCCTCCTCGTATCCTGCACGTGGCCTCTTATATCATGGTGATGCCCGCATCTAGGGAAACTAATCAATTATATTAGTATAAATGCTAAAAATACTTATTATATAAAGTAAACACCCTTAATATTACTAATATCTATCAATTAATTATTAATACATTTCATTTTAACACTTTTAACTTTTATTATATTTTATTATATATCATTTTAACACTTCACTTTTATTGTAAACTATATTTAAAATACATTTTCCAATCAAAATCAAATGCTTTGACTAGAAAAACTAACAATAAGATCAAATAAGATACTCCAATAAAAAACCTTTATTTATATTAAATTATTAATATAATTCATTTTAACAGTTTACTTTATCACAATGAAATACCTTTTTCAAAGGCTCAGCAAAGGCTTTCCACAAGAAAGATAAAAATTATATTTTAACAGTTTACTTTATCACAATGAAATACCTTTTTCAAAGGCTCAGCAAAGGCTTTCCACAAGAAAGATAAAAATTATATACAAATAGGATTATGAAGTGCATAATTACACTCTTATATATATATATATATATATATTCCTGTATATAAAATTGCAATCTTCTCGAGAAGGGTTTGCAATGAACTCAACATAGATATGCAATTTTTTCAAAATCAATTATACTTTGGCGACGAAAACAATAAAGAGTAAATATTAAACACGACACTCAATTAATTTTTAGAGTGGGTCGACTAAAGACTTCTCACATCGAAGAATCATATATTATATTAAACGTAAATATTGTACACGACACTCAATTAAATTTTAGAATCGTTCATTCGACCTTAAATAAATCGAGAGACATTCCATTTCTGAAAACCCATTTACTAAAAACATTCACAAGGAAGAAAAATAAATCAAGTTGATATTTAGAAATTATAAATATAAGTTAATAATATTAAAATATTATTATCATATATTTTTCCAATCAAATTTTAAGTAAAAATAACAAATAATAATAGTATTTTACGACAATGTTAGATTAGGTTGATCGAAAGTTTTTAGGGTAACGAAGAATAATATATTATTTCATCTATGGAATTAAGGCTAAATATTACTAAAAAAAAATATGACCTCATTCTAGTAGCTTAGAGATTATCATAAGGGATATTGATTTTTTTTTAAATATTATTTAAATTAAAATTATCTTCTAGTTATGGAATAAAAATTAAAATTGCATAACTTATAACAACGAGGGGTTAATGGCAGCAAAGGAACCTTGTCGGTGCCATGACAATTCCCACATGCAAATAGGATGCCTAGCATAATGAAAAGAATGAGTGGCAACATTAGCAGGATTGCTATTAGGGTGGAGGATCCTCCCACACACGTAGGGTCATAGTCGATCAATATGGCATGATGGAAATCTGTGGTGAACAACATGGACATGTTCATAAGAGAATACATGACAGTCTGTCAGAGGGGAACACCATAATGGCTTCAACCTTGCGACCTACGAGAATCACGATCCTATGTTATGGGGATGTCTAGCTAATGATAATGGAATCTCCCTTAGCTAATGATCATGATCTTTTAAAGAAGAAGCTTAAAGATGCCTTGATTCCTCTGATTCCTCTATGCTCTCATTTTGGTCGCAAGCTCCTGAGTGTTAGGGGATTTGGTGGTTTCAATGCATAATGGTAAAGGGTAAGCAAACGCGGAGCAGTTCTAGTAGAAGGAGCCTGTGAACACATATGCCCGGGGTTATTATGGATACCAAAATTGTCAAAGAGACATACAACTTTAACATGGTTTTCACCTCATCCTAGTAGAGAATTGAAGTAATGGAAGCCTAGATGGAGCAACGATAGGAAGAGTTAACTCTAGAGGACATTCATGTCAACCTAGGTAAGAGTGTTGAGGATGTTGGCACATCCCGAACTTGAGACATGAAATATATGAAAACAATAACTCTTCATTGGCAAGTAAAAATCCTTCTAGGAAAGGCCTTGATGGATATTGTAGAGGAGAAGATAGAGACTTAGATTCAGTAGCAAGAAACTTAAATGCATCTCACGAATATGGAAACGACCCCCAAGTTGCTAGAAAAGGCACATATTGAGATAGGAGTAGAGATGAACATGTATGCCAAAGCCACTATAGGCATGGTATTTAAGGAACGTGTCTCTCATTGCCATAACAAAACAACAAAGGAGAAGCCCAAGGTTCCCACAGTGAACATCTTTAATGATTCACAAAATTACATTTCTACTTTATGTTTGGTTTTCTTTCAATTTCATAGAACTTGGTTGTCTTGATTGTGGGTATGGAAGATATTTTGGGCTGATAGATCATAGTACTTTTAAGCATAGATACAATGATACACGATTCTCCTTTCTGGAGCCACAAATCTAATTCTTTTGACTCAAACTCTGGATGGAAAACAGTGGTTAGAATCTGGTTATGTGGTTGGTCTAGTTTCCCTAGTGGTAGACCAACTACAACAGATTATATTTTTTTCCTTATAGTTAATATAATGCTGGAACGGGCTTATAAGAAAAAGACTTGAAATTGCTTAAAACGGGTTAGGGTTTTGCAGATGGGATTAGGGTGTGCTTGTGGGGACCTTGTCGCCAGTTGGAGTATGTTTTCATGTGTCTTTAGTTGATTTTTTTGCAATAGAAGATGAGGAGTTGCTGGTGTGGTCGAATGACGTAGGGGAGTTGGAAAAAGCTAGTGTGTTCAAATCATATGAGAAGATCTGTGTGATGAGATGGGTGTCTCTTGCATCTCCTCTGACTATCTCAATACCTGATTCTCTGTGTCATCATACTTGCATATTTGGAGAAGTAAGTCCATTAGGTGAAAATATTCGCTCCTTTACTATTCTGGACGGTTCTAGGAAAAAAACATGTGGGATTCCCGGGTTGTGTGTGGAGTCTAATGACTCAGGTCCAAAGCCCTTGACTATTCCTTTGGAAAAACAGTTTTTGCTTTCATCAGTGGCTTCTGAGCTTCCTTCTTTGGAGGAGAATATCCCTGGTTCTATTAGGTCTTAAGGGGGGAGGAAGATTGTAGGTCTTTGTGCTAATTCCAAAAGAGCTCATAAGGGTTTTAAGGTGAGGTCTGGAAAAGAATCACTGGTGCTGGGATGAGGCATAAATATGGATAGAGTGAAAATCCTTTCCTCTTGGGATCTAGTTGTGAGGTTTGAATAGACATCTCTTAACAGGATTGAGTTACAGAAGTGGGTTTGTGACAGTTGGAAGGCACTTTTGGGGTATTGTCCAAAAATTAGAATTTTATTGAACAAATGGGTTTGTTTCCACTTCATATCAAAAGAGCATGTTGGGTTTATTTTGAGCAAGTTGTGGGTGATTGGTCATGGTTCTCTAGTTTTATTCAAATGGCATCCGATCTTTAACCCTTTCAAGGAAAAAATTTCCCATAGACATCTATGGATGCTCCTTCCAGGGTTTCCTATTCAGTTGTGGGCGAAGAATGTTTTTATTGACGTGGCCAATGTGGTTGGTAACTTTATTTACCTAGAATATAGGATGATTCATTTGGAGGATAAATGTGTAGCCTCGATTTTAGTAGAGTTTGACATATCTTTAGGGTTACCAGAGGAGATTGAAATTTCTTGGGGAGATTTATCTTTTTCTCAGTTGTTGGATTTATGCAATATTCCATTCAGATATCACCTTTGCCATAAGACTGGTCACTTAAAAAAAAAATATTTGGGTTCATTTGACTGGTGTGAAGATTCAACTGAAGGTCTTTCTAGTGAGCCTTGTTTCCCTGATGATAGAACCAATCTCTATAGGAGGAAAGGAGATTGAGGTTGTTTTGGCTTTGGAAGGTCCTACAAACAAGCCTTTGGGGGAGATCTAATCCTCCTTTTTGGGTAAGATTAGAGATGAATTTCCTTCTTTCATTAATTATATTTCCATTGAGGAGTTAAATTATATTTTGACGATAGAATACAAATTTTCTTTTTTAGATAACAAGGTGTCTTGTAAATATAGTTCCATTGTTTGTGCTCGTACTTTGGTGCCCTTTTATTGTCATGTCCTCTTTCAGAGGTTTCCCGTATCCTATGTTGATCCATGTGAGTGAGTTGGGGGATATTTTGAGGAATATAGGGGGTTTGGGGTCTTTAGTTCCTCATACTATTCCTTTGGAACCTGTTGGTATGTTGTCCATTTCTATTTCTTATGGTTCTCCTTTAGATCCATTTCTAGTTACATATTTTTTAATCACCCTCCCATTAAGTTCTAGGTTGGCAAGTTATTCCTTCAAGAGTGGTTTTCAGGATTCACCTTTTTGAATACGAATTTGAGGATTGATTCTACATTGTTGTTGGAGGTTCAAGGTGCATTGGTTGGTGTGGAATCCAACGGTGACTTATAAATTTTTTGAGATTGCTTCTGAGGTACGTTATGTTTCTTCTGATCAGCATGAGATCCTAGATAGTTTGGGGGTTACTCCTATTTGTAATAATGTGGATGTTGGAGATACTGCTTTGACTGTGGATAGACCTATGATCTCTACTCTTCTTCCTTCATATAAGGGTATACTCATTGATTCCCCTTTAACTATTTTTTGGGGGAAAATATCCCAGAAGAAGGATGTTACCCATTTTTCTTCGATTTGTTACCAAAATGTGACAATTAGGAAGAGAAGGGGTGTATAAGGCAATGGGAGATGAGAAGTTGGAGATTCTAGAGGGTTAGGGAGTTTTGGTCTAGTTTCTCCTTTTTTGTCAGATCAGTTGGATGATGTTTTCTTCAAAGTTTTTATACTTAATGGTGATGTTTCTATTCAGAGTGTCCTTCAAATATTGTTTCCAGCAGAAAATGATTCCTTGTGATTATTACATATTTCAATATCATGGTTTTTGGGGGTACTCCTAAATTTAATACCCTTAAGCATATTTTTGACCTAATTAAGGCAGATATTTTTTTATTACATGAGACTATGTGTGTTGGAAATAAATCCTATGAAAATTTTATTAAACTTTATCCTTCTTGGGAGTGCTATGTTGTTGATTCATTGGGTCTATCAGGGGATTTATTGGCTACTTAGAACCCTTTAGTAGCTCATTTTAGGCCATTTAAAACTTGTGCAGATATATTGTTGGAAGGGAAGTTCAAGGGTTTGAATAAGTGTTGTAAAATGTTGAATTGCTATGGCCCATATTCTGGAAGACAATAGTTTTGGGATAAAATCTTGGATTTTGGTTTATTAAATTATCATTATTTGATACTTTGTGGTGATATGAATATGACCCTTTTTGTTGCGTAAGTTTCAATAAGATTTACAAGGTTGGATCTGTTGTCAGGGTACTTTCAACAATTGTTTCAGGAAGCTAATATTTTAGATGTTATCTCATCTTCTTTCCCCCCTACTTGGAGAAATGGAAGGGCTGATGAGGATGGCATGGCAAAGAGACTGGATAGGTGCTTTATAGAAGAAGTCTTCTTTGAGAAGGTGGGTAGATATCATTCCTGGTTAGTTAACTCAGGGATTTCAGATCATCTCCCATTGTGTTTATAGCTGGAGTTTGAAAATTATAAACAAAACATTCCCTTCAAATTTAATCATTCTTGGATAAAGGAACAATTTCATTGTTTTGGAGAAAGAAAAGTGGATTCCTGTAGCAATTTCTAGTGGTGATTTAGCTATGCATAACTTAGTGGAGAAACTGCAATCTCTTAAGAAAAAGGTCATTCTGTGGGAGAAAGGAAAAAATAAAAAATTAAGACACGAGTTACTTCAAATTGAGGAGGATATTGATGGTACTTTTTCATTCTTTTCTTTAGGTATATTACCTAGAATAATTAAGGTTCGTTTAGCAAATTTGGAAGCTAGGAAATCCAAAATCTTAAAATTGTAGGTGTCTTGGAGACTCAAAAGGAGAACAATTTGGATTTCCCAAGGGGATAATAATACCAAGTTTTTTCCTAAATTTGCTAATCAGAGAAGGATTTCTAATCCCATATGGGATCTGAAGGATGATCTAGGGAATGTGGTTACTTCACAAAGATATTTAGAGAGAGCAGTTATTACTCATTTTGTTGATCTTTTCAAGTGTCTTATAACTACTAGTATTGTGTCTCAACTTCAGGTTATTCAGAATTATCCTAGATTCTTTAGTCTAGAGGAGGGTAAAAAGGTTGGAAAGTTAGTCACATTAAAAAAAATTGAAGAGGTTCTCAAGATTTTTGTAAAGTAAAAAATTCTAGGCCTTAATGGTTGGACTGTAGAATTCTTCTTGGAAATTTTTGATATTATTGGAGTAGATCTCTTGGAGGTAGTGGAAGAGTCGAGAGTTAAGGGGTTCTCATCTAGTTCATTGAATGTTACCTCCATTGTGTTAATCACAAATCCCGTTGAGGCTAGATTCCTTTAATGATTTCAGGCCTATATCACTTTGTAATTTTATTTATAATATTATTACCAAAGTAAATGTTAATAGAATAAGACCGAAGTTGGCAGAATTTATGTCTAAAGTACAGTCTGGATTTCTGGCTAATAGACAAATTATGGATACTATGGTGGTGGCTCAAGAAATTTTACATTCTATTAATACCAAAAAAATAGAATCCTTTATTTTGAAAATGGACCTAGTAAAATCTTATGATAGAGTGGATTGGAATTTCCTCGAGATGGTTTTTCTTTAGAATGGTCTTCCTTTGGAGGTGATAGATTGGATATGGCATGTGTTACCTTAGCGAATTTTTCAATTCTAGTGAATGGGCCCTCTTCATGTTTTTTTGAAAGCTTTGGAGGCCTTAGACAAAGCTATCCTTTATCTACATTGCTCTTTCTATTAGTGGTGGAAGGTATTAGTAGATTGTAAAGCTAGAATGGATGGTAGATCGCAAGGTGTAAAAGTTTCATATTTACATTACATCACACATTTTTTATTTGTGGATGATGTCCTTTTATTTGGGAATGGGACCTTGGATGGTTCTGAAACATTTCATGAGATTATTAAACTCTTTTGTGAGGATTTTGGTATGGAGGTATGTGCTGTCAAGTCAAATTTTATTCATAATAGGATCAAGGATGAAGTTATGTCTCATATTTATAGTCTCTTCCCTTTTTATTGTGATCCTATTGATTCAGGTTTTAAATATCTTGGTTATCTTTTAAGGCCCAACAATTACAAAAAGGAAGATTGGATCTAGTTATTGAAAAAAGTGGAGAAAAGGAATGGTAATTGGGTTTATAGATGGTTGTCTCTTGGAGGTAGGGTGATATTAATCAAATATGTTCTTGAGAGTGTACCTATCTATCGGATCTCTCTGGATAATATTCCAATGTCTATTTTGTGGAGTATTAGAAACAATATGATGAACTTCTTGTGGGTAGTAAGTGTAGATAGGAAAAAGTTTCATCTGGCTAGTTGGGATGTTATTTATTTACCAAAGAAGTTGGGGGGTTGGCGTATTAAAAACCTTAATTGGTTCAGTCTTGCTCTTAGCTTTAAGTGTCTAAGGAGAGGGATTTCTAGAACATGCCTTTGGAGTGAGGTTTTGCATGCAAGTTATTTTAAAAGGAAGTTTGTGGTTGTTTGGATTAGGTCACCAAATAAATATGTCTCTAATGCATCCAATATTTGGAGAGTTTTTTTAGATCCTACTCATGGTTTGGCTCATGGTTGTCTTGGAAAGTTGGTAATGGGTAGTAATTTCATCTAGGAATTGATGCTTTTTTGGGGGGTGAAGCATTTGATAAGTTGTCTTAGTCTTTTAATTCATATCTTGCAGATCATGGTTTCAAAATTTTGGCACATGTTAAAAGAAATGTTTATTATCCTCTATTGTCTTCTTATTGGCCTCTGGAAGTAGATTTGGGTTTAGTGGGGAGCCTAGCTTTGGAATGGAATAACTTTCTATCAGGTTTGAATTAACTGGTATTATTATAACCGATTAAGATGATACATTAGTACGAGCTTGGAATGGATCTTCTAAGCAGATAAATACTAAAAGAGATTATGATGATATTGCTCTGTCTTTTTTAGGTTTTGAGGTGAAATGGTGGTATGATAAGATCTGGAAGTGGAATGTTCCTCTTAAGCTAAAATGATTTTCTTGGACATGTTTGAAGAATTAAATTATGACATGGGATAATTTAATTAAATGAGGTAGAATGGGGCCAACTATTTGCAGTTTGTCCTATAAAGAAACTTTGACTGTAGCTCATTTGTTCATACATTGTGAGTTGCAAAAAAAGTTTGGGATGGAGTAAAGGTTAGTCTACATATTTCAGAAGTGTGTATTTCCTCTTCTTTTGACCCATGTTTAAAATCTTAGACAAGTAGGGTTCCTTCTTTTAAAGAGTTGTCGATTTTTTAATGTTGGGGGATCTGGAGATGTAGGAATGCATACATATTTGAAAATGTGAGATTTTATGCTTATGTTACAGAGTAATTAGTTCTTACAAGGAATTTCACAAGGAAAATAAGTCAAAGATTCCTAGGATCATCTCGTATCCTTGCTTGAATGGTGTGATTATTGTGGGTTATTTTGATGGTGCTTCACAGGATGGTATGTATGTGGGTGGTATGCTTCTAAAGCTTAGTGGATCTCATTGTTTTCATTTGTGGATGGGATGTGGTGAAGGTACCAATATGAGGGAAGAGCTATTGGCACTACGGCGTCTTCTCTTTTTGCGTCAAAATTTGGTACCTTGTATTTTTAGGTACTTGGGGATTCAAAAGTGGTCGTGGATTGGGCTGCTCAAAAGACAAATTTGAGAGCCTCTTCTTTAGAGTAGTGGTTCTCTAGGACAATGGATCATCAAGGTAGATTTATGGAGTTGTCATTTTTTCATATTTATAGACAATTGAATACAATGGCAGATTATTTGTCACAGAAGGCCATAGGATTGTTGGAGGGCACCCTTTTTTAAGAGGAAATTCAAGACAACGTTATGTTGTATTTTGGGTCTTTTGATGCTTATTAGTTTTCAATTTTTGTAATAATATATCTAGTTTTTTAGTATGCTTTAGGACTATATGATTGACAACTTTTTTGGAGGTTAGTATGTTATTTTTTGTAAAGAAAACCATTGCTAGTGGACATTTTACATATATGTTTTTGGAGGACTATGATCTGGTTCTCTTTAGAGATATTTATGTATTAGACAATGTAATATTTGATTCGTCTTAGTATGAATACCAGGATACAATTTTTTTCTTTGAAAAAAAAGGTTAAAGCCCAAGACCTAGAGGCATTAGTGCAAATTTTCCTTTTATGAACAATCACCGACTCATTATAAGTTGATCTTATTTTTTCCAATGAAAAAATGGGCTAAAGCCCAAGACCTAGAGGCATCAGTGCAAATTTTCCTTTTATGAACAATCACCAACTCATTATAAATTGATATTATTTTATTTGAATAATGATGATGAGTCAACCATTGTTATTTGCTATCCATGACTAATAACTATCCTCACTATCCATGAACAATTAAATTATAAATTACTTTACCTGATGAAAAAAAAATTAACCATTTTTTTATATATTTAATGTTTGGAATATTACTCACTCAATTTCTAGAATAGGTTGACCATATCCCTTTTATACGAAAAGTGCTTATAAAAATATGTTCATATATATATAAATGTACAATGATTATAAAAATAGTTACATATTTTCTATCATGTTTTCGTTGAATTCCACGTAACTATACATTTTTGTACGATGATTGTAAAAATAGTCCCAAATCTCCTATTGGGTTTTCATTGAATGCCACGTAACAGTACGTTGTGTAATCAAATTCAAAAGATTTGTTGAAAAAAACATTTTCAATCACAACACATACCTCGAAAACATACAACAAACAATAAAATATTATGAAGATATAACCATTATAAAATATAGTGTAATGTCCCCATTTTGACCCCCTTTGTATTAAATTGTAAATGATGTAAATACTGTTATTTGATCATGGTGAGGAGCTCAAGGCCAAGGCCCCACCATTGATTTAGCGTTTTATGTATCGGCAATTAAAAATAGATGCCTATGGTTTTTGTGCTAGATAGGCACAATGTAAATAAGACATCATGTAAATACGAATTTTAATGAAAATACCCACAACTAGCTATGCAATGCAACAAAGAGATGGGGCATAATTCTACAAGGAATAGGGAGGGAAATTATTCAAACCCTTGAGCCAATGGTGTTAATCCATGTGTCAATGAGAAAACCCATAAACCACAAACTACCCATTTTGGGTTATGGACCCAATTATTTAATT
Source organism: Larix kaempferi (assembly GCA_027924585.1). NCBI lineage: Eukaryota > Viridiplantae > Streptophyta > Pinopsida > Pinales > Pinaceae > Larix > Larix kaempferi. The sequence continues at coordinate 6,087,686 of BSBM01000514.1, forward strand.
CTTCCAGAAGTTGGTTGAGGTAGTTAATGCCTTGGGAATGAAGAGGTATGGCAGCCAATTTCGTGTATGGGAAAGCCATCAACCTGGGAAAGCGTTTTTTGTCTCCTTGGGCAAGAAAACACCCACGAAATGGTGCCCAAAGCCATTCTAAACGGACAGTCTTTCCTCTCTCACGCAGTCTGAACTACTGGGTCTTTCCTCATCACGTTTTCCACCAATTTCCTGCATTTTCCATAAGCTGGGAGCTCGTTTTTGTGTTGCACAACAGCTAGGAGAAAGGGAGTCACGTTTTGGGGGTTTATAGAGGTCGTATTTGCCCCAGAATGTCCATGGGCATTTTTCTAAAAACGGTTTTTTCTCTCTAGGGTTGAATCCCCAATTGCCATTTCATTTTTGGGTCTTCCCACGTTTTTCTGGGCTGGTAGAAACCCCATATTTGGGAAACTCACTGTAAAAACGTTTCTTCATGCCCATCACTTATACTTCTGCTGTTATGTGCATCCTTTTTTTGGTTTGATGTTGTGAGCAAGAGATTGGAGTGGTACTGGACAGAGAGGGCTTGATAAACCTAGTGGGGGAGATAACCTCTCAAGAAGATCAAGAGGGCTTTGGCTACTCTTCTATGCACACCCTGAGAGAACTAGATGGGGAAGGTATGGCTTGAGGGACTGTACAGCAGTGAAAAGAATACTTCCTTGTGCTAGGTGTGTAGGTATTGTGGGTGTGCTGGGTGTGTAGGTATTGTGGGTGCCAAGCTAGATAGATCTTGTATGGTTACCCTTGGCTCTGTGCTTGAGCTCACTAGCTTAGCCACTCTTCCTTTCCATTTCCTAGTAGCCTGATAAACCCAATTGTAAATTGGCTTGGCTCATCTTGGTGTATGCTTGGCTATGTGTGAGTCTGTTGTTCCCTGGTTCCTTGTAGAGATCATGCCCAGCTTGGGGGTGGAAGTTGTATCAAGAGGTTGATGAGCACAACTAGCCTATGGTTGGGTGGAACGTTGCAGATGCATAGCTAGTTGCTTGGGACTACTTTGTTAAGATAAGTATTCTCTGTTATACATTTTGCAATGTCTTTATTTAATGACTGTCACATAAATGTTTGAATGTATGTTAGATATTAAACATGATTTTTAATTCCGTTGTGTTTCTATAACATGCACATGTATATGTCTTTTTTATCAATGAGTTTTACTTAATATATATGGGGTTAGATGCCCGGATTTAGTGTCACGATCCTCTCAATCATGCTGGTATGATAGGAGGGGACATTACATATAGTTTAGACTGGCTAGAATTTGACGGCTTGTGAAACATTTTTTCCCATGTTGGAACGTTATTCGAAATCTAATTATAAAATTTAAATGTTAACCATGTCAAGCATGAAAATATCCAGACCAGGGATCAAATTTGAAGGGTGGGGTCCCATTTCACTTTGAAGGGCTTAGAGATATTGAACCCTTCAATACTGCCATGTAAAAATAAGTCATTCTTTTCATTTGAAAATGTACTAGTACATCAAAATTTCATTGTTTATTTACGTAGTAAAATCGAGAGGCTTTATTTTGTAGTGGGCATGGCAGCACTGAATGTTATATATGTCATATAACACAACCATATTTCGCCCCGACCTAGTGGCTTGGTCTCTAGGCCACTATGCCACATTTTCCATCTTAGCAGTTTCCCAAATTGATCTTGCCTCTTAAAATTTTAACCAGTATAATAATACAGTTAACTTGCTAACCCCATCCCAATCCAACTTTCATCCTTACAGCCAAAATTAGTACTATTTTACTCTTTCATGATCTGCTTGAACATGAGGAATTTATTAGTGAAACATAACTTAGGAGACACATAGAAAATTCACTTTCCAGATGTTCAGTGTGAATTGCCATAACTAATTTTATAGATCTTTTTTCCTGCATCAGTGCAGCTACAGTTAGCTTGCTAGCCCAATTCCAATCCAACTTTTAACCAGTATAATAATATTTAATACCTCTTAAAATGGGTTCCTAGGCTGCTTCGAATAGTACAAGCTTGATGAAGAATTGGGTTCTTCAACTCTTCTAAAAGCAATGTGATGCTTATTCTTGGAAAATTTCAATCTTTGGAAATCACTAGTATTCTTCAAACTAATATAAATTCTAGCCTACTTAACAATGGAAAAAATGATAATGTAAGAAAAAAAGGAAGAAATTATTTCAAAAGCCAAAAACATTGGATGTTGAGTCTGGTCTATATCTGTTGCTAAATTAGTGAACAATAGAGATGTATGCAGAAAGGCAATAAAAAAGGTGAAGGGAAAGAATCTGAATGGTAACTTTTTTTTACTTTGTTGAATTGAGGACCATAATTCTCTTTCATGCGCCTCTATCAAACAACTACGTTACCTATGCCATTTATAATCCTCCTTCATGCAAGTCTATTAGAGAGAATAGTTCAACAAAGAAGTTGGATTGGATTGAAAACTAATAGCAAGTTTCTTTGTCACTCTAATTGTGTACCCTACGACAAAATTGAATGCCAATGACAACAATATATGTTTTAATTTTTCATTCAACACTATGAATGCCAAACGTACTTGGGATAGAATAAGTTTAAGCGCTCCTTACATGTTACATGCTATGTTATGGTTTGAGCAAAGAGAAATATCCGACTCCAGGTAACTTTTGTTCTCAATAGCTGATTAAGGACCCTGGATGCTTCTTCTCTATAGCCCTCCCCCTAGATCTCATTTTACATACTAACTCTATGGTATGATGGAGTAGAAGATGGGTTGTGAAGCATACGTAAAACGTAGGTAGACCAAGTAGAGAGGAGATGCATAGATGGTTGAAGTTCTTGTTATATGGTTGAATTTCCTGTTCTATTCCAAACCAGCTGATAAGGGCAACAAAATCAAAAGGTAAAGTAGCATTGTCGTTCTAAAAATCAATATTACAAAACATTTTTGTCCTAGTTCGTACATTCGAACGCAAGAGTGGGCACTGGGCGTTCTAAGAAAATTGCCAGCTTTCAGCATTGTCCTTCACCAGATGTTGTTGTATATTCTCAATCATATTGAAATTTGATAGCTAGTTGGGATTGTAAGTGTAGTAGCATCGGTGGTCTTCATATTAATAAATACTAAGAATCTTAAACCGTGTACTGGAGGAAGGTGTCGATTCGATGACTCAGCAATTGGGGAAAATAGCTCATGCAATACAGTTTTAAATACAAAGTCTGGATTCTTGATTTGACTCATTAACTAGATGCATGGAGGTTGGTAGAGTGGGAACTTCCCCAAATCCCCAGTCTTTTTGGTAAAGCTGGGGGGCACAGTTCGCACACTTGTTTCTCGTAGGGATGCAACCGTGGCCAGTGGCAACTGCACGGGGAAGCACTCGGTTTTAGAGTGAAAACAATGGTCTTCCTTGTCCCCTCCATTTCAGAAAAGTTAAAGGGAAGATAAATTCTCAAGAGCTTCGATCGGGCAATAATGGAAAATAGGGCAAGGAAAGGAGCACATGAAATCATATGCGTATACATAGAACATATGAAGAAAGAAGGAATTGTTGTTGTTGCTACAGTTGGGAATTGATAAATGTCGTTCTAAACAGCCTCTGATGGATATTTGTGACAAACCCACTCTCGGGTTCAGGCTTCAAATTTGAATCCTTCAAGGCCCATTTGACGTAACAAAATTTCAGTCAAATAATAATATTGTGTTTGAACTTTCAAGTTACAGAATTTTAATCAAATAATAAATTTTTAAATAATTGATGGGATCATGAATGGATAAATGATGTACATACCTGTAAATTCATAGGATGTTAGCAATCCATTCAACCTTGAAGTTGAGCTCCTCAAAGAAAATGAATTTCTTTATAAATGTTTATGGTAGGCTAGCATTGGCAGCTTCGCTCTGCAAACTCCCCTGGAGGAATGGAGGAGATAAGGTAGGTGGAACTTGGAAGTAGCTCGACCACAGTGGAGTAGGGGTATAAGAAAAAGCTTGTTTGTATTCCTATAATATTATATATTGATGGTCGGAGCCATGGAAGAATGGAATTTGAGCATTGACTTGATACAACAAAGAAAACACAAGGTGGGACTCAGGAGCCGCAAGATTGACTTGATACAATAAAGAAAACATAGGGTGCGAGGCTCGGAGCCGTAGATGGTAAGATTAACTTGATACAACAAAGAAAACACAGCGTTGTGGGTAGGGGACACGAGCGGGAGCAACAACCTGTAACATTACAAGAAGTTTCTGGATTGTGGATTTTGTCTGAAATGCCAAATTCAGGGCACATTCACATAATATATTATACATTGAATACTCAATTAACTCATGGAGTCATAATCAGAATTCACGAATTGGTATGTGATAACTGGTGACTTGGTAATCTCACTGCCAACAACACGTATGAGCCACCAACCATGTTTAACAAAGTTGTTGCTGCCATTAAATGTGTTAAACACGTAAGTGCTCGCTACAAACACGAGAAATTAGAAGCATTCAAGCCATGGGTTGCACAATGTAAGCCCATCCACCTAAGCTGGTCAATGATATTATTAGAGGCCCAATGGTCCATGATCCATCGATGATCGAACACATTGATATTGGAGAGTAACCGAGTCCCACTCCCAAGTCACCTAGTTAGTAGTCGTATTCCCAATTTCCCACTGAAAAGTGTCAATGGGTGAAATTTGAAGTTACCCTTCTGTTGCAATTGTAAACCATAGTGGTTAATTTAATTATTGAAGGGCTTACCATGAAATTAAATTTTTTTTTCATGGTAATATTTGAAGTGGTCTTCTATGACGTGCAAAATGGCCTTAGAAGGGCTCTGAAGGCTTCAAATTTGAAGCCTAATCCAGACCATAAATTTGATGTTTACCAATTTACATCTCTTGTCATAAATTTTAATACTTGTTTGAGGATGTAGGTGTAACCTAGATATTAGTTTAAATTCTAATATTTGTTACGGAATATTATTGCAAGTTTATTAGGGGTTATGCTGCGATTACTGCCCCTATGGAAAAGTTGTTGAAGAAGGACGTGGCATTCTAGTGGAGCCCGGAATGTCAGAATAGATTCAAATGCTCAAGGCGAATATGGCATCGACACCAATATTGGTCTTTCCGGACTGGAGTAAGGAATTCCATGTCCATGTTGATGCTTCATCGATTGCATTAGGTGTTGTGTTGGCTCAACCTGGAGAAGGTGACCTTGATCATCCTATCGCTTTTGCCAGTCTAAAGTTGTCCTCTGGAGAACGCAATTACACAACCATAGAATGAGAAGGTCTGGCCATGGTTTACGTGTTGCAAAAATTCAGGCATTATTTGTTGGGTGGCCACTTTAAAATGTTCACTAATCATTCTGCATTGAAATACTTGGTAAATAATCCTGTGTTGGGGGGGAAGATCTACCATTGGCTACTTTTGTTTCAGGAGTTTGATTTTGAAGTCATTGTGAAACCGGGGCGGTTGAATGCAAGACCAGATCATTTGTCATGGGTTAACACAGGGGAGGAACCGACTAATATCAAAGACAGGTTTCCGGATGCCCAACTATTTAAATATGTTGTTGTTGATCAATATTTTGATGACATCCTTCAGTTTCTAGTGACCGGCACCGCGCTCAGTGACTTTACCACTACTCAGAAGAAGCAGTTGGTTGTCAAGGCTACTGACTTTCAGCTAATCGTGGGAGAGTTGTATAAATTGGGCGCTGATGAGATATTGCGCAGATGTGTCTTTTGTAGCCAATGCAACAAGTATTCTAACTGTATTTAACTTAGATATTGGGGAAAATGTCTCTTCAAAATCAACTCCCTATTTTTTAGGATAACCTTTTGCTACTAATATTGCTTATATTTATAAATGGTTGGGTCACGTTATTAAATAGTGATTTTGTGCAAATTGAATTGCTCATATCAAAGGATTATGAGCAACTTAGGTCGCTCTTTTCAAGGGATTAAGAGAAACCTGGGTTATGAATACTTTTTTAAGGATTATCTTTTACTTTTGGGATTTTTGATCGATTTTCCAAGGTCAAATGGACATGAATGAGGTGACATGGTGACGTATGGAGGTGACTGAGCTGGTGACATGGTCGGTGAGAATGTTTTACTTGGTAACAGCTTGCCCCATAATGTGTGAGGCCAGGATCTCATCGTATGGACGACATACATTATAGGATTTTCATAGTGGGAGATAAGTGTGACAGTTGCATGGAGAACATATACCACTTTGAAGAGAGCTCACCTTCCGATGAGGCTACAGAGGCCTTTTCCTGCAAATACAATGGTGCATAATCTCAAATATACATGGATGAGGAAGGTATCCCCATGCTTGTGTCAATGTCTTAAAAATAGAGGGGATCTAGTTGCAGTGGGGATCAAATCGATAGATGGATAATCATTGTGGAAATAAAAAGACATCCAAGCCTAGTGGGTGTCTAGTCAATACAAGAAGAATCACTACATACATCATCAGTGGCTAGGAAAAACTCAAGAAGGTACATGATTATGGATCAACCCTATTTGATTTGAAGAACTTAAAGTGGAACATTGGAATTCAACAAGAATGCTCGATCACAATGAATAATGCTCTAGTGGAACTGAAAAGTGCTCAACAATCTCGGATTACTCATATAGCTATATCACCATGATAAGATTAATGATTAGAATCATATATTTTGTTAGGGCAAATTGGAAATAATTAAATTTGCAATGTTTGCAACCTTGCATTGATATGTGAAGCACTATTGATACAAAATCCTTAAATTGCAATTTATGATAAAATTACAATTTCCATTTAAATGTCTAATGTTGAAATTACAAAATCATCAACTAATGAAAATGTTATTTTGCATTAAAAATTATGAATTTCTCCTCAATCATATCACTACAATGTTTTTAATTAAATATTGTATTCATCTCTAAATCAATGTTTTTTCCCCACATTTAAAGAATAATAGGTATGTTATGATGGGTAGAAAATCAATCTTAAATTTTTATTTCACGTATATACAACATGGGATGCATGATGTTGTCCTTAAAATTCTATGGTAGAAGTGTTGTAATCATTTATTCTTTGCATGGTGATTTGCAACTTGTATTTTAAATATTTATTTATTTATAAATTATACCATAAAGTTAAAATAACATTTTTCTTGTAATGTAAAAGTAAAATGGACATAAATTGCATAAAGAAAATTTGCCCACAATTATATAATGTGATGATTGTAAGTGATAGTAATTTTTATGCCCACAATAATTTTTATCAAGTTATTAATAATTATCTTGACTTAAATATATATAGTTGATTTTCAAGTTACTAGCAATTTTAAAGTTAAATGTACAAGTTACTACCAATTTCAAGTTCAAGCAATTTCAAATTTTACTAAAAATTTCAAACTTTACTTCTAGAACAATTCTCAAGTTTAATTAAGTTAGCAATTTCAAATTTCAAGTTACTAGCAATTTCAAGTTACTTGATGTTAAGGTCCTAGTGGGCGGCCTTTACTAACACCTCGGGGTTTTGGTGTAACGATTCGTATCATTTGGTATCAGAGCACTTTCTTAGGCTCATTGGGTGAAATTTCTGCCATTTTTTTTTCGCATCTGTTGCAAGTTCGGATCTGGAAATAATTCCTGTCCACTTAACTATGTGAAGTTCTTGGGCATAAGCCCTTAAACGCATTATGAGGAGTACCACAGGAACCCCAAAGTAGCTGGCCCATTAAGAGGACCTGCCAATGAAAAGGGAAACGACCCCTACCTGCTTAACTAGTTTTTCCCTGTGAGGTAAACCAAGAGCTGTCGTTTGTGGCCAAGCGGTTATCATTTTTACCTGAGCCGTGGAGTGAGGGGTACTGCCCAAATATGCAAGCCGTCAGACAACATTGGTGGCCGAGTGAAACACCTGAACTGTTAGGAAGCCGAACAAACCTGGGGTCCATATCTATTTTCAGCTGAACTATTGTCGATCACTTCCGCACCGTTTTAGATCCAACATCGGCATTGTAGTGTTCGTCCGGGGCTCGTACGATGCAGAGGGGACACCACTGTATGGGCGCACATCCAGCCCAGAGTCTGGATTGCGGAGCGTGGTGTGATGTTAAGATCCTAGTGGGCAGCCTTCACTAACACCTCAGGGTTTTCGTGTAATGATTCGTATCACTTGAGCAATTTCAAATTTCAACTTACTAGCAATTTCAAGTTACTTGAGCAATTTCAAATTTCAAGTTACTAGCAATTTCAATTTTTACTTAGAACAATTCTCAAGCTAAATGTATTAGTTGGAAAATTCAATTCACATGCAATTTTCAATTTTTCAATTTTTCAATTTTTCAATTTTTCAATTTCCACATCAAATTTCAAGTTACTAGCAATTTTAAAGTTTAATGCACAACTATCAAGTAACCAATTTTCAGTTTGTTAATTTACATGTTATGTAGGGAGAGATTATGGTCAGACATCTCATCATGGTGATCAAGAATCACATGACCCTGTGCTCCCTCATGATCCCGATCAACCATCACATGACACCTTTCCCTCTCACATTGAAAATATAATTGGGAGTTGCAGTGGGGTTGGAAGGGGTGGAAATTTTCTAGAGGATTGTGTAGTTGTTTCTGCACAATAAGAGATTGGGAACTCGATCCCTGGTCAGAGAGTTAGAGAGCATGCCAATAACATAATCAAGTCATATTTTGAACAACATTCAACGATGGCACAAGCTCAAATCCTACATGGGTTGATAAAACAAAAAAAATTGAAATGTGCCACAAAGTTGTTGGGTTTTCAAGATGTTAAAACAAAAAAGACATGCGAGAATGCAATAGAAAATGTAAGAACTGCATTATATTCATTTGGAAAATACAGAAACAATGATACTCGAGCTACTCGTAGGGAAATTACAATGCTTGTTGTGGCACAAAGCACCTCAAGAAATCGAATGGTATCAACAATGGCATCATTGCTCAATGTTTCAAAAAGAACATTGCTCAAATATACTAAATTCAGGGTCCGGATAGATGAAAATGATGAAGCTGCTTGTTGGGATCTTATTTGTAGGGAACCCTATTGAGGTAGGATGGCAATAGGCATTAGAGAGAAGGTGATAGAGTTTTGGGATAGCCATTCTCGTGCTATTCAAGATCGAAAGCATGTCCCGTGACAACATTTATCCAGAGGCATTTATCAGGAGCATTGTAAGCATGTGATGGAGATGACAGGAGTTGCACTTTATGAGGAATTCCAAGAAACCAATCTTGGTGTTCAAATATCATTTAGCATGTTCAACAAATTGAAACCATGGTATATTAGGCCGAATATGATTCGCGACACTTGTTGCTGTCGATACCACGTTGAATTTCAACTATACTATGACACATTTCTGGATTTTTGCAAAAGGCAGTGGAACGGTGTACTAGCTCCTCACATAGTGCGAGATTTTATTTGTATGATACTATGCAACAAGAATCCTGAACATGTGTTTTTCAATAAGAGGTGTGTAGGTGGGAGAAAATGTCATGAATGTGGTGATTTGACATTGTTCCATAGGAACTTTCCTATCGATCCAACACACCATGGATTGTCAGATATCTTTGTTAGGTGGAAGAGGTATGAGTACGTCATCATGAATCCAACATCTTATTCATCTGTGCCATCCAAGAGGATCGACTTGCTCGATGATAAGATTCCTGTTTCAGATTTCATGGAGAAGTTTCAAAGTCAGATTTATAAATACATAAAGCACTCCCATAGGTCCAGGTGGCAAGCTTCAGAATTCAAGCATTCTTGTGACGCATTTGAGTCGGGCACAATCTTATCAGTGGTAGACTTTGCGGAGAACTACACCTTTGCTCCTCAGAGAGAGATACAAAGTGAGTACTATCACTCTGACCAGGAAAACAATGATGGTAGGGATAGTATAGACATGCTCAGGAAAACAATGATGGTAGGGATAGCACTCCCCAATCACGTGAAGTGATCAAGGAGTACCATTTTTATGTTAGTGATGATCGTGAGCATGACACATTGTTCGTTCAACATTGCTTTGGGTTGATTTATGATTCATTCAGGAAGAGAGGCATATCATTTACTGAACACTGGATTTGGTCAGATGGGTGTGCAGGGAAATACAAATCGGCACGCTCATTTTATTGGTTGAGTCCCCTGCACAAAAAGACAGGAATCCGACAAACCTGGAGCTTTTTTGAGACAGGGCATGGAAAGGGTGAACATGATGGCGCAGGTGCATGTGTGAAACAAGCACTTCGGAGGTACTAGATGAGTCATGGTGCAACCCGACTCAAATGCTCCACTGAAGTAGTTGATTGGTGCACATGTCATTTGGGACATCAAGGTCACGAACAAGCAAGGCCGGTGTGCAGGTCATAAAATCCAAACTCAATTAATAAGCTAATAACATTAAATATCATCATTTCCAAAAGAACACATGTACTCGATAGAAATTTACATATGACAAACTGAATTCCATACAGGTTCTTTTGGGATGTTTCCCTTGGAGATGTTAATAGATCCATGCCATGGTATTGTGACACCATCCCTGGTATGAGGGAATTGCATTATGTTCGAAGTAAAGATATGGGGGGCATATTTTCCATTGAAAAGAGGAAGTATGCCTGCTTTTGCAATTTTTGCATTGATGCAAATGGATGCGGGATTGATCACTGTGAAAATGATTTATATGTAAAACCATGGAAATATGTATCTCTTAATCCAAAGGGCCCACATCCAATTCCAACATGGCAAGAGATGCACACTGAAGAGGCAATGGTCTCATTAGATCATGATTGAGTTTCTGATATGGTTAGGGAAGGTACAAGAGTCTTCATTGAGTTAATTAGTTCATTATATCTTAAACATATACAAATGTTGTAGAAATTTGCACGTAGGACATTTGAATAATATTTGTAATGCATCTTGCAGGTGATGTATTCGTTGTCATTGCACCCCTCCACAACCAAGAAAATGTTGCATACTATTTGATGCGGTGCACGCAAATAAAGAGTAGGTTGGTGCGACCCTCCCAAGATGGGGACTTCACATACCAGACTGGAGACATGGTTCTAATGGGACACTTTTTTGAGAAAGTGAAAAAACGGGGTGCTCACATTATTTATAGATATTTTATGCCTGAATATATATCATGTCAATCCAGTCATTTGGTGGTTGCAGCTCGGATACCTCTAACATAAATCAAGGTGAAGAGAGGTGATCCAAAGAGATGGAATATGACAGAAGCTGACCATGATCGTATTATGGAGACTTGCATTCCTATAAACCACTGGCCAGATGAATGAGTTACATGTATGCCACTTGCATCATTAGCATAGTTTTCATGTTGTCTTGTGTAATATTTTTTTGGATATTTTTGTGGAGGTTGTTTTATAAATGTATTTTTGTAGATGCTTTAATGTCAAGAATACAAACACTAGATGGGAGGCTTTTGTGAAATTTGGGTCATGGTGCTCCAATGTGAATACACTTGAACATGTACATGTTCTAATTTTAAATTTTGATTTCAAATACAATAGTAATATAATTGAGAATTTAAAATACATCTATACAATGTGGAATTGTAAAATTTAAATTTTGAATTGTAAAATTTAAATGAACTTCACATTTTGTATAATCAAAGTATATGAACTTCACAAACATTCACTATAATTTCTAACCATCAAACCTTCTCAATTTTTGGATTACATGCATCAAAAACCATCTTTATCATGCAGTTTTGCACGCATAGGCATGGAACCTCTTTGAGAGAAATTAGTTAGTATTATATGGCCTTGCTTGCGTAAAAAAACCTCAATTATTAAACCAAAACACAACTTGTATATGCCTTTGTTTTTGATAGACATGGATTACGTAATAATGAAAGTTGAAATGTAAACGTAATAATAACATGGAAAGGTAATAACTTGTACATGCCTTCATATATGCAACTTACCTAGTTGGATCAAATGGTGTCATTATCTCCATTTGTCATCAAAACATAAACCATATGAAATAGTTGTACAAGCATAGTTTCTACCATAGTTGTACAAGCATCTGCTATCAACATATTTCCATTTCTTATATTAACTAGGTGGTTATGCCCATTGCCAAGAAAACAAACCATACCTTTATGACTTTAGATTAGAGCACACACTTAAAAGAAAATAACACAAAGATTACCTACATACTATATAACTTGTAATTAGATAATTTTGTCTCAAGGGATATTTCACACTCTCAATGGACAAAACATTCTTATATACAACAACACATTGAATTTTCAATTGAAATATCACATTAAATTTTCCATGTAATTGAATTGGAATGTGGAAACTGTAAGTGAATTGTAATGTGTAGACAACATAATGCAAAATGTCAATTTCAATTTTCAATTTCAAATGTATTCTAATTTTAAATTTTGATTTCAAATACAAAATTGAGAATTTAAAATACATATATATACAATGTAAAATTGTAAAATTTAAATTTTACATTGTACAATGTAATCTAATTTAAAATTTTATTTGAAATGCAATTGTAATGTAATTGAAATTGAACTTGTAAATCAGAACAACACATTATATTTTCAATTGAAATTACACATTAGAAAAGAGATTTTAATTTTAAATTGTAATTGAATTGGAATGTGTAAATTGTAATTGAATTGTAATGTCTAGACAACATAATGTAATCAAAATTTCATTTATTAATGTCAAATGTATTCTAATTTTACATGTTGATTTCATTTATGCAATTGTAATGTAGTTGAAAATGAGCTTTTAAATTGTAATTGAATTGGAATTGAATTTACACATTAAATTGGAAATTTTACATTGTAATTGAATTGGAATTGTAATTTCAATTTTAAAACGTAATGTATATATTCAATTCTAAATTTTGGAAGATGTTCTTTAATGTAGTCGAAATTTGCATTTTAAATTGAACTAAATTGTAAATACACATTAAATTTGCATTTGAAACGACAAAACATAAATTTGTAACTATAATAACTATATCCAGATCTAATATAAAAAACAATCGATTTCAAATCATATACAAAATACACATGAAAACATCAATATGATAAAATATCCAAAAGTTCATATCCAAAGTCCATGTATGATAAAAGTCCATGTATAAATTATATAAATCCATATCCAAAACATGATAACGTATATATAGATCATCCAAAACATGATAACGTATATATAGATCATCCAAAACATGAAAATATATAAAATATGAAAATATCCAAAACATGGAAATGTATAGATCATCAACTCATTGGCCACTACCCCCACGAGGCCCTTGGTCATCCCTCTTACCGCCCTCGTGTGTAGTAGATCGATGGTGGCTCTGAAATGGTAAACCATGAATGAATACATCCATATTTGTCGATTCAATGGTGATATCCAGGATCTGGGTAGGAATACGGGTAGATGGTCCTTCAACAGGAACATGTACTCGAGCTGTATCCCAATCATATGTGAACTCCATTGTAGCATTGACACCCGCCTGTAGTGATGCCTGTGTAATATGCCATTACATGTAATACTTGTTAGATTTATTAAAAGTTAAAACTACTTAACATGATTTAAGTTATAATGCAAAAATTGAAACATAAAGTACAAAAATCAATTTTACTAAATGTGACTAAATAACATGAATTGGAACATAAATTAAAACTCACATCTGTGTCTCGACCCGACTCGTGAGGACCTTCGCGGTCCTCATGTCAATAATCCGGATCTACCCCCTTTCCTATGCCCTGTACAATTTGAAATTCATTTGAAGTTAAGATCCAAAACATAAAATTAAGAAAATTAAGAAATAAAACATAAATGATTTAAATTGGGAAATAATAAACTCAAATTAAATTAGAACATAAATTATAACTTACCTCGACTACTACCGCCTGCAGGTTGGGACGAGCGGATGGACCAACCGATGGCTCACTAGCAAAGAGCTAATCCTTGAATGTGCTTCCCTGCATGGAGAAATATAATACAACTCCCTTAAGTATTATTAACCATTCAATTTACGACATATAATATGATGTAACATGAAGAACATATATACATAATTGTACAAAAGTATACCTATCTTGTAGCGACGGATCTACGATACAACTGAAAGTATACATCTTGGGTTGACTCAACATACCTCAGTAGGGCCTCGTAATCGAAACTCATGAGCATGTCACTAGGGATATACTCTATCTCTGGCTCTGTAGGTGGAGGGGGTGGTCTAGATGCCTCTCCATGTGCAGCAACATCAACATTTCCCATGGTAGTGAACAACGAGTCTACAAGGTCAGCTCTAGCCTCTGCAGCAAGCTGGGATGATTGTGCCACATCCCCCAACCTAATAACCACCCTGTCTGGAAGCGGTACCAACCTCGGAGTGGGTGGCATGAAGGCAGGGTCTCTCCGAGCTCCAGGACGTTGTTAGGAGCATCCCCTACCAGCCCCATAGAATGGGTACCCTGTGCTGGTGTAATCTGGGTGCATGTCCAAAACAAACTCTGCATAAACATGTTTTACAAAGTACAACGGGACCTGGTCGTGGTGGGGGAACATGCCCCACGCTCCCATGAATCTATCATATAGATGTGGTGCAACGACCTCGAACTTAAACTCCCTAAGTCTAAGAGATTGACCGGAAGGGCGGTCAGGTGGGATGTCAAACAAAGTACCCTTGATGTCATGCCCTTTTATGGCGACTTTGATGTCCTCCCATTTGTGGATCCCAATGACATTATGTCTCCTCATTTGGCATGAATGATGCCAAATGTCACTGAGAGGTCCCACCCTCTTGTAGAGTGCCAAAATCTCATCAACTGCTGATAACATCATGGATAAAGACCGACGTGTGGGAGAATCCTCCCTCAATGTGCACACACATGAACTCACCCACTCTCGTTGGGTAGTGATATCATCGAGAGTGATCTGTGCGACCTCATCGTCGTACGATCCCCCTAATGGGGCACCTGCGATCCAAACCAAAACACAAATGTTACTACAAATATATATTATAACTTGCAACTAAAATTCAATGCATTATATACTAAAAATTTACTGAAAATGTATCTAAACCAAAATATGGACCTGATGCCTCTGATGCACTCGATTCTTTCCTCCCATCCCCCACCTACGGATCACCATGTATGTCATTGAGATGAATAGACACACTAGCTCTCTTGTTGCTTCCATCAGCGGCAGCCGACCCCGACGTGGCCGCACTAGGAGAATGGGGAGCATTGCTGATGGCTGCCCTCTTGGGCGACGTCAGATCCTCT